>CM067061.1:13199070-13566570 GCA_033980235.1 Diadema setosum
CCGGGCCACCACGGCCCCCATGGTTCCGCCGGCCATGCACATCGAATAATTTACAGTTGTGAGACTTATTAATAATATGGAGATCAATGGTTTTCTCCACAGCCGTCAAACCGTTTGAAGCTCATCCTCGCGCTCTCCTGCAAACAAAACAGCGCCACCAATGCCACCAGCACCAAATTGCAACACGATCATGTCACTTGGCTGTCTTTCACCTCTGAACAGAAAAAAAAAAACAACAACAACGAAAATTTACGATTGGGACACCATTTTACTGACATTCTGAACGAAAATTTTTAGCTACTGGCGAAAAGTTAAGACAGAAATGGGAGAATATTTATTGTGATGTGCTATGATGCACATGAATGCTACATTAGATCAAATCGCAATTGTCAAACGTTATTAAATCGTGTTCAAAAGCAAATTGACACGCACACGGGCAAAATGGAGAGAATTGGAATGTTCAGTGGACATTCGAGTTGCTGTTAAATTGTGCTCAAACTGCAGTCAAAGATCTGGACCCCGTTGCACAAAGCTATGGTAGCTTTACAATCAATGGTAACTGCATTCAACGGTAACTTCCATAGCAACACTATGCAATAGCCAATCGATGCCAAAAAATCACCGATGGTACCCACTAATGGCATGTTACCATTAATCGTAAAATTACCACATTTTTATAAAACGGGACCCTGTAGTAATACCTTGTCTTTATTCAGTGTGACAGGTGAACAGGGTCCTGTTTTATGAAGAGATATAATTGATTATATTGATTATAGTTGATTTCTATCAGTCTATAAGTCTATGGCAGCCTGTGTGGTAAGGAAATTTATAATCGATTATATCTTTTGATAAAACGGGGCCCTGTTATACTAAATCCATATCATTCTTTGTCCTCCTACCAAACTCCCTACAACCTGTATCTTAAAGCTCATGTTATATGATCTGATTTGATTTAATTTATTTACAAAATTCATTATACGTGAAATAATCATTTGCATGTCATACACCTTTATGAGTTTATCGTCAGAAACTATTCAAAACTTGACTGTGACGTCCAGTGTAGATATAAGTGAAACGTCTATGTATACAATATGGAAAATATTGTTTTATGGGTATTTTTTCAGCTATTAGAGAATGTATTGAAGCAAAAGATAGAAGGGGAGAGAAAGAAAGAGAAAGAGAGAGAGAGAGAGTGATGAGGATCAAAGAGGAGCATTGAGAGAAGAAGATAGATTCTCTCTCTCTCTCTCTCTCTCTCTATATATATATATATATATATGTATATATATATATATATATATATATATATATATATATATAAGTATCATTTCTTTACTGCAAATGTTATAAGCCTTCGAAAGCAATGGAAGATGTGCTTTGAAAAAAGAAGAAGAAAATTCCATTACCAAGGTCCCTAATAAGTGCATATGCACACACCTTTAATTCAGACATACTTGGTAATTCTTGGTAACTGTTTATATATTATACAAGTCTGATCTTTCTTTTTTTTCACTAATTCAAACAATAGCTAAGTATAATGACGGTATTTAAGTTTGAATACTTACTGTAGAATATAGATAAAATACATAGATAGAACCCTTTACATGTTTCCTGGTAATCTGGTCGATTTTGTCACCTATATTAAATGTTTGCTGCTTTGTCACGCAAATAACTGAGCATGAACTGTTGTGTGCGGTGATGAACTTTCGGGGAAGTCCAATGATGATCTCCAACTTCAGTTCAGTCAACCCCGATTGTGGAGTTTCAAGTGCTTCTGATCTTATCTTTAGTATATCTCAAATTTGTCTGTCATTGAGATACAGTGTAAAGAGGATACTTTGCTTTCTTTATGACGTATACCTTTTAGGTGTCTCTGACATCAAGTTTAACTTTTTTTTTTTAATCTTTCTCTCTCTTTAATAAGCCGTGCTAATCCGATTATCACGAGTAATTCACTGCTCAGTCCAGACAATCGATGAATTCTTTATAATCCGACATTCCAAATATACCGCAAAAATGGTTGTTTCCTTCGGAATAACACACATCACAAATCAGCTAAAGACGACACACAGACGTATTTTTATACATGACAAATCCTGTTTGTTTGTTTTTTTTTTTCAATTTGTGAACTATGTTGCAATTCCCGGAAAGAGAACTTTTATGAGATTATTACCATTAAGCCACACTGCAGGGGAAAATACGTAATTAGTGTCTCTACCATACACTGTTACATTATAAAAACTGAATGTAACGCAAAACAGATCATCTGTATGCCATGCTCGTAGGTTGCGTAATATCCACAAAATTTAATTCTTTTCCCCTATACGCTTTCGATTTAGGATGTGGATGTAACACGTGTAAGTGATTTCATTACCGATTCATGATTGTTTCTATTGATCATTATTGTACTGATGTAAAAACCGATTACGAGTCTGTACCCACAATATCACTGTTAATAAATCGCCTGAACAGTAGTTGATGGTTTCTTTTGTGCGATCATTCTCAGAGTGATTTTGGTCGTAACACGATCGCCAGCGAAAATGGTAGTGAGATAACTTAAAAACTCACAAAGGCACTTAGACAATAGGCAATCAGATGGAGACATAATATTTTATTTTTGTTATATGTTTGGGAAGAGCGATAGTGAAATGAATTCAAGGACATTACCTATTCTAGCTAATGCACTTTGCTGTTTGTGATACGCCGTCCTTCTTGTGAGCTATTCCCGCATCCACCTGAAAAACATGTTTATGCCAAGACTGCTTGAAGAGAGAACGACAACTTCCTAATTATGAAGTTTATTTTGATTAAATTTACATATTCAATATGTCCTACAAATTTGGTAATTAGAGGTGACTACAATGAATTCGGGGTGGAACAAAATACGTCATTTGGTGAGACCCTCCCTCCCCCCCCCCCCCACCAAAAAAAAAAAAATGATAGGGTGTCAAACATCTTTTGAAAAATGCACTGATATAAGCACAGCGTCTTTTTGCCTAGAAACGAATGCAACAAAATGGGGGCACAACCAGTACTTGTGACAACACATTTTGGCCAAAAGTGTGGGAAATTTCTTTCTTGCCAGTCGTATTTACCTGGCTTGTGTTGGCAACCAAATTTACAATCCCACGCATTTGTGGGAGACAAGAAAGGGGGAAAGAAAGAAAAAAAATCTCAAGAAAATAAACAGCAACGATAAAGCACTATAAAGCAAGTGTCCATTGTAACAAGCGAGAAAACGAATAACAAGCAATTAAAGGATGTGGTTGCTGAAACTTTTGCAGGAAACTAATGCCTCCAATGGGCAATTAGCGCTGTACCTGTATACACGTGGTTTGCATTGTCTACACGAGGCCTGTGTTTTGTCATGTGGAAATGTACGAGAGAAGAGGCTCTGGTTCAATTTTCAGTTGTCAATACCCATAATTCCTACAATCAATGTTCCGAAAGCTATTTCTTCTTTTTTACCTTATTATCAATGACAATTCACTCTATAGCATAACTTTGGCTCGTTTTTTTCTATTTTTTATAGACTACATTCGACAGACAGAGGAAAACTTTTCACTACTTTGAAAGTTATGAGAAACGTAAAACTTGTAGTTTTACTGGTTTGAAATAATGACCTTTGCAGTAAAAGGATTTTGTATTATTTGTTTAATGTTTAGCACAACCTATCAGCAGAAATTAAGCCTACCCTTGAATTAATGTGCCACGAACTGCTCCTGACTGTGTTCGTCCGAACTTCCTGTGTAATTGCAAGTGAGTCTGAAAAGACGAAGTAAAATGTTCTCAGCACAACAATGAATATTTGATCCAAATTGGACGAAAAATAAGGAAGTAATGACATTTTGAAGTTTCGCTAATCTATAGGAAACGGTTCTTGAACAGTAAATATGAATAGGTGCCGTTCGTTATTCCGAAGGTTCGTTATTCCGAAGGGTCGTTAATCCTAAACTCACAAATTCGCTATACCTAGAGGTTCGTTAATCCGAAAATGAAAAAGAGTTCGTTAATCCGAACATTTGTGGCGGTATTCCGAAGGTTCGTTATTCCGAGGTTCGTTAATCCGAAAATGAAATATAGGGTTCGAAATTCCGAAAGCTCGTTTATCCGAAAATGTTATACAGGGTTCGTTATTCCGAAGGTTCGTTAATCCGAAAATGAAATAGGGTTCGTTATTCCGAGGGTTCGTTGATCCGATAATGGAATAGGGTTCGTAACGAACCTTCGGAAAAACGAGCTTTGTTTCATTTTCGGATTAACGAACCTTATTTTATTTTCGGATTTACGAACCTTCGGAATAACAAACTTTATCACATTTTCGGATTAACTAACCTTCGGAATAACGAATCTTAGGAATAACGAACCTTCGGAATACTAACGAACCTTCGGACTAAAGAACCTTCGGAATAACGAATCTTCGGAATAACGAACTGTAACCATATGAATATACAAATGGTGAAAAGATGATGTCATCCCCTCACAACTTGCCGTACAGTTTTTACATGAAACTTAAAAATTTGCAGTTTTTCATTCAAACGCAATTATGTCCCAGTTTTAAGCCCTAATCATGTCTAATTGATCATTATTCTGAAGTTATTCAATTAGGAATAGCATTATATTTTACATTTTTGATAACAAAAACATTAATTTTTGTCATTTTTTTTTATGTACGCAATCAACGGAAAATTGTGAGGTGATCGCATCATCAGCTCAGTCATTTGCATATTCATATCAACTGCACGAGAACTGTTCTGCAGAAATTATCAAAACTACACAATTTCATAACTTCTCTAATTTTTATCCGATTTTGATCAAATTTGACTGTTGTATACTCTTAAGATTTTACATTTTCTTATCGGACGAACTTAAACTGGACTGGAATCCTTCTTTAAGGGCAAATAGATGTGCTCGCTTTAACACTGAATGCTCATGGTGTCAAGGCCAGTGGCGTTTCAATATGCAAAATAGCCAGTGAGAACAAACAAACAGCATACCTAAAAATACTAAGAGTAAAACACCGTACAATTTGAAAAAGAAAAATAGCTGATAGTTCGGTTACAAGCTGAAAATTTTTCTTTCCAAAAAGAACCCCAACAAGTATCCAAGCAAATTCTTAGTCAATTTATTCATTCAATAATAGGATTGATGAGTTAGTCTCGAGATAAATACGCCCATTTAGACCACGATATACACGCCAAATTCAAAGACGATATTCAACATTCACACAAACGCAAAAAAAAAAAAAAAATGGAGCTGCAGCTTGGTTTGGCGGTAACATATGGCAACTTTTTTTTTCTTAACTTCAGCATTTCTTCTATTTTTTTTTTTTTGGTTAAGTGCATATAATAGTTATTATAGCTATTATAGCTATAGCTAGTTATGGCACTGCTTCTTAGTTTATCCATGATGACATTTAATTGATTTGAACTAATAAAAGCGTGTGCGTGTGTGTACGAATGAAGGGAAAGCGAATCATTAACGGACATGTAGGATGCGAACGCATGTTGACTAAATACCCTGATCATCACTTATGTGGCAAAAAGAATGTATAGGCCTATATGCCCCATACATCAAAAATTTTCCACTATTTTTTCTGTCATGTAGTGTTTCTGTTGTTGTTGATCAAGTATATGGAAACATTCTAGTTACAGGTTCAGTCAAGGCAAGTTGCCTTCCAAAGTCTGTCTGTTGTTATTGTTAATCAAATTAGTTATGTAACAGTTATCGACTGATGATGTCATAATATTTGTTTAAAAGATTTTTATTTTGTGTGTGTGTGTATGCGCATAAAGTAATCTAAAGAAATTATTACAATAACTGCAATAATGTATATGAGGCATATCTGTAAATTCCTTTAGCCACATAAAAGTGATTATCAGGGTATTATAGAACAACATGAGTCAACATGCACTTACATTGCAACGGTTCTGAAAGTATCTACAGAACAACAGACTGTAACAAAAGGGTCACCACCCAGCGATCATTGAGCTACATCTTCAGCTCCAATTGTCCTTGAGAAAAGCTAAGATTAGTACCACAATCACTTGAGTGGGAGGAATGGTACATTGAACACAACTTACTAGCGGAAGTGGTATTGTCTGTTTATGCCGTTTTCCACATAAATCGAAAAAAAAAAACACTATTTCTTTCTTTCTTCTTTCTTTTCTTTTTCCATCGGGTCTTACCAAAATGTCAGCGTACGGATCAATCCATCAAACAATTATCTTTTAAAGACGGGGAAGTGGTAAGCCGGTGGAAGAACGGCTAGAATCTAATCCCCTCCGTGTCTCGCTCAAACTCTATAAATAGCATGAAGGTGGACCCCTTTTTTAATACTTTCGATGTCTTTCCCTCTTCTACTTATTCCATTTTGTTTCTGTCTTCGGAATTCACTTTCAAAACATCCGCTCCTCACAGGAATTGAAACAAAAGCAAGTCAGACCGCACGCCAAACCGCCACCGGTACTGCAACCGTCTTTAATGAGTCCTCCTTGATTACAGTGGATTCTGAATGCCGTTGACCGATCGTGTATAGCTTTAAAAAATATTTACGGTCTGGGCTGGTTTGATCTGATTTAGATTCCAGTTTTAGCCTGTTGATTAAGGGTCCATTGTCTTCCAGGGATTCCTTCCCAGGCAAAATTAACAAGTATTAAAGACAAACAACGGCTACGAGAGAAATCACAAGAAGAAGCATCTTATTTTTTAAAATTAATCTTCATCTATATTTTGTCTGTTTGTTCCTTTGTTTGTCTGTCTTTGTTGCAGTAATAATTGTTTACGTCATCGCCAATGTCTGAATCCATGGTCCTTTGTTGCGAAAGGGATCGTCTGGTTCAGTGCTCATGCTGTTGGAGTAAAGGTGAATTTTTGTGTTAACCAATCGGCTACGGAGACCCGGTGGCCCTAGTACAAAGTCTATGAAAATTTCGGAATCTCATTGCTTACAGGCTTAATACTTTTATCTCTTTGCGAGTCCCATCGAGGCCCTTCATGCTCATCTGTTGTTGCTGTTTTTTTTTTTCTTCTTATATCTCTCCTTGACTGCCTCCGGTTGTCTTCTCATAGTCATAATATCATAAACCTCGATTGACAACCGTCTAAATTTTTCCCGGAAAGTGTAAAACATCGAAGTCAAAATAAAAAATAATGTCGTTCTGCGTTCAAGTTGGCGCTGGTAAATTAAGGGAAATCAAATAAATGGACAGTTGAACTTCAAGATCATAGATTAAGAAGATTACGTCCAAATGACCTCATCTCACAACAGGAATATTGATTTGAAAGGATTTTTTTTTTTTTTTTTGTGGGCGTATCCAAGTAATCCGAAGAAGGATAGAAGAAAAATTAGTTAAAAATGTATGGAATGTTTCTCGATATTTGCTTTACCGCAAAAGTGATGTTAAGGGTATCATAAATCAACACAAATTAATATGCATTTGTATTTCAGGGAACCTTCAACAGATACAAAATGCAGCTTGAGTTTGATGACGGCCTCTGGAAAAGCATATGGCTTATACTTCATTACAAATAATTTAATACATATTAAATTGTGTAACCGAGTAGGGTAGCTACAAAATGCATCAGTGCAAAGGTGAGTAAGAGTGCAAGAGTATAATGTGCAGTTTTGTTGTTTTGTTATTGTTAATGCTATTTAAACGAGGGTAACACTTTATGAGCAATGGTAGCTTTTGAGGGAAGAGTGGTAGTAGTAAATGATTTGTTATTGTTCCGAAATTGTGTTATTTTGTAATATCATGAGACGATGGCTCGATCCCTATGATAATTTAATTTGTATGATAATTTAATTTGTATATTTTCAGCATAGTTATGTTTACTTTCGTATAAACAATTGGTATAAGTTCTAATTCATCCATAACAGGTAACGTTCAATAAAGGTACAAAAATCAAACTAAATCAAGTCATCTGGACTTACTGTTTTAATTCCGATAACGGTTTCAAGTCCGATCCTCGACGCTTCATCAGCTTCCATTTTTCCGTTCTCGGAATTAAAACAGTAAGTTCAGATGAATTAATTTAATTTTGTACTTTAATTAATTTCGTATAGCGATTTCCCTTTGGCATGAAACAAACCACACAAACAGTGTTTTCTCAAACAAAGAAGCTATCATACTATTGTAGCTTTCAAGAAACTGTGATAACCTTGGTATGTAGCTTACTTATAGTGAAATCATTATTCACTGAACATACAAAAAGCATTCAGGAATCTATGCTTGGTACCCACAGCTATACTTTTTCGTTCGAAAAAAAAAAAGATTTGTCCAAGTTTGATGAAATCTCTAAATCTCTACTACTCCTCTGCTACTCTATGTTTTTGTATTTCTGACCTTTTTTTTTTGGTCAAGAATACAATATACAAACGAAAATGTAACAATATAAAGACTTCTACGAAAAATGAAGTTCTACAAGGAAATTCAATAAATCATTTGATACAAAATACAGTAAATTATTGCATTTAAATTTCTCTTCCATGACATGTTCCTTGTTCTAGGATCAGTAACGAAAAACATGCATAATGTTTGATGAGACAAAAGCCCTTCCGTCATGACAAAATGACTAAAAAGCCATTCTGTAGAATTTACACACAAAAAGGAGGAAAACGTGCAAGTGTGTGTGTGTGTGTGTTGTTGTTGTTGTTGTTGTTGTTTTTTTTTTTTGGGGGGGGGGGGGATTCACGAATGGCCGGGCTTGATTTGACTTAAAAGGAAAATGATTTATCACGGCTATACTTAAAACGTTCTTGAATGGATATCAACGTAATTATGCGTTTCTCTCGTAGTTGTCAGTACCATGCACAATGTATTTTAATATAGGTTTAATTTCATAGTTTTGATTATTTGTTTTAAAAACGATATTTATCTATCATCATTTCCTTTTAATTTTCCTTTAAACGGTTTAATGTAACTTTATCTATTAACTGCACGATGTTAAAATCAGTTGAACAAAATTTCCCACAGCCAAGCTGGGATTGATCAAGGGTGTTGTTAACTGTCAAAAAAGAAATATATTTGAAATATTTTCGAAAACTTTTAAAACGGAGGGCAATAATGAAATAGGGTGACATATCAAATATATATTCTAAAGGGTATGCAAATGAGCAAACTGATATCTGTTCGAGTAACTTCGTACTATAATGTATCGTATCCAGTTGAATTTACCACCTTATCCTCTACCTTGCTAAAGGGCGTGTTGCATTGCTTTTTCGTCAATTTTCGCGGTCTGATCAGGATGAGAGATTTTAAACTCGTTAGGTGCTTCCGATATTATGTGAAGGTCCGTAGACTTTCGGGATTGAAATTTATATTGGTAAACCAGATGTATGGTTTCATTACACACACACACACACACACACACACACACAGACACATACACAAACAAACAATAACAAGACATACACACACACGCACATTTCTTTGGTCAGTCTTTTATTTTTCTTTCTTTTTCAAATGAACATTAATATACAAATTAGTTGAAATAATACAAATTTCATAATGACATCATAAATTCCACATAGTCAATATTACGTACGAATGAAAAAGAAAGAATTCTGTGTTGAAAAAGGGATAAATAAAAGGCAAACACATCAAACAAACGGGAACAAGGCACCCTTCCCTCCCCCCCCCCACCCCACCCGATATCCGGTGAACCCGCTCACATTCTCACTCAATCAAAAACCTAAATCACAAAGTTACAGTGCTGATACGGCCAGGGAAGCATTAGTTATGGATGTGTAGGAAGGTTAAAAGAAATACAACCAACAACAAAAACCCCAACACTTACAATAGACTGCCAAACAGAATAATAAGAAAAAAACTCAATAGAATTAGCTACACTTACACTCCCCAAATATTTAACTCTTCCCATCTCAATAAATGTAACCCTATTTTACAAGTTTTACTCGCTAATTCATTTTCTGATCTTTATAATCTGTAATCATCATTAAAATTTCATTCGTTGAAGGAAGCACTTCTTTTGATCTGGACAAATATATGATATATTTTTAATGAAAATAATGCAATTACACACTGTAATTGAATCACCATAAAAATTAAATTCCAATCACCAACATCTATTTCCTTCAAATCTAATTTATCTACTATTTCTTGCCAAGTTCATTGAACTTGTTCACAAAACAGAAGTATAATGTGGATACGTCTCGTCCTCCTTTTCACAAAAAGAACATTATTTATCAGATACCTCCACACACACACACACACACACGCACACACACACACATACACCCACACATACACACACACACACACACACAGACAAACATAAGACTTCGAATAGTATATTTATTAAAGGGGACCATTTAATTTCTCGCTGCTTGCACCTCTTATTCACGAGTGCACTTTGCCAGACAGTTTTATCTCAGGACCTGTCTTACACGGTCACTTACACGTCCTATCGATCACTCTGCGCCGCGAGGTGGCTGATCAGCTGATCAGCTGACTCCAATTCCTGGAAAACATACCGGTGACCCTAAATGTCGTGTTTTTCCGCTCCCAATCTCTCCTGTGCTATAAGCGACCCCGACGGAAGAGGACAGATCTAGATAAGGTCAGGGAATAATGATAGCAGACAGCCAGCTTTTCCCGCCCTCTCGTCTTCCTCAGAATGTCACGAGAGCGGAGGTTTTAAAGGGGGAGGGAAAAAAGTAATGCAGAAGTATCAAACGTGGTTTATCAGAGCAAAAGTTAGAATTAGTGTAGCAGGGTGTGTTTAATGCTTACACCATCTCATTTGTTAACTCATGATAGCGTTTCACATGTAATACATTATATCGGGATATCAATAAAGTATATGTATAAAGGGCATTTCTCCATTTACATAAATGGGTGATATTCGTTATTTCGAACGAGCGTTAATCCGAAAACGAAATAAGGCTCGTTATCACGAAGGTTCGTTATTCGGAAGCACACAAAATCGTAAGAGGTAATCCGAAAATGAAATAAGGCTCGTAAATCCGAAGATTCGTTTATACTCCGAAAACGAAATAAGGCTCGTAAATCCGAAGATTCGTTTATACTCCGAAAACGAAATAAGATTAATTTATAAGATTGATTTTTTTTTCGTAACACTTTCGTAACACTTTCGTTAAGAGTTTTCGTGATTCGTCTATGTTTCAATAAAGGCACGTATATAGCAACGGAAACTTCCCCTTTTGTATACAATCTCAGTATACAGCGGAACTATAAAACTACCAAAATAACTTACTGTACTCGTGTGGCAGGCATTTTTTTTTTCTTCGTGTCCTTTCTCTTTTTTAAGCTATCGCTCCACTATAATCAAATGAAGGCTATGTTTTCGTGGAAGTAAATTTGAAAAAAAAATGGAGAGCAAAAAAGAAAGAAAGGTAATCACTGTTCGTAAGTACAAAATGTCTCAGTAATGTTGATAAAAATGTACTCCGGAATAAGAGGTTACCAAAGAGACACTTTTGTCAAAACAAAACAAAACAAAAAACAAACAAACAAACAAACCCCTCAAATTTGCATAACCTATGCATGCAAACTGGCTCTTACGAGCAGATCTGTTGCCTAATTTTGGCGTAAAAAGTTTCTGAATCGAAGTATTATCTACAAGCTGGATCAAATGTTTGTTTGTTTTTAATAGTCCTCACGGATTAACAAACCTCAACGTATGGGGAATTTTTGTGTTTCGGAAGAATGAACCTTATTTCATTCTCGGATTGACGAACCTTCGGAATAACGAACATCACCCGTAAAAAAAGAAATAAAAAATGTAGGCGTACGTTTTTGTCTGAAATGGTAAGCTCTTCGATACCTATAAGGAGCGAAGAGCAGATAGATACCCACATCATTATTACCATTATTTTTAACACTACAATGCCATTCTTGTTCCCTTTACTTGGATATGATGTATAATATATATATATATTTATTTTTTTTTTAAATAAAATCTATTCAAAGTTCAGTAGTTCTAATATGTCTAATAAATAGCCTTGCCGAAAAGAAAACGACGCCCCGTGATGGGGAGTCGGTGAAACCTTACTGAAAATGGTCATGTATGACTCTTGAAAGGCGCATTGAGTAGCTCGTGATTCACTCTTTATCGACCTTTTCTAATCATTATTTTGCTGTTTTGCTCTCGATGAATTCTCTGTAACAACAACAAAATATGAGCGATAAACAACATCCAGGATTGGTCTTGCCTCGGCTATTTATAATATGTATAAGAAAGCGTATCAGGGCAATTACCCCCCGAGGGCAATTACCCCCGGCTAAATACTGGCTAGTGATAAGGTTAGAGTAAAGATTAGGGTTAGGGTTAGGTTTAGGGTATAGAGTTTGGGTTAGGGTTAGGATTAGGTTCAGGATTAGGATTAGGGTTAGGTTCAGGATTAGGATTAGGTTTAGGGTCAAGGGAAGGGTTCGGGGTAATTGCCCAGGGGGTAATTGCCCTGGACCTATAAGAGAAAGTTCGACATACTCTGTTATCTATAAATATAATGCGCGTGCTTGCGTGTGAGTCTGGCAATAATTTCATTGAAACATCATTGGAAATTAGTATTATATGCACATTTGACGGTCTTGATCGGTACCGAGGACACAAAATGACATTATTAAGCATCATTGCCACATTTATCATCTGGTACTATTTTTAATTGAGACATCTGCCCGTCAACACCCCTGATTAATTGCAATTCCAAGAAAATAATGGAGTTAATGTGAGACGTACTTAGGCCTAGTTACCTTCGTTTACCTTGAATTCTTCATGTGATATACTGCGTAGATTATTGTACACCGAGTCATGTCCGATATCCTATCTAACTTTGTCTCCTTGTCAGGCTAATGAAAAATAAAACGATAGCCGTTACTCCTTTTGAGAATAAGACCTTTGACGCTCACTAGGAGGTCCTGAATTCGAATCCCGTCAAGTGCTTGTAACGTCTGCTTGGACATTTTTCCCCACCATGTCCCTCTTGACCCATTGGATGTGTATAAAATAATAGGTGATTTCCTATGATTTTCATGCAATGACGCATGTCGATCCTCAGTTCGCTAGAGAGATGAAAATTGAATTGAGTTGAATTAAATTTATTAATCATATTTCGAACAAAGCCAAATACAATATACATCACTGGACAAAAAAAAAAGCAACAACAACAACAATCATTAGATTACATTTCCAAACATAAAGTAGTATCATTGCAAAACTAATGTCAGTGATAGTTGGTACTATTTTTGATTGAATATCTGCCTCAATCTCCCTGATTCAATCATTGCTCTTACGTGGAGATAATGTGAGACGTATATAGGCCTAATTGCCTTTGTTTATACCTTGAATTTTGCAATTAATTACTGTCATTGTACACCGAGTCACGTTCTACATGGTATAATTACCTGTGTTTCCTTTTTATCTTGAGAAAAAGAACCTGATAACTCATTTTTAACTCTTATATAGGCCTTTTATTGTTGCCTTCATTTACCGGGAATTCTTCAAGTCATATAGGCCCTATACTGCGTGATATATCGTACACAGAGTAATATCCTACCTCGTACATAATACATCTATTTCTTATGTTGATGAAAGAAAAAAGATCTTTCGACGATAAGACTTTTGACGTTCAGTCAGAGGTCCCAAGTTCCCCTCAAGTGCTTGCAACGTCCTTGGACAATGTTTTTCTCCCACCATGTCCCTCCAGACCCAGGTGTATGAATGGGTACCTGGCAACGCTAGGGTATTAATAATGGTAGGACCCTTTTGTAGAGCAGTGGCAACACTGAACAGGCTACCCTGGATAAAGAATACCTTAGTGTTACTCTCTATGAATTGATTTCTTATGGCTAAACAAGATCGACTTGAGAATGTTGAGTAATTATTATGCCTTTTGGAATAATAGAAGTTATCTTGAAGCCAAATTCCCCTTTGGAATCTTCAATGACTGGGGGGGGGGGGGGGGGGGAGGAGAGGACTTCAGATGTTTACTGACTTCTGCTGACCTATCATAAAAAAAAAGAATAAAAAATAGGGTATTTCGTATGATTTAAGATACAATGACGCATGTTGATCCTCAATACGCCAGAGAGGTGAAAATTGAATTGAGTCGAACTCAATCTTAGATTTATCATATTTTAAACAAAACCAAATAATATGCACATCACATGACAAAGAAGACAAACACAACAACAATAATAACAACAACAAGAGCAACAACAAAATCATGAGATTACATTTTCAAACATTAAAAAGTGTTGCTAAAAACTAATTGCAATGACATTTGGGCGAATCGACAACACGAGGCTATCTGTGAGCAAAATGACAGAACAAAAGCTTGGGTCAGTTAAATATAAAAGTGTGAAATATGATGGGACCAACTAAAGGCAATGTTTATAAGTATTATTAGTCGGTTCCTAAAGTTGAATGCCTTCATATTGAAGACAAAATTAGCCGTGAGACTAAAGATGCTATTTTTGCTGGTGTTTGGAATAAACAACAACAATTAAAAACTTCTTACGACTCTAGGGTTGAGAAAAAAAAGTATTAGGCAAAAATAGTGTCAAACTGAATCTCAGTCAGTCTGGGTGCAAAAGTATGAAAACCCCCACAATCTTGTCTTTAGTGTGTAACGGATGAAACATATTCATTATCATATTTTTCTCAAAACTAGAGATTTTAATTTGCTTTTGAATGTGGGCAGGAAATGACTAATAACTTTTTTTTTTTTGAAATTAAAAAAAAGACTGTTCTTGTCAATGGTGAATGCATAAGACAGCTTTTTCTGGTAGGGTATACACATTAAATTCGTCGTTTCTTTAAGATATGGTTGAAAATACACAAGGGAAGAGGAAAATCTTTACCAATTTTATAGAAAATACATTGCATATTGCTTACCTTATACTTTATTTAAGAAAAAAAAAAGATTTGTATGAGCGAAAATAAGGCTTCTTGTTAACGATTCTGACAATACGTTTCTGGATAAGAAGAATCTAATCAAGAAGAACTGATGCACTATTTTGCCCACGCTCTAGAGGAAGCCATATGTATGAATCTATCAAAGTACAACATTTGTAGAATGTTAATGGGCAAAATATCTTTCAATTTACAGAGAATTCAAATGTTTCTTGCAAGCAATTTACATAAATAACTAATGTAAGATTTCCATGAGAGGTTACTACCAATATATAGACCTAAAAATTTGATATTATCAGTTCGCTGCAAATTGACATTATCAATTTTTTATATGACCAGGAAGGGAGTTTTTCTGATTACTATTATCAAACACCACATCCTTTTTTTTTTTTTTTTTTTTTTTTTTTTTTTTTTTTACTGTGATAGCTTATACCTTGTATTTCCATCTATTCAATCTTGAACAAATTTCAGTTTATTATTAACAATCTCTAAAAGGATTTTAGGATTGCGATGCGAGAAAAATATGTGAAAGTAAACTGCAAAAAGGATAACAGAAAGCAATTCGGACGAGTTAGAGAAATCATTGATTAAATAAAAAAGAAAAAAGAAAAAAAAAAAGAAGTAGGCCGAGTAACATGAGTAAGGACCCCTGTAGAACACCACACGATATGTTTCGAGGACTAGATTCATGACCAGTAATAACAAATTGTTTCCTGTTGGAAAGATAGTTCTTTAACCAATCAAAGGTATATCCAGGGCCTCCATAATGGGAGATTTCGTATAAAAAAATAAAGTGATTTATCGTGTCAAAGGCCTTGGACAGGTCTAAGAAAAATCGAAATGCCATCAGTGCAGGATTGATCATCGATCGCATTGCGATCGCGATATTATCCATAAAAGTTGGTAAAACATGCGTGGTATCATGTTTATTTCTATAAACAAACTGCAAATATATTGATAAAAAAGATATAGATGCCAAGGGGAACATTGGACGATAATTACTTAAATCTCCTTTTCCCTTTTTGAATGTAAGAATAACTGTGGCGATTTTCATATCATCTGGAACAAAGCAACAACGCCTTGTAAAGGACATATACATTTTTATATATATTAAAGGAGAAATGTTTTCATTAATAGCGTGCCTTAAAAGAAAATTTGTTATACCATCAAAACCACTAGCTCCCCCCTAATCTAAATGATTTATTATGTCCTTTAATTCTTCTTTCACAACTGGAATGAAAAATATCGATGATAAATTTCTTTCATTAAAAGCAAAAATTGACTAAAATGTTCATTAGATCGTGGTATGTTACTAGCAAGGTCTGAGCCTAGTTTTACAACAACAAGAAAAATATTGAAAGCCTTTGATATTTGACTTGGGTCTTATCAATATATAATATATAATAATACATTACAATACCTGCAATATTTCAATATTCTGAACAAAGTGTGAAAGTGTACTTTTTACTCGTTGCCATATCACTTTTTGGCCATTATTTTTGTACATTCTGGTAACATAATTCATTTTGTTTTTGCATATGGTAATCTCCTGCTGTTTTTACTTTTAATTTGTTAATTTTTGTATCTTTTTTACTATGTAGATATCACATCTTGCTTGTTTCTATGTGTTCGTTTGCTTTCTTTTTTGTTGCTGTTGTATTATGTGATTTTTACTCGCAATATGTACTATTTGTAACAGGGCTCACTTGAAAAGCAGGCCCTTGGGCCCTGAACGTGACTACCCTGTTCTTTTTTTTTTAATAAAACTGAATAAATGAAATAAAATTATATATTATATAATTATTATATAGTATATATTTTATGTTATAATACTGTGTATTATATGTCATATATAACAGACAATATATCATGTATTATATATTTCATATTACGTATTATATTGTTAACAAAAACTTTCATGGCTCGATCCACAATTTCATTTTGAATTTATTACGTTATGTATTATTTTCCAAGTATTTTGGCATCATGTTTATAGGTTTGAAACTGTTTTGCAAAATAATACTTTTTTTTCACCATTTGTAACGCCGTTGAAAGAATGTTGCGAAACATATATATTTCTGCTTTAATTAAATAGAGGGGTTATGTTTTATACCTATCAAAATACGATTAATATACCTAAAATTGTTTAACTTATCCATGGAGATCTTGGTATCCTTCGATAATTTGATCAAGACGAAGTTTCTAACGGAATAGTAGTATCATAATATAACAAAAACGTGTCAAAAATCTTCTAAGAAACGCTTTCATATTCAGCTACATGTATACTGGAGACCAATCATAAGAACTTAATTTCTCTTTCAATTATTTATTAGATTATTATTACTCTAGCCAAGTGCACTATAGGACAACTTCAAAGCTCTGCTGAATAAATTAAATATAAATTAAGAAGGTCTTCTCTACCAATACTAATCGATAAGTATAACTGAACCTCTGCATGCTGGGACATGAAATCTTTAAGAAGCCAAACTTGAGGTAAAGCAACTACACAAACATCCCGTTCTGGGTGCGTGACTCTCTGCACGTTGAGTGGTAATGAAAATAATGGAATCTAGCCTTCTTCGAAGTTCACGACCAAATGCCTTCTCAGAAAAAGGAAAGAATTAATGGTTACATGACCCAAAGGTGATGTAGATATATATTTCTGGAGGAAATCGAGCCGAAAATGGCGAACGAATGATCAAAGAGGCAACTTTAGATTGAGCTTCAGAGAAAGGGGAAGAGAGAAAAAATGGTGAAAGCAGAGGGAAAGATGAAGAGACAGTGAAATCATCAGTCTGCAAAGATAGGAGAGAGGATCTTATGGAAATAGATAGGTTGAGAGTTGGAAAGTGAGAGAGTGTATAGGAAAAAGAATCACGAAAGCAAAAACAGAAACACCCCCCCCCCCAAAAAAAAAAAAAGCCGCCTAGAAACTTCTTCTGCACGCACAATGGAGAAGATACACCTCGCAGGTCCTCCAGGGTTAGGAGCAATGGGAGATGGCGTTGTAAATTGATTTCACCCGCTGACACTACAGCGAAGAGCCGTGCCCGCCGGCCAAATCTTCTGTCGCCATTCATTTGACAAAATACCCGTTCTGTATTAGCGCTGTCCGCGATCTACCAAAGTGCATTAAACGTTACATGAACGGATATTGTCTTTCCCGCCGACTTGGAACACCTACTACTTTCGTGGAATTCGCATCTTAACGACAATCAACTTCACTATAGGCCAATCTGGAAATAGTCAACTTGAACGTGTAGGTAAAAAAAAAAGAGTCTTTGAGGAACTTTCTCAGTGAAATGATTCTTATTTTTATCCTCCTTTTGTCTGATGGGGTAATAATGTATAACGTGTAAATGTTGTCTAATCTGAAAGCGAAACTAATCTAAAAGTTACCCCATGAGCTTTGATGTATTATCATCTATCTCGGTCACAGTTGTTAAATCTACTTAAAAAGCAGCCCTTGTACTTTACTAGTGTACATCTCTATCTCAGTTTTTTTTTTTTTTTTTTTTTTTTAAGGAATATCTGTGTTTTCATCAGAGTGTATACTGAGCTCACAAGTTGGAGTATTTTCTCTCACGCTACTCGATTACATCCTGACGAATACGTGACAACTGCGCACACACCTAAACGTGGGAAACGTCAGTATAATTCAATGTGTTTTTTTAAATTTTATTTTTTCGACAAGAAGAATTTAATGGAAACTTGAGTGGAGGATTACGGATGTCCGTGTAATGACTGAATGATGAATGGTATCAATCTTATTATCAAACCAAATAGACTTAAGAGTTGAAGAAACTATCTTATGTATGGTATTTCAATTTCTTGGAAAAGCTAAAACAGCACTCAGAGAAACTGGAGTCGGAGCACTTTTATCTTGCATTCTCAAATAGCCTGAAACAACACCAAGATCATTGACGTAAGAATCAAGATTTAAAGTATAGGATTGATATAGTTGCACACCACGAGATATGCTATTATGCTAATCATATGTGTAGCAATCAACCGCAAAAACAAAACAAAAGAGGTGAACGGAAACAGTTTCTTCAAAGTACAACGGAAAGCTGTTTCGCATATAGGCAACAGTTATCTACAGTACTCGATGGTATAATAGAATTAATTCAAAGATACAAGAAGAATTAACAGAAATGACCCCCCCCCCCCAAAAAAAAAAAAGGAAAAAAATCACTTACGTACATCACTTTGTCTTTTCCTTTTTAGTCGTCATGTAAAGAAGTAGGTGTGGACATATCATTAGTATCAAAATGAAGAGGGGGAAGGGGGGGGGGGGGGGGTAACTCCAATGGAGAGGTTATACTTAGCTGCGATCACACTATATCCTCCCCTCCCCCCCCCCCCCCCCCCCCCGGGCTGCCGTAATGGAATTTAGCGGGAAAAAGGTCCGAGTCTATTGATGATTCTGTAGAATTTTAAGCCACGAAGGACAAGCGTGATGTTATCGATTCCCCTATTGCATTGAAGTTGCAAACGTTTCTGAAAGACTGTTTTAATGATTGAGATAGTAGAAAAAGGGGGCTATCCAGCTATTTATGCATCTGTTTTGAAGAAAATAAGAATACAATTGATACAGAAACGCAGAAAACCCCTAATTGTATTCACCTGTGACTTTTTATACACACACACACACACACACACACACACACATATATATATATATATATATATATATATATATATATATATGTGTGTGTGTGTGTGTGTGTGTGTGTACTGTATGTATATGATATTGAATTTGTAGATTAGACATTAAAAAAAATTCGGATGATGTCTGTAATTGAGAAAAATCGTGTGTGACTCTTTAAGCTAAAATTTAAATGAAAGTCACTCAAACCATGTTTACGTGACGCTGTAATTGAAACTGACAAAACGTTTTTACTCTCATCAACTTAAGATTAATAAAAAGTTTTTCGTGTGTTTCTGAGTGTTTAAAGTGCCTAAATTTCCCACGTCACACTTCTGTTTGATATCAAACATGTCGGATTAGAGTCATTGAAGCACCTTCCCCCCTGCGTTGGTGCAGCTGGACCAACGGCAATGTATTCAACCTTTAAACCGTTCAAAATGTCAGCAGTGAATTTGATTGTGGTTTCTGGGAAATTGAAGACGCAGCATAAACGCCGCAATTGTAACAAGTGTCGAAACATCGATGAAAATCTACAGTTGACTGAACGAATCGGGATTCCTTCGATGAATCAACATAACGAAGGCTGTATCAAAAGTGCTACAACGATTCTATTTTTTCTTCACAGCCTTCTATTTTTATCACAATTTTGATGCATGTAGAAAATGTGCTAGCCTGACCACAACGACGGCTTTGTATTTCTGTGTGGATTATAACTTCTAGTGTTTCGTTCTGGATTGAATAAATACTCGCCCCTCAATCTTTGTCTTTTGGGTTGGAGTGGGGGAGGGATGGGCTAAACTGTAGAGAAAGAGACAAAGATCAAAAGGCAAAAGTATGAGCAGACAACCGAGCACATTTACTTCGGAAGAGAGTTGGCGCCAAATTATGGCATCGCCCCATTCACCACTGATTGCGCTGTGATTTCCACAGGCGACACAAAAAACGTCAAAATGGAATTTGTGACATTCCGATGGATTTTCGTGGATTGTTTGCTGATTGTGCTGGTGGGTAGATTTCATTGACGCGCGCGGAACACGTTGGTATGTTTTATAATGCATCGCTGACCACAACACCAAAATGTTGATTTAACTTCTATTTTATGGATAATGGTACTTTATACGTTCAATTCGAACTATTCCCACCGTCCTATATGCATGCATCTGCAGCTCTTTTCTATACATCCCATTTCCACGCTTGAGATGATATCGGTGCCTGTATTGCGTGCTGTATCTATACTGTTGGATGAGAGAGAGAGAGAGAGTGTGTGTGTATGTGTGGGTGTGCGTGTGTGTGTGTGTGTTTGTGTGTGTGTGTGTGTGTGTGTGTGTGTGTGTTTGCGCTGTGCAATGCTGTAGTGAATAAGCAAGGTTTATGGGCTTTGTACGTCACACAAGTGAAAAACAAACATGTTGATGGATTGGTTCATATTTATTTGTTTATCCTAGTTGAATATTCCATTTTTTACGTATTCATCAACTTCATCATCCATTTAATATCTTCAGACAGGATAACTTGATAATTTGTTGCTGTTTAGCGCTGCATGGTGTCATGCATGATAAAATCATGAAATGATTAAAAACCTAAGAACTATATATCGATGCACAACTAGGTAGAATGCAGTAGTTTACACAAAATACAATCAAATCAATGTCGATCATAATATATTAACTTACATCTATGGTGTTCACTTCAGTCGTTGACTTTAAAGGTGACACCATCCCCTATTGTGAGAAATCAGCATTTTTTTTTCTTCTTCTTCTGAATTGCTTGAGAAATGTATATAGCATCAATACGGATAGTTAACCAAGTGACTTTCACACAGTGGGGTCTGTGAAATTAAAAGATCGTCCTAAATATTGCAATTGACACATATTACAGATAACAGTATGTTAGGGGAATTCAAAAAGTAGATGCTCACTTGATTATGTCTAGCTCTGATTTTGTATCAACATTATATTACAAAGATTTTACTTTCTTTGCTTTGATATGACAAGCACGTCAGTGTTATGCATATAGGCCTACCTCCGTTTATCATTGACCTACATAACGAGAGGTCGTAGCGATGATATAAGTGTTATTAAGTGTTCTTCAGCAGATTATGCTATAAACGATTCTAAGTGTGCTTTGCGTCTAACGGATGCTGCTCTTTCTTTTCGATCGACTTCACCGCAAAATAACCTCAAGCGTGGTGACTGTATTTACTCAGGGTTGACCCCCTTACAAGACATCCCCAGTGACTGCAAACTGAACTTTGCGACAATATCTAACAAGAGAGAAAAGGGGGGTCTTTATTTCTCCCTTTCGGAAATGTTCATTCTTAACGATGTTTGATCTTCGGGGAGTGGTTTTTTGTGCCATTATAGTCTTACTCTCTTCTTGCGGAACACTTATTGGCCACATCTGCCACAAGCAATGGACGACATTCTACAGAAGGGAGAGAGAATGAAAAGGGAACAAGCTGACCTCTTACTGAACTGTCCCCTGCCGCTCATACAACCCCAATGTGGCAACCACATGAGATTTTTGTTGAGAAAGCCAGTTTCTGCATTCTTCGTTCTCTTTGTTAAGGCAAGCGAAATAGTCCCTGCATCAATTTTGAAGTTGTAGTATAATTGCTCTGCGAAACCGCTCCAACACAATCATCAGAAGTTATGGCTCTGTCATTATTCATTCTTCAATAAACCTGCCTCAAACGTTCAGACTGCCAGAGAAATACTATATGGTAATGATTAATAAACTAAATAAAGACAGTTCCTATAAAATTATGAAATCATAAGTGAATTAAGTAGAACAAAACTTTAAAAAAATCACACATTTAAAAGTAGTAATTAATTAAAGGAAGGCTTAACTTGAAAAATTTATTTGAAAAACTTCTGTGCCATAAAGAGAATGCTATTAATAGAAAGCTAAAGTGCCAAGTTTATCTCACCGTCACTCCAAACCCTCCTCCCCACCCTACCTCTACCCCTCCCCTATATTATATCCCCACCCCTACATCTACCCCTCCCCCTATACTATATCCCCTCCCTCTATATACCTCTACCCCTCCCCCTATATTATATTCCCTCCTTTTCACCCCACCACCTCTATCCCATGACATCTGTATATGGTTTATAAATACCATTCGAATACACAACTTGGAAAAGTTTTTCACCCCTCCATACTGATTTCTTGCATTTATCCATTTTGATGAATTATATCTCGTTTGTGAGCATGCGTATATATATGATATGGTTCGACTGTCCTCTGGTAAACTGTCACGAAAATCCTGTGTAAGACAAAAAAGGTGTTTGTTATTTTCTTGCGATGGGTCTACACTATAAAAAAAGATAGGTACCTGGAATTGTTTATTTTGAGTATTTTCACGACGAATCGCGATTAACTGTCAATATAATTGAACATAACTGCGCAGTAATTCACCTTCCCTCGTTATCTCCATCCCTCACAATGCAATTGGTTCACACATAATATATTTCCAAATCGATTCAACCATGCAAATAGGGTCATTTTTATCCAAATGAATATTAATATCTCTACATACACTGAAAAAAAAAAACTGTTAGAGGCGGGAAAGCTTAAACCTGACTGATGATACCGAAATTGTTTCAAAAGCAATCATTCCTTTTTCATATTTATCATAATTTCTTGGTCATGGGATTGTGTTCGTTTGTATAAAAATCTTTGATGTCTTATAACATTTGATTTCACTTGTTAAAGGGGATGACTAGTAACTGATCAGTGGGAATCAGTGGGAATGCTGGGGGGTGATTGTTCCAAATCTTGTGGGATTCATTTAAGAGTATATTATAATATCTATTGTTGTGTGAAAATTATTTGCTTCAGAACGGTCTCATATTCAAGTAATGTGAAGTTTAATGCCCTGTCACTGTACAGGCATGCTAGCATGGAACCATTAAACTGCACATTACTTGAATATGATACCATTCTGAAGCAAATCATTTTCACACAACAATAGATATATAATGTACTCTTAAATGAATCCCACAAGGATTGGAACAATCATCCCCCAGCATTCCCACTGATTCCCACTGATCAGTTACTAGCCATCCCCTTTAACTGTTATATACCGCTTCTATGAATTTTTAACCAAAAAAATCTATTAAAATAGAAATCCACTCTGACAGAATACTCATACAATGATTTAATTCATATTCCCGCTCGTATGCGTGTACACACCCAGACAGAAGACATATTGTTGAATATGATTGGTCATTGTCGTGTATTATAGAGCTAATAAATGCCCCCTTCTTTTCCCTTTCTTAATTGTGGCATTGGTCACACCCTATCCCGATTTGTAGGGCACAATCGCGTTGGAGTAAAGGTCTTCCAAATCAAAAGGCAGAGGTCAAACGCCCACCTTTTTCGGAGGGGAATCGTGCTGTGACAAATATAAAAGATGTCTTGTGGGGTGCCTACGTGAAGGCTTCCAGAAATAGAAACCTTCCTTGGAGGGAACCAATGAACACTCTCTTGAAAAGCTTATTTCACAGACTGAACGTTGTCCGAAAACTACACAATTTCCCAGGAAAACCTTCTTAATACAAGGTTTTTTTTTATGTATTAATACAGAAATAGTCTCGACAAGATAATTATGTGGGGAAATAATACATGAAGCTCAGGCATGACGATTTAAATATAAAGGCTTTTCCCTTTCCAAATTGGAGACCATGATTGTTTCGTTTCCGGGTGATCGACCTTGAAACTTTACATTTTGTATATTTAAAGTTTTTTTGACACACACGCAGCGTGTAGTGCAAACAGCACTGAATCAGCAACGGCCCGTGATGGTGGGAGCGCTACATTCTGGCAAATATTCGGCTTTTGGTCTACAATACCCGTCTAACGTTGTGTCACTTCTTTCATAACTCTGCATGCAAGGTCGACGAAGCAAGAGTTTTTGTAGTTCAAAAAATATCATACACAACATAAATAAACGCAAACTGAGGGAAACTGACCAGAAATGAATATGATTCATTAGTGGAAAAATGAGCAAAGAAACATTTTCTTTGCTCATTTTTCCACTAATACAATATAAATAAATCAGTATAAAATATATGGGTGTGTGTGTGTGCGTGCGGTTATATGTATGTATATGTACGCTTATCTATTTATATGCCCTTATCAATATTCTTAGCCCTATCCGACATGTAGCGGCATAAGAAGTTTAATATTGACAACACTATCCCTCAATAGGTAGTCATTAACACCCCCAAAATAGTAGAGCAACCCCAAACCCCAAAACAATGCATGCTCTGTTCAGTACCCTAATTTGCATAGTAGAACACCCAAGCTAATTTGCATAGAGCACATGCCTTCACCCCCAAGGCAGTGCACAGTCTTTGTTAGCAGAGTGAGTTTGGAAGCTTTGAGGACAAGCAGTGTCTTCTAAGAGCAAGGAGGAGAGTTATATTTAGTGACCAGGATACGTAACAGTTGGTAAGTCCAATTCATATTGATATCCTTCTTTGATTTGTGTACACACATATATTCCTCATTAATTGAGAGCAGAGTAATTAAGTTGTTAATGAGTATCTGAATGAGGGTAAATCCTTTTGTTTCATGCTCCATGTCGATGTGTAGACATATTCAACCCACACAGGGTAGAATGTATTGAAATCAACTTTCCATGAGTACGAGAAGAATACTTTGATTGGTATATTACACAATGTATAATATGTGATGGAAAGATGTTGTATTCCTAAGTGTTCCTAGACAGTTTGGAAGACTAACTTGAATGACATATAAGATAGATTAACTTATTTGGAGCATGGATATTCAAAGTGTAGTACATTGCACTTGTTCACTGTATATAGTGTATATATGCCTGTGTGTGTTTTAGGACCCAGAGCATGGCTGGGGGAGAGAGAGGGAGAGAGAGAGAGAGAGAGTGGTGGGTGCAGTGCAGCCCCAAGTAGAGATAGTTGCCATGGAGACCACTCCAGAACAGTGATGGTTTGTGTAGTTAGCTGTGCGGTGCACAGGATAGTTTGGTAGGGGGATGTAATCCAGAACCCTGTACAGCTGTACTATATACACGTAGTTCAATAAGGAAGTTAAGTACTGAAACAAACAAACAAACTGCCCAGTGAAGCTTAGGGGCTTTTGCCCATCGTAGTTGTACTAGCACTGGCAGTGGTAATATAAACAGTGTATTTAATTTGTTTTATTCAGCCTGAATGGATAGGCTTCTACATAATTGCCACAAATAAGTTATATAAAGTTTGACAGCAGTTGGAATTAATATACTGACAGATATATGTCATATTCAGATCGACTATTGTACACTGAATATATCTAAAATGCATGTTGCATTAAGTAATTAACAGGTTTGTGATAATATTACTCAAACAGTAATAATAATGAACAATTTGTCGTAGAGCGCAAGCTACATTTAAGTCTGTGAGCGCTAAGTAATTATGTTAAATTGGTGTATATCAATTTGGTTGAAGTTGATACAAGTGTAATTAATATGAATGTTTCTTCATGTGTTTCTGTCACAGTGAACCACTACACTACACTACACTACACTACACTACACTACACTGCACTACACTACACTACACTACACTACACTACACTACACTACACTACACTACACTGCACTACACTACACTGCACTACACTACACTTCAATTCACTACATGTCGCTTGACATCGCTATACTCACGTCACACGGATGACATCATGCTGTTGTGAGCTGCATGAGCCGGATAACTGAATAAAGTCACTTTAATAGCCAGTGGAAAGCAAAGGACTGCGTCTATGACAAGTGTTATGATTCAGATTCTGACTGTGCGTGTATATGAACAGTGCGTTTGCAACGTTAAAAATCTACAAATGTAGTAAGGTCCTGCAGACGAGGCTACATTTTTAAGTTCACAACTCTTCAGCTCAACTTTATAACTCCAACTCAAGTCGCTCTCTTGAAACTAAATGGATGGTTTCACGATGGAGAGCGCTGAACATGAATCTGAAATCTCTCAACCAGCTCAAGATGAGGTTAAAACATTGCGACAGTCCTGCCAAGGTTACATGGGTAGCCTTACTAAAATGTACAAGGAACTCGAGGTTCTTATGGCAACGTTTGATAACAAGGATGCAGTTTTGAAGAAGTACAATCAGCTTGAAAGTGTGTTCCAGCTGTATGAAGGCAGATTCAGAGAATATCATAGCAAGCTATTTGGTGCTGATGCAGAAGCTGCATTAGAGAAATTCGAACAGAGCAAACAGAACATAGAGGAGTTTCGTGGCAGACTGAAGGACTGGAAGGAGGCTGGTGAGAGGCGTGGCGCTGAATCAGTTCGACATGACGACAACGCTTCTGTGAGGTCTGCGACCACGACTAGCAGCCGGTCATCTCGAAGGAACAGCGCGAGTTCATCGTCTACAAGGCTGAGGGAGGCGAAAGTGAAAAGGGAACTGGCCAAACTCAAGAAAGTGCAGTTTGAAAGATCACAAAGGGTGAAACTGGAACAATTTAAGTTAGGTCAGGAGTTAGCTAGGATGGAAATCGAAGATGAGTTAACAAATGCAGAGGTAGAAGAAAAGTTGTGGGAAGAAGAGGTAGTAAATGAAGAACTTCATTCAGGTGAACCTCTTCAAGAAGTTGATGTGCAAAATCACAATGTTCAGGTAGAGAGTACAAATCTTGAATCTTCTCCAGCAGTAAAGAAAGAGCTTAATCCACATGCCCCAGTTTTCTCAAGTGGAGAAGTCAAATGTGAAAATGATGCTGCTACTCTAGAGAATAATATGTCTCACATGTTTCAGGCCTTTAATTTGGCAACAAATATGCCAAAACCAGAACTGGTGACATTTGGTGGTAATCCAATAGAGTACTGGAGTTTCATGAACAATTTTGATGTAGTCGTAGCAGATAAGGCATGTGATGATCGTATGAGATTAACATACCTGATACAATATTGTACTGGTAAAGCTAGACAAAGCATTGAGAATTGTGTTCTGTTGGGTGCAAAGGAAGGTTATCGTAAGGCCAGAGATATTTTGGCTGAGCAGTTCGGCCAACCATACATTGTTTCTCATTCCCATATACAGCAGGTTTTGAATCGATCACAGGTGAAGCCGAACGATGGAGCGAGACTGTGGGACTTGGCAAGGGACATGCGCAGGTGTCAAATGGTTCTCTCCCAGATGGGATATTCAGCCGATATGAATAGTTCCGACAATCTTCTCAAGATCCAAGACCTCCTACCAATGCACCTACAATCTGAGTGGGCCAAGCAGGCACACAGGATGATGAGCAAAGGGGTCTGCCCAACCTTCGAGAGCATGACTGAGTTCGTCGAGCAGTCTGCAAAGCTTGCGAGCAACATGTTCGGACAGAACATAAGGAAGTCATCAAAACCAGCTGTAGGAAGTGGGCCAAAGAAGGGACCTCAACGCATGACTTTCACCACTCAGGCAAGTATGAGGAGTGAAAATTCTACTGCACACCCACAAGGTATGAAATGTCCCTGTTGCAGCCAGCAGCATGGACTCAAGAAATGTCAGAAATTCAAGGAAAGACCCTTTTCTGAGCGCATCAAACTGACCAGGCAACTACGTCTGTGTGATAACTGTCTTCAACCTTCCCACTTTGCTGTTGGATGTTCAGCAAAACCACAGTGTGAGAAAGCTGGATGCATCAAGAAACATCACACTCTTCTTCATCCTCCACAAAGCGGAAAGAAGGAAGAAAGACGCAATGATTCATCCACACCTACATCATCAACTGGGACCAGCATGGTGACTGCAACCAGTGATCCAACAACATCAAAGACAGAAGGAGGTCAGTGTCTCAGTACTTCTTCATCGAGGAAAAAGGTCTGCCTTCGTGTTATTCCTGTAAATGTTGCAGGAAATGGCCAAGTAATCCAAACTTGGGCACTATTGGATGAAGGAAGCGATGTGTCTCTCTGCAGCGACAGACTCGTGAAGCAGTTAGGCATACAAGGAGCTCCAAAGGACTTCCAGTTGACTACTGTCGGTAACAGTCTATCTAACCAAAAGGGCTTGGAAGTTGGGCTGATGGTGAGCAACATCACAGACGGAAAGACCATCGATCTTCCTAAGGTTTGGACTGTCAAGGAGATGAACATCTCACACGCTTGTATTCCTGCAAGGGCAGATTTAGCAGGATGGCCACACTTGAAGGGGATCACACTACCGTACATTGATGAAGAAGATGTACAGCTTCTTATTGGAGGAGACACCCCGGAAGCTTTCTGGGTGTTAGACCAACGTAGGGGCAATCCTAAGGAGCCATATGCTGTGCGCACACCATTGGGATGGAGTCTGTTGGGACCGACGTCATCCAAGAGCAGATCCTCATCAGCTAGTGTCAACTTCGTACAACGTGAAGAAGACCCTCTGCACAGCCAACTCAAACAGTTTTGGGAACTGGATTATGGAGGCTATCTCCAGGAGGAGAAGACGGGCATGTCAATCGAGGACCAGCGGGCTTTGAAGATGATGGAAAATACAGCAAGGAAGGTTGGTAACCATCATGAAGTCGGCCTACCATGGCGATACTGGCCACCTGAGATGCCGTCCAATCGCTATCTGGCCGAAGTCAGGTTGAAGTACCTCACAAGGAAGCTGGAGAAAGATGAATCACTCCATGAAAGGTACACAACCACCATAGGCGAGTACATATCCAATGGTTACGCAGAAGAGGTGAAAGACGAATCTGATCACCAGTCCAAGAGTTCAGATGGTGGAGAAAAGAAATCAAAGGAACCCAAGGAGTTGAAGTGGTACCTCCCACACCATGCAGTCGTGCATCCTCACAAACCGGAGAAGGTGAGAGTAGTCTTTGATTGCGCTGCTCGCTATCATGGCACAGCTCTCAACGATCAGCTACTACAAGGGCCAGATCTAACCAACAACTTGGCCGGAGTACTCACAAGATTCAGGCAGGAAAAGGTTGCCTTTGTTGCCGACGTGCAAGGGATGTTCCACCAAGTCATGGTTCCAGTCAAAGACCGAGATGCGATGAGATTCCTGTGGTGGAGGGATGGTGACCTGTCCAAGGAGCCTACAGAATATCGCATGACAGTACATCTTTTTGGTGCGACCTCTTCGCCAAGTTGCGCGGGGTTCGCACTAAGAAAGACTGCAGAGGATGCTCGTGGACAGTTCAACAAAGAAGTCATCGATACAGTCCTGAACAACTTCTACGTTGATGACTGTTTAAAATCAGTGAAGTGCCGAGATGATGCGATGAGTCTAGTAGAAGATCTGAGATGTCTTCTAGCCCAAGGAGGTTTCAGACTGACTAAATGGCTCTGCAATGATCGAGACGTCCTTGCTTCAATTCCTGAGTCGGAAAGGGCTGAATCAGCGCTGAATCTAGATCTCCAGGATTTGCCAGTTCAACGGACACTTGGAATCCTGTGGGACATGGATACAGACTCCTTCAAGTTCGAAGTCCAGGTAAAGGAGAAGCCGGCAACAAGGCGTGGGATTTTGTCTGTTGCAAGCTCCCTCTATGACCCTTTGGGTTTCCTCGCCCCATTCGTGCTACCAGCTAAGGTACTCCTACAGAATTTATGCAGACGAGACTTGACTTGGGATGCAAAGATATCACCTGAAAAAGAAAAACGGTGGCAAGAGTGGCTGAATGATTTGCCTTTGCTCACGAAGATCCAAATAAGTAGGTGTCTGAAGCCGGAGGGATTCCAAGAAATTGAATCCGCTCAACTTCATCACTTCTGTGATGCGTCTGAAGTTGGATACGCGGCTGTGTCCTACTTGCGCCTGACAAGCAAATCAGGCGCAGTACATTGTGCATTTGTCCTAGGGAAGGCAAGATTGGCACCAATGAAGGTGGTGTCAATCCCAAGATTGGAACTGATAGCTGCTGTCCTTGCAGCGACTATGGACCAATGCATCAAGGGAGAACTCGAAATCACAATCGATGAGACGGTGTTTTGGAATGACTCTACAGCTGTGCTGCAGTACATACGAAGCAAAAGCAGACGGTTCAAGACATTCGTTGCAAACAGAGTTGCACAAATCCACAAGGCCTCTGCACCTGAGCAGTGGAGACATGTGCAGCATTGGCGACGGTCTTCTGGCAGAGATGGCAAGCAGAGTACCTTCCTCTGTTACAAGAACGACAGAAATGGTTGATTCCGCGCAGGAACTTGGCTGTGAATGATCTAGTCCTCGTGGCAGATGAACGCGCACCAAGAGGTCAGTGGCCGCTTGGAAAGGTATCCCAGGTGTACCCGGGTAAAGACGGACTAGTCCGCCAGGCGGAAGTCAAAGTGGGATCTGTATTTCTTAGGAGACCAATCTCCAAACTCTGTATGCTGGAAGCTGCAGATGACCAGTAAAGCAATAACATTATGAATGTTTGATATTCACAGCTATACTTGATAGTTAAGCAAGAAGTGAATTATTGTTTATGTTTGATGTTCAACATTCAAGTGTTGTCGAAATCTTAAGTACCATTGTAAAGAATGCCGCTTTTTGATGAAGGTAAGAAATGACCTTCCTGTAGTCAGGTCATTGGGGGCCGGTATGTAGCGGCATAAGAAGTTTAATATTGACAACACTATCCCTCAATAGGTAGTCATTAACACCCCCAAAATAGTAGAGCAACCCCAAACCCCAAAACAATGCATGCTCTGTTCAGTACCCTAATTTGCATAGTAGAACACCCAAGCTAATTTGCATAGAGCACATGCCTTCACCCCCAAGGCAGTGCACAGTCTTTGTTAGCAGAGTGAGTTTGGAAGCTTTGAGGACAAGCAGTGTCTTCTAAGAGCAAGGAGGAGAGTTATATTTAGTGACCAGGATACGTAACAGTTGGTAAGTCCAATTCATATTGATATCCTTCTTTGATTTGTGTACACACATATATTCCTCATTAATTGAGAGCAGAGTAATTAAGTTGTTAATGAGTATCTGAATGAGGGTAAATCCTTTTGTTTCATGCTCCATGTCGATGTGTAGACATATTCAACCCACACAGGGTAGAATGTATTGAAATCAACTTTCCATGAGTACGAGAAGAATACTTTGATTGGTATATTACACAATGTATAATATGTGATGGAAAGATGTTGTATTCCTAAGTGTTCCTAGACAGTTTGGAAGACTAACTTGAATGACATATAAGATAGATTAACTTATTTGGAGCATGGATATTCAAAGTGTAGTACATTGCACTTGTTCACTGTATATAGTGTATATATGCCTGTGTGTGTTTTAGGACCCAGAGCATGGCTGGGGGAGAGAGAGGGAGAGAGAGAGAGAGAGAGTGGTGGGTGCAGTGCAGCCCCAAGTAGAGATAGTTGCCATGGAGACCACTCCAGAACAGTGATGGTTTGTGTAGTTAGCTGTGCGGTGCACAGGATAGTTTGGTAGGGGGATGTAATCCAGAACCCTGTACAGCTGTACTATATACACGTAGTTCAATAAGGAAGTTAAGTACTGAAACAAACAAACAAACTGCCCAGTGAAGCTTAGGGGCTTTTGCCCATCGTAGTTGTACTAGCACTGGCAGTGGTAATATAAACAGTGTATTTAATTTGTTTTATTCAGCCTGAATGGATAGGCTTCTACATAATTGCCACAAATAAGTTATATAAAGTTTGACAGCAGTTGGAATTAATATACTGACAGATATATGTCATATTCAGATCGACTATTGTACACTGAATATATCTAAAATGCATGTTGCATTAAGTAATTAACAGGTTTGTGATAATATTACTCAAACAGTAATAATAATGAACAATTTGTCGTAGAGCGCAAGCTACATTTAAGTCTGTGAGCGCTAAGTAATTATGTTAAATTGGTGTATATCAATTTGGTTGAAGTTGATACAAGTGTAATTAATATGAATGTTTCTTCATGTGTTTCTGTCACAGTGAACCACTACACTACACTACACTACACTACACTACACTACACTGCACTACACTACACTACACTACACTACACTACACTACACTACACTGCACTACACTACACTGCACTACACTACACTTCAATTCACTACATGTCGCTTGACATCGCTATACTCACGTCACACGGATGACATCATGCTGTTGTGAGCTGCATGAGCCGGATAACTGAATAAAGTCACTTTAATAGCCAGTGGAAAGCAAAGGACTGCGTCTATGACAAGTGTTATGATTCAGATTCTGACTGTGCGTGTATATGAACAGTGCGTTTGCAACGTTAAAAATCTACAAATGTAGTAAGGTCCTGCAGACGAGGCTACACGACAGTTTTCAAATTGCCCAAAAATAAAAAAAATGTTGGAGGCGAACTGTCTTTTTTTTTTCTGCCACCTTTATCAGGTAAAGGGCGTCCTAATCATCATAACTTTAACAGTAAAAAAACAAAGTTAAAAAGAACTATGACTGATCAAAGCTTAATTCCATTGATAGGAATAGACAACCCCGATAGATATATGCATGCCAAACAACCTAAACAATGCATTGTGTCTAAATCTGGAAATTCCCTTGATGTTGGTGTTCGTTCTGTCTGATTACTTGTATTGTTAGGCAATTCGCCAAGAGCACAGCAATTAAAGGTCGAAGTTGAAACACAGAAACAAACATACACACTATAGGCCTATTTACTGAGTGAAGCAAATTGACTACTTAAGCCGATTTCAAAGCTAAGTGTTAGAGTTTATTAAGGCATTAGAGTAATCGGAGTGTATTTCTGTCTTACTTTGCACAAATTATTGTACTGTGTGTGTACTCATTTGCTAATCAGTCAGCTCTTCCTGGCTCATTACATAAGGTTACCTTCACAATAAGTCCTGATAAAATTCATTCTGTAATTGGCTTATGAGTCCGTTTGTTTGTTGTTTGTTTGTTTGCTTTATTGTTGCATGTTCCACGTATTACAATAAACCGTAGATATCACAAGAAAGTGGATATGCGAACATAAACGATTCACATTTCAGGACCTTCTAATACGTCAATTCCCAACACCGTCTGTGAGCGTGATTATATTATGGTCAGATGGTTGTTAACTCTACCTCGTCATGGATCTTGTACGCAAACGGCTCCCCGATGGTGATGGTAGACTACAGGGGTGTGACGGAGGTTATGAATCCACTTTAAAATACCGGTTTACAAATTTATGTATATTTTCTCCCGTCCTGACGTATAGGAGCGAGATATTCTTTTAATTTGTACCTGAAAAACACCTTTTCAATATCAGGAATCCAGTTTGCATATAGTTAAGGCCTATATAAGTTGTTTCTACGTGGAGCAAACATCGGATAAGCTTTAGGGTTGACAAGAAGACCCATTGTCAGAAAGGCATGCATAAAATTTGAATGTGTTAGTAAACCGGTCATTGCAGTTTTTCGAGTGATTTATATATATATATATATATATATATATATATATATATATCCACACTAACTTTTATTTTTGGTGGCCCGATCGGGCCACCAAAATCGTTGATTTTTATTTTTTGGTGGCCCGAGAAAAAGAAATATCAAATATTACTGAAGGGATACAGGTACCCATGGCATGTCTAAAATAAATTAATAGAAAATTCAGTCATCTTACCGTTATTCTGAGTTCTAAGATTTAACAAATGGGCTTATAGATTATAAAAGTTGATGCCTATATTAAGTGGTCAAAACTTACATTTAAAATGATAAAGTGGGAGCATTTGCAGATATTGGTAAACATCCGACATTTTGTTTTGGCATTTTAAAGAGCCGAAAGTTACCGTTATTCATTTCTGCTTGTAAAAGCAATCATCCAACATTTACTAGTATTTCAACACCTTACGGCAGCCGAATGTTGGACCGTTAATCATTTTCAAATGTAAAAGCAAACAACTGACATTCATTTTAGCATCTTACGGAGCTGAATGTTATCCTTATTCATTACCGAACGTGAAAGCAAACATCCGCTTTTTATTTTAGCATCTAACTGAGCCTATTGATACCGTTGATTATTTCCAAATGTAAAAGCAACAATCTGTTATTTATTTTAGCATCGTCCGGAGCAGAATATTACCGTTATTCATTTCCAAATTTAAGAGCAAACATCCGACATTTATTTTATTATCGTACGGAGCCGAATGTTATTGCTGTCCACTTCCGAAAGTGAAATGAATCATCTGACAATTATTTTAGCATCGTACGGAGCCGAATGTTACTGTTTTTCATTTTTGAACGTCAAGACAGACATCAGACATTTATTTTACCATCAAACGCCGCTGAATGTTACTGATATTCATTTCGAAATGTAATAACAAATATCCGACATTTACTTTAGCATCGTATGGAGAAGAATACTACTGCTATTCACTTCCGAACGTGAAATCAATCATCTGACATTTATTTTAGCATCTTCCGGAGCCAAATATCATTGCTATTTACTTTCGAAAGTAAAAGCAAACATCATATATTTATTTAATCATCGTACAGAGATGAATATTATTGTTATTCATTTCCGAACGTCAAAGGGATCATTCGACATTTACTTTAGCATCTTCCGGGGCTGAATCTTATTGCTATTTACTTTGAACGTAAAAGCAAACATCCGGCATTTATTTTATCATCGTACGGAGTTGAATATTATTAGTATTCGTTTCCGAACGTCAAAGGAAACATTCGACATTTATTTCAGCATCTTCCGGAGCCGAATGTTATCCTTATTCATTTCCGAACGCAAATTCAAATATCTGACATTAATTTTAGCACCCTACGGAGCTGAATCTTACCGTTATTCATTTCCAAAAGTGTAAGCAAACATCCGACATTTATTTTAGTATCATACGGAGTCGAATATTACCATTATTCATTTCCAAATTAAAAGCAAGCATCTGACTTTTATTTTGGCATCTTACGGAGGCGATTGTTACCGCTGACCATTTCCAAAAGATCGGGCCACTAAAATCTTCATTTCTGACATTTTGGTGGCCCGGTGGCAACCGTGAGTGTCGAGCCCTGTATATATATATATATATATATATATATATATATATATATATATCTAAATATGCTATCTATACAAGCGAAGGGGAAATGGGCGCTCAACCGTCGGCACGTAGGTTACAAAATAAAAAAGGCTTCTTTGTAAGTCGCTGTAGGAATTTTCAAGGAAATGAATCGTTCCCCTTTGCTGTTTTTTTGTGTGTTTTATTGAATCAAATAAAAATCATAATATTTACAAACAATTGGTATGATTTAAAAGAGTGGGGCATTAACAAATGTGAAGTCGCCAAGGGGAGTAATTTTCAACGTGTGGCCAAGGAGAATAAGTTTTACATCGTTGCTCAGTCAGGGGCATCCTTGTCTTTTTTATCACAATACCCTTCACAGTGTGCATTAAAGTCTACAGTATTGTGTGTTTACTTCAACTGTATGGGTTCCCAAACCTAGAAAGTATTGTTGAGTGAGATGTGTGATAATCATTTAGCAAAGAGTTGACAATATTGTTATGTGTACATCAACCATACATCTATACATGCCTCTATGCATCCAGGAATACACCAACTAACCAATCAGTCAATCGGTGGATCAATCAATCAACTAATTACGTCACCACGAATGCGTGGCTATAATTTGGCAGGATATATCATCAAAGTCGTAATGAATTCGTTCCCACACCCACCCTTTCATGATTTCAATACAATATGATGTCACAGCTCTGTTTCCGTAAATAAGTATTATGTAGAATTATCATGATATCAACCCCTTCATTTTTGAGCGTGCACTGTGTGTGTGTGTGTGTGTGCGTGTGTGTGTGTGTGTGTGTGTATGTGTGTGTTTGTGTGTGTTTGTATGTGTGTGTTTGTTTCCACATCCCAAACTCTTGACTTGAGGCTGTGATACATTGATGTTCACCAAATCTGAAGACAATTTCGCAGAAAGTCGAATTCATTGCGCAAATGCCATTCAATTCAATTCAATTTAATTCATTTATTTTCATTCTTCTTTTTCCAACAAAACATAACACAGAATAAATGAGGAATTATATCACAAACGTATACATTCGACTTTGCAAAGGATAAATGATACAAATAAAGATATGAATGCATGCATACTGGCAAAAAGGAAATACAAAGTTATGTTTCAGTTGAGGAAAAAAAAAGATTTTTTTTTTTAAATTTTATAAACATGTCAATGTAATTGGCTAAAATTATAACCGAGACATATATTTTCATAATATTATGGCCGCGTGTAAATTTGAATATGTCGGTAAGAAATATGTCCAACCAAACAACCATTTGGATATGACAGCTGATGCTAACATGTAGAGTAACAAAAGCAAAGCATAAGTCAGATCTAAAATATGTCTATGTGAGCCTTAAAGATATGTAATCAATTCTTTAACGACAAAGGCTAATACCCGGGGAGTCACAATATCTCGATCCCTTTTCTCTCTCTTTCTCTCTCAATAGTGGTGCAATGTTGTTTCTATTAACACTGTCAAGTTCCTGCTTACGTCAAAGGAGAGAGAGAGGGAGAGAGAGAGAAAAAAAATCATCAACCCCTGTTTTTGTTTTTGTTTCTGTTTTCTCTCTAGTGCTCCCATGGTTGTCTTTAGGTAACCTCGACTGTGCCAAATCCTCAAAACAAAACGGACCTCTTGTGCTGGACAGAATTAACAAACAAACACAACATCCAAAAAGCCGGTAGGAAGTTACGTCCTTTTGGTCACACAAGAGCGTGGGTGTGATCACAATGCCAATACATCCTGAATTAGGGTCTTACAAAAATAAACAAATTATTTGGATCGATTTGCATACCTACTTTGAGCATTTTTGTTTGCTTTTCTATAGTATAAAAAGTTATCTATTGTGTCAGGCAACAGACAATTACAATGATCGAAAGGCTAAATGAATGTCGAATGAAGCTCTTTCTATATAGGATTAAAAATAGATAGTGATATTTAATGTGTAGATATCGCTTTACATACATCTGCAAGACTGCTATATCCGGTGATATAACTATCAAAATGGATTTAGTAAAACAAACACTACAGTCCACAAACACAACGGAAGGACACCACAACGTGGGGATTGGTCAGAGAAAGAAACACGTGTTTCATTTCATAGTTATAATTCTATTCTATAACATTCTTTGGGGGAATCCAATCTTTACCGAAATTGTTTTCAGTGGAATCATTCATATTCCGTAGACTTTTTATTTTTATTTTGTCAAGCTGATGTAATCAAATTAAATTTATTACAAAGTCTGATTCATATTGTGTTAATCATGTTGCCGCACACCTTTTTTTTTTTTTGTCAAAGTGATGTAATACAATTAAATGTGTTAAAAAATATGATTCATATTGTGTTAAAAAATATGATTCATATTGTGTTAATCATGTTGCCACATGTATTTACTACCTTTGTATTTTCATGCATGTCCTGTCAGAAAGTGAAGTTACGTTCATGGGAATTTGATTATAAAGATTTAAACTTCCTTGTCATGCTTGATTTGGTATTTGTATTCCTATTGTGAGGCCCCCTTTTATTTATTTATTTTGAGGATGTTGAGGTTATTGAATTTTGTTTAACACTCCCGTAAAACAGATTATAAAAACAGGCAGCATGGCAAAGAATAACACATACATAACGGCATGAGAATTAAAACAATACTCATGAAAAAAAAAAAGGGAAACAAAATTATTGGAAATGTCAGGAGACTGGCAAGAATACGAAGAAAATGTTATAAATCCTGTCTCCTAATAAAACGATTAGCCTAAATCAATACATTATCATGAATTATGTCACTAAAATATTACTTGATAGTTACAAAAACATGAATATAATTTTACGCCGACACAGATACACATACATACACATTCACACAAACAGCCTAACAAGCAGAAAATTAATTGTATTGATTTAGAAGGTGAAGCTTATTTCTCCTTTGATATAATCGTAATGATTTGTTTCTTTGAATAGCTGAAAGAATAATATTGAGCTTCATATTTTAGGTCCGTAGACAGGAATTCATTTTGGGGACGGCAAGGTTCTGGCAAAAGAATAAAAGCGTATATAATAACATTTCTCATATTATATATATGTATAACTGATATTTAACTTAAAATAGTCTTTAAAAACTTTCCAGAATCATATGGCTAGCACACAAATAAATGACAATTGCACGTCAGTCAAATATAAATAGATTGAAGCCTTAAAAATTTTAAGGAATGGAACATTGGTGTATGGTAATAAAGATCCCTGTGATTCATTGTAAAAAATAACTTTCTTCTTAAACTATAATACTCTATGATTCATATTATCAGGATTTAACATAAGAAGTGGCCTATATCAAAGAACAATAATCTAAATGAGGAGAACTAACTAAAGTAGTGTACAATATAATCAAAACATTTTTCGTTAAAAATATGAATCTCTTAAAGACTTGAATATTCTTTTTTTTTGTGCTAATTTGTTGCAGATGACACGAATGTGCTCATTCCGATTAAACTTAATTGTCACTTGTGACATCAGAAAAGTTTGTGGAATTACTAGGTCTTTTAATCGGTTAATCTTTTGGTTAATAAACATATATATACAATTTGTTTTCCTTTCATTAATCGTAAAGTACGTAATTACAAACAAACGAAACAAGTTTATCAGATTTCTTATTGAAATAATTCTTTAAAGTACATAAGGATAATGTACAGATGACACACTCGTGTCATCCGTAAATGATATCATTTGAAATATGTAATATGTAATTTGTAAATGAGTTATTTGTAACATGTAAACATGCAAGTCATGCTCAGCCTATAGGGAAAAGTGCATTCTAATTTTTTTGTTTGGTTTGTTTCCTAGCAAAGTTGTTTGTTAGCAAAGATGTACAGATGAGCTCACTGACAGAATCATGGCTTAGAAGTTTGTGTATGTGTGTGTGTGTGAGTGTGTGAGCGTATCGCAATAATCTGAAGAAATATAGTAAAAAAAGTCATAAAATAGTATGATTCAGATATAGAACTCATAAGTTCTGCCTACAGGGTGTCATGAATCAATACAAGTCAACATGCACTTGCACTGCACAGTTCCTTTAATTTGTTTACATGAATGAGGAACTACCCCGTTCAGTAAAAAAAAATAATAAAAAAATATATATATATAATACATATATATATATATATATATATATATATATATATATACATGAATAATAATAATCACAATAGCTGATGTCAATATGATTTACGGAATTTCGCATATTTGCATTTTTTTTTTTGCGTGTTGATAGGAGAAATCGTTGATTTAATTTCATACCGTAACCGTCTTTTGTTACAATATCAAAGCGTTTTCTTTATAGCTTTCATACTTCATGCACTGTTATTGCTTTTTTTTTAGCAGGTGTAGAATAAAAATGAAATAAGACATTCATTTCTGCTCAATGTCTTATACACGTCTATCCTGCAATGACCTTTCATCTAATTGCAGAATAATTTTTTTTTCTTTTTTATGTTCGCCTTCATGTTTACAAGATCATTCATGGTAAGATGATAAGATATTACAAAACTTATCTCATTGACAGGCATTACTCATTTCTTTGCATGTACATTCAGAGTAGAGATGATTAATCGTTTGTCCGTTAAACATCTCTGTGTGGTCACAAAGTTTCTCTCTGTGTGTGTGTGTGTGTGTGTGTGTATGTGTGCGTGCGTGTGATAATTTGTTTGTTTGTTTGTTTGTTTGTTTGTGTGTGTGTGTGTGTTTGTGTGTACATAAAATATTACTTGTATTATCTTTCAAATCCAGTCTAGCACATCCCGTTCCGGCACACGGTTTTCAGTATGAAAATGATTTTATATAGAAGTGATTAAAAGCAATATCGATGACAATATATAATGTACAAAAGTACAGGCAGGGTGGAGGCAGCATAGTAGACCTAAATAGCACTTTATTTCTTTGATGGCAATGTATGATTCCAAAGCAACAGAAAGGGCAAAGATTACTCTCGACCAGAAAAAAAAAAATAACAAAAGAGAGAAGAATACCATTATCAAGAGAGTTCACAAACTTTCTAAAAATGCCACTTCAACCTTATCGCTGTTATTTTAGCTTTTCTTTTAAACATCGAAAGCGTCAACGCTTGTTCTCTAGATAAAAGTTCAATGTAATTATTATCTGCTGAAACGGTTACATGTCCTCGTTTTAATCTGACGTTTTAAAGTCTCTTTCGTTTTTGCACCTAAAGTTGAGCGGAACAGCGGCATGAACTTTCCGCTCTCCTACGCCGCCGCGACTCGGCCTTGCAGTAGACAGCGGGTTGTTTGTGACGGGCTGCACGGTGAGTAATTTGTTTATGGAAGGAAGGCAGTAATCAGACCGAGCCATTGTCACTGCTCAAACCGATGAGTTCCCATCGCCTGGACAGGTGACTTTCAGCCAGCAACACTTTGTCCTAGCGATGTTGAAATCGTGCTCGACAAAGGAAAAAAAAAGTGGGGAAAAAAAGAAAAAGAAACAAAGAAAATCACAAAAGAAGGTCACGATAAAGTGGACCTTTTGGCGTCGCCGTGGTTCAATATGAAATAAAACAACTTTGAAATATTGTTTTGAACATAAATTTATGATAATCTTAAGACATTTAGTGGTATCAATTTCATCACCATGCAACAATCACACAAACTTTTTCCATCACACATACATAAAACACTATATCAAAGTGTCTGACCAAACACAAAAAAAACTCACATTAAGTGCTGAAAGAATGTTGCATTAGGCAGAGAGCAAAATCAAAATTAATGAGTACATTGATATCTACAGTTCCTGTGACCCAGATATCATAGAATTGAGCACGAAATCAAGTTGTAACTTTCCACTCAACATAAAATAGGTTACTCCGTAGGATGTTCGTATTAGTATGCGCCAGTCGACACAAACAAACAAACAAACAAACAAAAAAACAAACAAACAAATAAACAAACAAACAAACAAACAAACAAATCAACAGTAGCATGATGATGTCATCATCTTCTCTATCTTTATTTCTTTCGTGACAATGCTTATTTCCATGCATATGGTTTGTCTCCTTTTACTAGTAGATTATCTTAAGTGATAATATTCCTCTCGGCATTTCGTCAATATCTTCCAAAAAACTTTTTCGTACAACATAAATTTTCAAAAGATTTTCAAATTTCGGCATCATCCAGTACATGAACTCAATCAAAAAAGACAAAAAAAAAAAAGAAAGAAAGAAAGGAAAGAAAAGTGCACTCATTAACATAACTCTGCGGTCCATTGGAGGTTTTCGTTAATACTGAACTTGGGATAACATAGTACAATGTACTATAGTTCCACGTTATACGGCACAAAAAAAGAAAAAAAAAACGCAAAAAAAAAATCATATATCCACAAATTCCTTGAAGGGTTACACAAAGAAGCGAATTAATTCATTTGAGACGTGAGATAGAAAAGTCCGACCTGAAGTTAAAAGAAAAAAAAAAAGCTTCCTTAAGGCAAATTTTGTGTTTTTTTTTAACCGAGCTTTCGAAACATGGAGAGATTTCAATATCAATTATACTTTGTCAATAATACTCTACTCCATTATTGTGAATTGATCAGGTTTCAACTTCGTTGTGCACGTGTGCTTTTTTCTTTGCTACTGTAGTTTATTTTTCTTTAATCGCGTCAGTTAAATTGTTAATTTTAGAAGAAGCTTGCATGAATGTCATTCATCTGTTTATGTTAATGTTGTGAAAACGATGCTCATAATACTCAAAATTCATCAAAGGTTCATGCGCCCCAAATTTGAGTAGCAATATGAGTGAATCATATCTAATAAATCGCTTATTGATGTGAATGTTATTTTTTTTCACTGCTTGCAATCGCGGACCTGAAACTACATTTATGTAAGTCTGCATCATTATATAGGCATGATTTGATACCATGATTTAACGTATAGGCATGTACATACTTCCAGAATTATGATTCCATAAAATTCATTATCAGGCAGGAACGACAAAAAAAATGATGATTATGGGGAAAGGTCATGTAGTCTAAATGGATGAGAAAGGGCACGAGATAACAGGTGGCCATAGACACCGGAAATTGATTTGATAGCATGAAATCCCATAATTCATTACACATGCCGACCAGACTATACAAAAAAATTGCATAGTCTGCGCTAGGCCTACGCATTCGCACTGTACTCGCTTGTTTATTCCGTATAGGATGTGATGCAACAATTAGGCAAAGAGAATTAAACCGTGGCAAACAGATGCACGCAATTTGATGCTTGTGGACTCGTTCCGGTTTTCTCCGCAAGTAGACAAAAAAAAAAAAAAAAAAGGCGAAGAAAACACTGTTTAGTGCAATCTCCGCCCTCATAATCTGGACCTAAAGACATTATTATCCGTTCAAGTTTGTATTTGCTCATCAAATGACTATATCGTTACCAATCTCTCCCGCCCGCCCCCGACTCATTCCGGTACTCTGAAGTATGCTCATGATTGTCATTCTTCAATGTAATGTTTCATCTCAAGAGAGATGTTGTTGTTAGAGAGTTGTTATTTCCATATATCTCTGGCATGGCCGGAGAGAATCTCTGGTATGGCTGAAGAGATTTTAAGTGGATTGAACGACAGAAACTTCTGTATATTCTTGAAACACACACAGACACACACATACAGAAACACAAAACACCAAACTCTTGATTGATCACCATCCCATTTACTTCTACCTATCCATGGGATGGAATTTGATTTCAGAATTTCCTGTTTAAACTCGTAGCTCAAATTACTGAGATGATGCAAAAGCTATTATAAAATCCCTTCCCATGTATACTGTAATGATAATAATGACGATAATGATAATAATAAACATGATAATAATTATATATACACACATATGGATATATATGTATATATTCATATATATATATATATATATATATATATATATATATATATACACATATATATATATACAATTACAGATGTATGTATTCGCATGTGTCATTGTTATGATTGTAATTACCGTTATTGATAATAATAATTGTGATAATCATATATACAGGTATAACTAATATATAATCAATTTATACTTAATATACATAATTATATGTATACATATTTCATATACATTGTATGTTATATTCATATATACATATATATATATATATATATATATATATATACATACATATACATTCGTACATGCACACACACATGTATATTTCTTCTATTCTTTTATAGAAGCTGTCCTCTAGGAAGCCTTTCTATTTGGAGATCAAGCACCTACTTTTATGGTTAAAATTTTACACACAATGTTGCTGCGATATGGATACCTGAAGTAACTGTATCAATATCCTCCGATTGTCCCATTATGTATGGGCTAACATTAAGTCTAAAACGTAATTCTAACACATAAACACCCATCTACAAACATGAATTCATGATATGTAGTGTATAAAGTACCTCCTGAATTAACCGACACTTGTTACAGGTCCGATTTGTGTCTCTCATTGTTATTCTTCATATATATATATATATATATATATATATATATATATATATATAAATATATATATATATATATATATATATATATATATATATATATATATATATATACATATATATATATATATATATGTATACATACATACATATACATATATTATTGGGATTATTATATACGTGATGAAATGATATATATATATTAGTATGTACACGTGCTAGAACATCCTACTTCTTATTTTAGATGTGCATCAAATAATACACTCCCCTTTCTTCGCCTCAGATATACACATTCCAAATGAGTGTCATTCTTTGGGGTACATTTTTGTTGTTGTTGTTGATGGGTTTTGTTTAGTTTTGTTTTTGTTTCTGTTGTTGAAATAATTTAGATTACGTGTCAATGTCATACGGGGTGAAACTCGCTCCAAATGTTACAAAGCGATCCATATCGAAACAGAATAGTGACTGCATATCTTATCAGACCACAAGCGCTGACGTCATGGAGTAGTTCATTTTAAAACTCGAGTGAAAAGGCTCTTATTCATCACAAACCGCACAGCATGAGATAAAAAAAAACATACAGCTAAAACTCTTCGGTCCTTTGTTATGATGGAAGTTCTCAAGAACGCCAGTATGTTGGCGGGATTTTGTCTTTCTTTGAGTATTTACATAACAAACAAATATCTTTATAGGAATGTCGTCTTTCTTTGTTCATCGCTCACAGCTCTTGATCAAAACTGGCGGCTTCTATTCTACAAGGCTTTGAGAGTATGATGTCACAGTTTCGATTCGCACATGACAATTTTTGTTGTTGTCAGAGTTCAATGACCGACCGCGCCTAATATTTGCCTCATGATGTAAGGAGGACCTGATTGATACTGACTTTACAAAGGCTTGCTCAGGGTATTCCCCGCTGCTTCTGCTGCCAGTCCAGTGGAGATCTTCAGAGCAGGTGACACCAAAATATGCACAAACGATAACATAAACACGAGTATCTTTTTAGGTAGAATGAGCGCTTTACAAGAATCTCTCTATTATTATTGTTATTAATAAACACGTTCAGACACGCACGCACACTCACACACACATAGCAAACCGGAGAAAAACTAAAATCCTCGTAATGCGTCAAATTACACAAACTAACACAGCGCAGCACGACGTAATGCAACACATTTTCATTCTTCATTTACAAATGTACTTTCTTGCTAAATTGGGATGTCTTTAAGCCCACATCTTCCCTTGGAAAGAAGAAGAAGAAGAAGAAGAAGAAGAAGAAGAAGAAGAAGAAGAAGAAGAAGAAGAAGAAGAGAAAAAAAAAAACCATCTCGGGACAAAACCGAAACAAGATGTCACTTCAAATCTAACCCTAACGTGTTAAATTGTGCCCTCATTTCTGCTGCTGCTACTAATACTACCTACTACTATTACTACTACTACTACTACTACTACTACTACTACTACTACTACTAATATTACTACTACTACTACTACGTCTACTACTACTACTACTACTACTGCTACTACTACTACTACTACTAATATTACTACTACTATTACTACGTCTACTACTACTACTACTACTACTGTTACTACGGCTACTACTACTACTACTACTACGTCTACTACTACTACTACTACTACTACTACTATTACTACTACTGCTACTACTACGTCTACTACTACTACTACTACGTCTACTACGTCTACTGCTACTTCTACTACTACTACTACTACTACGTCTACTACGTCTACTGCTACTACTACTACGTCTACTGCTACTACTACTACTACTACTACTACTACGTCTACTACTACTACTGCTACTACTACTACTACTACGTCTACTACGTCTACTACGTCTACGTCTACTGCTACTTCTACTGCTACTACTACTACTACTGCTACTACTACTACTACTACTACTTCTACTACTACTACTACTTCTACTACTACTACGTCTACTACTACTACGTCTACTACTACTACTACTACTACTACTACGTCTACTACGTCTACTACGTCTACGTCTACTGCTACTTCTACTGCTACTACTACTACTGCTACTACTACTACTACTACTTCTACTGCTACTACTACTACTACTACTACTGCTACTACTACTACTACTACTGCTACTACTACTACTACTACTTCTACTACTACTACTACTACTACGTCTACTACTACTACGTCTACTACTACTTCTACTACTTCTACTATTACTACTGCTACTACTACTTCTGCTTCTCCTTCTGCTACCACTTACTGCTACTAAACGATTTCTTCTACTAGCTGATAGTACTTCTTCTTCTGCTACTACTACTTCTAATACTACTATCATACTGTTCATATTACCACTTGTTGATAGAGCACTTTGCTCTTTATGGAAAGCTTCAGAGATCGAGAAATGACTCTGCATTTGATGTCCCTGAGAACGACACTTTGATATCCACAGTGCTCGATCTCTTCTTCACAAAATAGAGAAAATAAAGGAAACCAAAGCCCAAATACAAAAGTGGATTAAGTGACTGCAGCAGTATTATACCCCCGTCACACTAAAGGCGGAATGAGCCGGAATGCCGTTGGAATAAAAATTCTTCCTGCATTCCTGAATATTCGAAGTGCATTCTAAAAATTCTGACGACATTCTGAGTGCTTTCCAAACATTCGGGCCCATTCTTGTGGCCATCCCGAATGTTTTACCCATGCTTAAAACATTCGAGGAGCATTCGAAGTGGAGAAATATCGATCTGCATTCGAAGGGTATTCTAATTGGACTCTGAATGCATTCTTAATATTCCTACGGCATTCTAAATATTCCTACCGCAGTATAACAGGATTTGAAACAATCTGAACTCATTAACTAGAGAGAATCGGAAGGGTGTTGCACCTCAAATTCTGCCAAAATATTTCAAATGCTCAAATTCTCATACAATTACCCCCAGTTAAATACTGGTTAGTGAAAAAATTAGAGTAAAGATTAGAGTTAGGGTTAGGCTTGGAGTTAGAATTTGGGTTAGGGTTAGGATTAGGTTCAGGATTAGGAGTAGGTTTAGAGTCACGAGAAGGGTCTGGTGTAATTGCCCAGGGATAATTGGCCTAGACACTCTCTTTCAAGGAGGTCTTTCTGGAGGACAGCAATGTGTATATAAAGCAACATGGTCCAAGGATGATCGGGTTGAGACTGGTGAAAATCACCATTTTATACGCTATCGGAGACCATTCTGGCGGCATTCTTGACACACACGGGACATTCGTGTTGCATTCTAAGTAAACTCTAAGTGTATTCTTATTTTTCGGGCTGAATTCTGTGTGAATTCGTGAACATTCAAAGTATATTTGGTAGCCATTCCGGGAACGTTCTGACCGCGCATTCGAAATGAGTTTGTACTGCATTCGAGGCGCTTTCCGACCATCAGACTTCTGGCAGCAATCGAACCGCGCTCGTGCGGCATTCGAAGTGCTTTCTAACAATTCTGACCGCATTCTAACAGCATTCTGAAAATTCCTACAGCGTTCCAAGTACATTCGAGCAGCATTCGAGATCTAATTCATTCGGAATGTGCAAGAATGATTCGAGAAGGGTTCGAAGTGCATTCCAAGTATTCGAACAGCATTCCCTACCAAGCTGTTAGAGTTTGAATTTTCTCCCGAATGTGGCACGAATTTTGAAAATCTTTAATTCCGGCTGGTTCTGCTTGACTCGTGCTGATTCCGAATTAGTGTGACGGGGGTATTTATAGAACACATCGGTGAAGTTTGAAGAAACTTAGACAAGCTGTTCAAAAGTTATGTTTTAATTTTTAGCATAATTTCTTTAGCATGATGAAAGAGCAATTGCCTTTTAGTATATTTGTTTCAGAAAGCAGGGAGAACAATATACCCTTAACATGATTTTTGTAAATAACAAATCAAGGTAATGTGTACATTTCATAAAAATAGCACTTTGTGGAATTCACTTTATATTTTCTCTATATCGTTTTGGCTACTTATACAGTGACGTCCCCAACTGTTGTCTTCTCATCCCGCGACAGCGGCACTAAAACTTGAAAAATCATAATTTTAAAACAGATTTCTGATTTTCCTCAATTTTCACTTATGTCCAAATGATTATTGTTACGTTTTGAATAATTCTGCATTTTATTTTTTATCATCTTGGGTATGGAAAATATATAAAAATGAAATGAAAATAAATATTACTTCATTTTCTTAATTCACAAATATATTTTCTATGTTCTATAACTATGAATTTTAGTAACATCTTATTTTGCATTCAAGCGGGATATGATACATCATTCTATTTCGTTATATTTGATGCATATTCTTATTGTTCACTGAGAAATATACAAATAAATTGGAATTGGAATGGAATATTGGGTATCACTCCCTTTAAAGATTACCGTGATTGTGTTTTACACGTGTGTGCTGTATATTGGCGCCTTGGATGGAATGCACAGCATATGTTGACACGGGTAATCATAATCCATTATATAGTAAAACGCGTTGGAAGGCCGCTTTGTAAACAGCAAGTGATATTGTTGTCATTGGTATTATCATTGTCATTATTGACATTACCATTATCATTCTTATCAATGGCATTATTGTTGCTATAACCATTGTCGTTATTGTTATTATCATCATAATTTATGTATGTATGGTTTTATTTATTTATTTATGTATTTATTTTTATTAGTTTGTTTATTTATTTATTTATTTGTTTGTTTATTTTTTATCTATTTATTTTAATAGTTTGATCACCATTATCACCATTATTTGGCTCCCTTGAGCTGTGCTGACTGCTTGAATTTCAAGCCGTCTCCCGGCCAGAATTTATTTCTGATGAGAATTTTTTTTTTCACCGAGACGATTAGGTTATTAACAAATTGAAAACACAGGTAGAATAATTACTAGTATGTACTACCAATGCCTCAGTTGATTAAAGAATCAAATATTTAGCGTGACCCTGATAACGACAAATTGGTTGACGCGATCGAGTCCGTAGCAAGACTGAAAGGTCGAGGGTCACGTGGACGCTGTAGGTTTTCTTTTCACACCTGACTTGTACAGCTTCGCTATATTGCGCTCCAGTACTTAATATAACATTGTAGTATATCTACACATTTAGCTGCGTTTCTATACTGTGATAAACAACAATCCCCCGTTTTCTAATCATTGGAGGCATTGCTCTTCCTAGACTACGTTTTCCTTTTCCGAAAATGACTTGCAGTCTTTTTTTTTTACTCTGGGGCATGCATTGACGAGTGGTGAAGCCGCATTTGGACTTCGTGAATTCTGTTAGTGTATTATCATGTCAAGAAATCCTATATACATGAGTCATTAAACAACATAGGTTACACAAAGGATGTTGTATTGACTAATTGCAGAACTGTAATGTTATCGTAACAAAACAAACCAGAAACCCCCCCCCCCCCCGAAACTTTAAATCTCACGGAACCTACAATCTAGAGTGCAGTACATGAACCTTAAAAAAAAAAAAAACACAAAAAAAACAAGCACACACACACACACACACACACACACTTTTTTTTTCAATGATCTTTATTCATTACCATTCAACTAGTAACTAGTAATAACCTGATACCGCTGTGCAAAGTAACAATATAATCACACACACACACACACACACACACACACACACACAAACACACACGCAAATACAACACTTGTGGTTTTAGAAAGTCGTGTTTATCACTTTGTTGTGTGATTGTTCATGTATTTAGTTATGTGAGCCCAAGGGGTTGGAAAAGGAGGAAATTCAACGGATTCCATTGTCAGAATCTCCTTCCGAGAGGAAGTATCACCGTGAATATATAGCTGGAAAGTAAAGCGTACATACAGGGGGGGGGGGAGTGTTACAATGAGTGTTTTATAACTAGCATGGCAAAGAATGAAGGAGAGAAATGGAGGTAGAAAAGAGAGTGCATAGGGGTAGGAAAAGCTTTTCAAAAATTGCAAAATAGATGAGCCTGAAGATGAAGATGGGGAGAGATTAGGAGGAAGACAAGACAGGGGCATATTTTGTGAGATCCTACCGTGTCAGGTTGCAACTTCTAGATAGCAAAACACGACCAATTTGTTCCTAAACTGCTACAGCAAATTGATGACACCTTATCAATAACCAATCAGGACTAAAACCCAGCATTGTGTGCTGGGCGAATAGTAGAATAGAAATGGATTTCCATGATGGATCGAGGACACAATAATATATTTATATTGTTTCCCTGCGACTTGTATACACCGACCGAGACGAGAAGGTGCAGTGTCGATACTCCAAACATCTCTCCCTGTATCGAGATACCTCATTGGGTATAGGAGATGATGATATGAAATACTCTGGCAGTCATTAAAGTGTCATTGATTCAATTATGCATCATTTTCGGTGATAGAGGGGAACCGATCGGCAAGCCCCGCGCTCTTCGGCGCTGCGATGCCTGCTAGCAATAGACACCCGGAGAGACAGACAGGGTGAACAGACGACGGTATGATGGGCAGAAGTACGTGCTGTCCCGTGGAGTCGGGAGATGCTTAGCATACAAAGCCCGCATTGATGCCCCTCGGTGTCTGCTTGAGCATAGAATTAACCTGGAAAAAAAGAAATAGCAGAAGAGGAGGAAGAGGAAAGGGGAGTCGTCTTCGCGGGAAGGAGCAAGCCGCGAGTGAGGTCGTGCCCTATAACGACGAGACATCATATAGTCAAACGGGAACAAAATATCAGCGATTAATTCGGCTTCAGCAGGTGGCTTCACCGCAACGACACGGGTAGCTTCTTATCAAATTTGCGTCGGCAAGACTCTGCATGCACCCGGAGGATGGGTTTAACGACGTCGAGATAAGAAAAGCCGAACGCAAATGGAAGGAGGGAGTCGACAGGAATGCGCCGCTTGCGTTGACTCATAAGCTGACGTCTATTTTCTGACTGTCTTCATATCAAATATTAACAGGTCGGTCGTGAAAGGATTATATTATTTCTCTTTTTTCTGTTCTTGGACGTCTTGGGAATTTTTTGTCATTGTGCAAGCTATCTCTCTGGCTGTGTAGTCCAGGAAAGGTGTCGAGAGAATTCAACCGTGACCATCGGACGTCCGCCAAGCGGGTTGTTCCGGGGGCGGGCGTTTGTAGTTGTAATGGATAGATGTCTGTTATGTGTGCTCTTCAGCGTCAAATTTTCATAGCACAGCGGTGGGCTGGACTTTTCTCACTTCTAAAACTAGTTTTGATGTCAAAACATCGGTAGGTGACTGACGGCTAGTAGGAAATGTGACTCGGGAGGAAGTACAACAAATCGGCCTGGACGTGGTAGCAACCTTGATCCTCTCTCGCGTATTCTCTCTCTTTCCTTTGGTAATCGTTTGGGAACAGCGGAGGGCGCGTTGTGGGCAGAGTGGTAGGCCGCATGATAGAAAAGCGTGCATACCAACGCACGCGATTGTCATTTGTCCAAAATCACTACGCCGAGATTGAACCGAGCGACTAGTCCCGCTTTGATTACTCACGACTGTATCCCGTGTAAAGTTGCCTACATAGCTAGCACCGACTGACTTCCCCAGTGCCCAGAGGGAACTCAACAAACGTTATTATCGCATTAACCTCTCGACAATTGGACATTATCTTTATTATCACCGCTCACTTTCAGTCATATGACTTTTCTAGGCCAACCTCATGCCACCTGCCATGCTGCAAAGGAAAGTGAGATAGGGATTCATTCGAACGTGATCTTTCTCTTCTCTATGATCTCATCTGGGCTAGTGCAATACAAACGCCTCTCTTGGATTAATGAAGTGATGTCCGTCGGTATTCGCCTGCGAAAACACCGACAGGGACTGTAAAACTCCCCCGTCTTGCTGTACCGCGTCGAAGTTCAACTAATTTTTGTCGTCCGCACCATTGGGAAGCGAATTTGTTTTGTTAATTTTCTTTAGTCGGGAATTGTGCCTTTAAAGTTACTCTAGAAAGACCATTTCAACAGCAAGCCTTTCAGTGAGCTCTGGATTGAGATCACATCAATCATTTTTGTATCAGATAACAGTAGAAACTGGAGACTAGAGGAATTAGTCATTGTATTGCGACAGAGCATCGATTACTCACCAATCCAGGAATTTGTATACGCTGTACCAATTTCTTTAGAATAAAAAATTAGTGATAAAGGGAACCGGGAACATTTGTAGCGCCTTATTGATTCGAGAGATGTCTCTCTCGAGAAAGTCAGCAGAGTTAGAAATAACCACCATGGCAACCGGAGGATGCTTTCGAGGAGGTCTCTGCCGGAGGACATTGTCTCCTGGGATCATCTTCTTTGTCTTGCTCGTATCTTGCACTACATCGACATCTACGTTAGCAAACTGTGTGCCGGACCCTTCCTTGGGGATTGCCGAGAGGACTAGCGGATCTCCGACAGTGGTGTCGGGGAAGATTCAGCAGGTGGATGGACAAGCCTACTCGTTCCGAGTCGTCGAGGTTCTGAAAGGGGACGAGTCACTGTTGAAAAAGAAAATCAAGATCGTGCGACCTAGCGTCACAACGCGCCCGCGGCAACAGCAGCAGACGACGCCGCCGCCGTCTCAACAAAGCGATACGGTTACCATGGAGACAGCTCCATCGGTGTGTCTCGCCGGAGCAAAGAAGAGGATGAAGTACATAGTTTTCTTGGTCCGGAGCGGGAAAAGCAGGCGCAAGTACGAAATGGTGTACGATGGAATCAAACATTCGAGAAAGGCTTTAAGATTAGTAAGAGACGCAGTCGACCGGGAGGAGAGAACTACAACTGTCCCAACTTATCCCACTACAACTTCTGCTCAGGATTTTCTGAGTAAGTATACAAAACAAAGTTGTTGTTTTTTTTAAAGTTTGCAGAATTAATTAATTGGTAACAAACTGTGTACATGTGCTCGTTACATAGGATGGAAGTCTGCAATGTCCAATCAAATGGTATTGATAATCAGCGTATAGCACTCAATTAACATGGTGCTGATACACCCAATACACATTGACATCCAACGTGCCCGAGTTGCGCGCATACGCTCGCATGTGATAACTCTCAGTACAGTAGTGAAACAAGCATCTCTTTAACACAGGTACAGGTAATTGTAGCTGGCCTCAACTTGACAAAACAACTGCTGGTAGATTGGAAGAGCAGACATTTATATCTCCTTACAAAGACCCTGTGTCAAGCGTTGGTAGTCGCTTCTAGATAAGCAGATAACTTCTCAAACACATAATATTGATAGGATGAGCTTCCGGCGAAAAATCAGCGTGCCTACCTCACACCAGAAGTCGGGTTACAGATAAAGCAGACGGTTGGGCTTTTATCACATTTTTCAGGAGACCAGAAGAGGCTAACTGTATGATATTTGGTTACAATGGCGAAAAGGCGCGGATGACAGCCGTTATTGAAGTCTTAATCACACAAGGGAGTAGTTTTTAAAATTATTCATCTGGATGTTCTTAGCTGCTTGTTTTTCCACTGAAGTCTTGTTCATTTTGAAATCGTGTTCGAAAGTCGTTTCTTTTCGTCGTAATAGTTTTAACAGCGATTGTGATACCTTGAAGACATTATATCATGTAAGACTATAGTATCTCCAAGTCGGTAGATCGATGTGCCCACATCTTAAGTAGATACACGAACTATTACGCCCTGTCACTGTTACGTACGCAGAGCCTGGGTTATACTGTGAGTGACTCATGGTTAAGGAATTATTGATGACCGACAAGTCGCAAGAATGTCACCCTAACCATAGATACGACAATTAACAAATAAATAGACAGACAGACAGACAGATAGACTAGAAAATAAAGTACACTAATCTTGCACAATGCATCGAAAGCATTGTAGGGATAATACAATCGAAAAAGAAAAGGGGTGCATAATATAGTTCACACCTCCAAGCGATGTACTTCTGGGTCAAAATGTCAACCCCTCTCAATCTCTTTCTATGCCCAGAATCAATTCCATTCAATTCAATTCAATTCAATAGTTTATTCAAAACATGATAAGATTGGATTGGTCGCAGGGTTATTACGTCATCACTGCTGTGATGTATCTTTACATCTTCACCCCATCCGTTTGATTGGCCTATAAACCATTTTATGTCGCAGATAATAAGCTGGGTCCACCGTCACATATCGTATAAGGCCTTACTGGTATAATCAATAAAAGTTAATCTTCGTAAGGGTATCCCAGTTAGTGGTTATAGCGGTCGATTATCTGAGTGGTCAGCAGAATAATTATGTTGTGATGGAAATATTGATAGGCGTGTACAATGTACATTTTTTTTTGTCAGTCCTTGTTGTTTGTATACTATTCTGCACCACTTTCACCGCAAGGCAGGTATTGTCCATGTGTCTAGCATGACCACGTTATACATACAAAATTACATACACACATGAACACAAAAACTTATCTTGATAATTATGACTTAAATATTCGATTGATCATAAAATGCAACATGAATGCAGATGCTTACCTTTTACAAACAATTCCCTTTTTGGGGGAGGGGGTGATAATAAGCCAGTTCGGAGTTAGCTCATGGGCACATTGGTACGAATGACCTTTCTTTTTTTTCTCAGTTGGTTAGGGGCACTTCACTCGTTTTCAGAGCGACATAATGCATAAGCTTTACGTAACAATTTATGGGATTCATCAATCCGTTCAAACAAAGAATAAACTTGCGTAGACCAGATGAGCAGAATGATCTGTCAATTCACACTTGAGAAAGCATTAATTTCATTATTTTGCATTGGATGTATTGACAATCTCTTTCTATTGATATTGCCAAATACCACTTTTGCTGTCAGGTGGATGTGCTGGCAAGCGGCATTTATAAGGAATACATGAATAATCATTACATGACAGATGCTTATCCCAGTAAATTTAAAAACCAGCATGCCTGTTGGTCCGAATGACCTTGTTTCTGCTCATGCGCAAAGTGGAACTCCGAACTGGCTTATTAAGGAAGAGATGAACAAATATATACGTCTCTTTTAATTATGATTTATCGATGAATTTACATCAGACAGAAAGATGAGGAAACCCGAAAAGATGGCTATTCCCTTTAAATATGAACAATCTGATGTTTAATCAAAAAATGGAAATTTGGTTCTGTATAGATAAACCTCCTACCACAATTTTCAAGGGCCTTTTGAAATTTCAAGTATTTCGGTTCTTATGACACATTTTACTGTGCTCTCTACACTGCCTATTGAGTTTAATTCCCGAAGCTTCGTCACGCTTGGACTACGAAGCTGACGTTATCAAGACTGTTTGTCTGTGATGGTCCTGGAAGTTTTGCATCTTTTGTGATGTATAGGGGTGTTTGGACGTAAAGAAGGGTATATTATAATTATTTGTATGATAAGAAAGCTTACAATCTCGCAGACTTAAGAAAATATCAAAGCCAAAAGACCAGTGTTCGGCGACGTCACCATGCAGACTTTCATCGTGAAGGGGGAGGGGGGGGGGGGTAGCAATTAAAGGACCGAAGAAGAGTTAAAGGGATGGAATAGTGTTGGTTGAGATGAGAATATAGCTTTTAACTTTTTGCCAGATGCTTAGAAACCACTTACGAAGTGTTAAAGAGCATACGATTCCAAGAGGAATTCAATATTTATTTCATGAAAATCGGTCTTGAAATGGCTGAGATCATGAAATTTAATGTATCTTTCAATGCTGTGTGCCAAGTGCGCGTATATATATGTATATATATATATATATATGTATAATATGATACATATGTATGTATATACCATTATATAACTTACTTGTGTATCAAATACGTACAAATTATGTTCCCTAGATGTACTAAATCAAATGTTGCCGTGATCATAAATATGTGGCAACATGCTGAGTTCAACTCAAAGAACTCGTACACAGACAGGGAAAGCACAATAACGGCATGAGACTGGAAACTGAAAACCTTCATCTCCCCCCCCCCCCCCGCAAAAAAAAAAAAAAAAAATCTCCCCTCAAATTGACAACTCGTCACATATAATACCTACTATTCAGTGTACGTGATAGAATGACTTCAGTGTGATATCTATATAACTACATCTACCCTCCGTTCTCTTGTAAGGATAACAGTGCAGCCATAGAATCAATGCTGTCCGCAATGTAGGCAACGAAACCTTACATTTCTGACGTCGACTATGAAATAAATAGGGAAAACATAGAATTATGATAATTGACAAAGCGTAGCTTATCATTATATCCTTGACACTGCTCGATGAAACATCGTTCACCGATCGGAATAACGTCTTACAAACCCATACAAGTGTTTGAGACAATCTTTTACAGGGTGAATTTTGAAGGTCGATTCGCAAGAGCCGACGAAAAGTATTCCTAAAGGGGGTTACTAAAATATTCCAATTCTACATCGTAGAACTTGGAAGCCATTTTGTGTATTGTTTCGTCATTCATGACGCAGGTGTTAATTACTGTACAAAATATATGACTTCTTTGGGGGTGGGTGAAAGGTGAAAAAGATAGGAATTATCACGATGATTTTAAGACAAGTCCAACAAGAACTGATGAATTTCCACGGCGAACCCATTCGCACAAAAACAAATACATGTGGGTGTGTTTCACGAAGAATTAAAGTCGATCCTAGTAGTCAAGATTGACTTAAAATTATGGTACGCTGTATGCGTCTTAAATACCTACCTGACGAAAATTTACATTTTGGAAACTTTTTCGTGTGTACAAAATGAGTACCTGCACACTAAATAAACTTATAAATAAAAAAGGAATTGGTCTACCATTTTTTAATAACAAATTGAAGTGGATTCTGAAAATTGTTAATAAAACCAATATACAGGGAAACCAATGGCATGCCATAATTTTAGTGGATCTTAACTAACTTTTAAGATTGACTTAAATTCTTTATGAAACACCTCTAGAGATGACACAAGTCAATCGAATACATGCATAATAATGCTTCAGATCGGAATATTGAGGGTTTGGGTCTCTTCATAATTGTCAGAAAATGTCACAGAATTGAAGATTAATACGTGAAATTAAAGTTAAGTATAGATGTACGTATACGAATGGAAAGTAAAATAGCCGTCCGTGTAAAATGGGCGAAACTGTCAATCTTGCAATTTTTTCGAAAAGTGAGCCACGTATAATGTATCATTCGAATTCACCCAAAGGGTTGTTGCCACAAGAACTTCCATCCCACGTTATACATGTATGTATGTACAAATATGTATGTATGTATCTATCTTTATACATACATATACATATACTAGGCCTATAAACAAAATCATTTTGAAGAGCACAGACAAAGCTAATGAGAGAAGACACTCGCAAATCATTTGAAAACAAGCTGATGATTTCTGATGAAGTCCCAAATATAATTGGAATGGAGAAATTTGTATGATCTTACTGAAGGAAAAGAAGGAAAAGTGCGACCTATAGTTTTACTCATCATCATCACATCAACCCTCGGGGCATTAAAAAATAAGATGGTAACATCTTTATCTCAAAATTTACATGATTGTTAAGACATTTTTGGGTGTTCTGAAGATTTAACTCTCATTTAAACGTTAAATCACAAATATGAATCGTATCATGCAAAGTTTGTGTCAACTGAAAAATTATAGTTGTAATCTTCAACGTGTCGTGTGTACATTTATGTTCAAGACATCCTTGATGCTCTTGTGAACTGAGGGTCCCATTGTTTTTTTGAGCAAATAGAGACATTGAAATCTTGGATCCCTATATGGTCAATACTTGATGAATGAAATACATCATAAATCAATACATTGTAACAAATATAAAATGTGAAAACTAATGTGCTAAACAGGCAAGAAAACAAGTGTACCGCGGAGTATATAATGAATGCATATTTGTAGTCATTGTTGAATCCACCCCTCCCCCGTTGGTTTAATAAAGTGCCGGTAGTGGTTATAAACATCATGTTTTTATTTTTCTTCTTTCCGATGGAGACCAGAAGATTCTAAAGAGATCTTGGACGTCAGATCAGCCCAATTTCAGCGTTATCACTTCAAATGTGGGAGGGACGGTAGTCGTTTATGTCCGGGTAACTTAGTGGGATTGTGATGTCAAAAGCGTCACTAACCCTAGGGTACGTTCCGGCCTAACTACGCTCCCTGTGCCCTATATTTCCGGTAGAGATTTCGCTTCCGGCAGATAAAGGTATACCCATGAACACAGATAGGTCCTGATGAAGAAACAGCCGTAACAACAGCAAAATAAAACGACAAACAACACACGGAATACAAATGATAATCATTTTTGTTGTTTTAGTCGTGTAGGTGGCGTGGCGATATGAAAAAAAGAAAGGAAGGAAATAGTAATCTTGTTTTTATGGTTACTCCACAATAACCTAAAGCCGTTATAGCTCTCTTGCGCGTGTACCACGCGATGAGTTTTTTTCCCCCACACAGCGCCGCCCTGAGATCGAAGCTCACCTATAAATAAAAACTCGCATATCTACTCTCACCATGTTCATTGAGAAGTGACGACTCCGCTTGCGCGCACGTGTGTCGCTCAGCGTCTGCCCGCCACTATCCACACCGACGAACGTAAAAAAACGCCTAAGTTGACTTGATCGTCTGCCGCTGTGCTGATAAAAGCAGCTCATGCCACGATCATTCTAGAGTTACAAACCGGCTTCCAGAGAGCGAACTCCAACGAACACAGATCGATAACTTTGTCTGGTTCGCAGCGGTGCAGTCTTGCTGACTATCGGAGATCTCGAAAATATTTAGAAATTTCTCGCTATGGCTGACGTGGAAACAAATGATGCGGCTGTGACTTCAATTTATGGCACAAATCCAGCAGGTAAGGCTTTGAATTTGATAGCATTAAATTACAGGGGAACGGTTACTCCTCAAATATGCGCCTTTATCATATCCCACAAAAATTTCAAACTTAGTGCATTGAAAAGACTTTGTTTAATACAATATTATATTTCATTTTCATTACTCGACCATACTCAAGTCGTCTGCTTGCATAATGCTTTTTACACACGTGTATACACTATCATGCACACATTTTTCAATTCACCCACGTCCAACCACCGCACACACACGCACACACATACACAGACACACAAAGACACACAAAGACACACACATGCCTTCGCGTACGTTGGCGTGACGGAAGGGTACTTATTTAGTCGGGAAATAAATTCCCCTTTGCGAATATTAATAGATTGCAATGATTACATTATTAGAAGTCGCATTTGAAGCGATATTGTCTGGCGCAATACTGCCACAACATTATGATTGAACAGAAAAACTAGTTTGATAGACATAGTCTACTAGAAGACATTCTTTTGAAGTTACTTAGAAAAAATGCCAGGAATGTAAACGGAGACATGGTGAATGGACAATGCTTGGTCAATAATCAATACAAGCATTCATCATTCAATTTAGCCGGCGTTATCGTCGCGAGCGTGAACTATTGCACAATACCACAAGCTTCCGGTATTTCGCCGGGGAAACACGTCGCCCCGAGTTCGTGAACGTGCGGTTTACCGAATTCGACTCGTGGGGTTAGCTCTCTGAAAAGTGAAGAACACACAACCGATTTCTGCAAATAGGAAACCAGAGCTCTTCAACTGCTGGAGAACCACATAGAAGTCAGGGTGCGAACTTCTGAGTGTATAATGCTGGTATTATTTCTGTGAATGTCAAGAGCGAAAGTTAAACTATTGTAGGTCCTACCATCGCACTGTTGAAGCAAGAAAGTCTGTAGGTGCGTATAGTGCATCCTTTGAGAGTAAGAGACATGGGCTACAGAGGAGGTATCTCTATTTTTCGATTCATATACATTTGACTTAACTTTTGTGATGATAATGCATTTTTACGTATCATTATAGCATGCGAGAATGTGACACGCATGGGGTTAAAATGAGTGCATTGGAATGGATAACCTATTTCTTTTTCTGCTTTTTAAACATGGTATTATGTAAAAGTTAACGTGTTTGTGCCTTCATGTATTGCTATCACGAGGGGAAGAGATTAAGGTTTTTCAGTGAAAAGGAGACGATTTTTATGGGGTTTTAGTCGCTGTGGTGTTGCGTTTAATTCCTCGATCTGCACGAAAATCGGATTTGAAGTCAGCGTCAGGGTAATATCTGGAAGAATTTTAGTTCCTTAAAGTCTATCAGCATTCCCCACTTCTCTCTGACAGCTCATTTAGTGACGACATCCCTTCACTCTTGGGACCCAGTCCTATAGCTGCGCATACGCATTACCTATCCCATGCAATACAAGCATGGTTTGCTAATATTTCGTACAAAGAAAAAGAAGAAAAAGGGAATTAAAGAAAATTATTTTTGTTAGAACCACAAAAGAACATGCACTAAGGAGATTAACAGCAAGCGGTATTGCATCATGGAAAATTGCATATCGATTTATGAATTTTGGCAGAAAACTGCTGTAGCAGTAAAACAGCATGCGTTCAGTTGACATCATTTTTTTTAATGTTCTCTTACACGCCTAACGAGTTACAGTCTAAAGTCCAAACACGTTCCAGCAAAGTATGCGCAAACAGAACGCGGGAGATCAGGCAAAATGAATTAAGCTTACCCATGCATGAGAATCCTTTGTTATATCATTCACTGATTTATCGTCTGAATAAGCATTTTTCCCCAATTGTGTGCTGTATACAAGCGAGCTGTAAAAGGAGAAGTTGCTCACTTGTGTCAGACGCGGTCTGAATCTGAACACGGATATTATACTTGCCAGTGGCTGTACTTCTTTACGCTCTTTTTCTACCACGGTATGCACTACGAATAATCAGGTAGGCCGACATTATATTACGACAGAATGTCAGCTTAAAGGTTTATTTAGTAGTCATCATTATCATACGTATCCATATTCCTTGCGGTATAAAACAACTTACAAGCGATTGACTCTTAAAGCTAATTTCGGTTCTCATAGTTTGGCGCACAGACAGCGCCTTCCCGCCCTGAAACTTTCTGACTTAACTTCAAATACGCTTGTAATGGTGATCGTACCCAAAACCACGAATTAAAAGTATTGTAGTTGTGTACAATGATGTCACAATAATGACACAATGTCGAAGTCCGTATAGGGTATTCATCATGAAGTGGGGAGTGTAAAGGTCGCTTCGGGACATATTTGATCAGCTCCAGGCCATCAATACACACTCTTGTGTACAGAAGTCTTGTCCAATTCAACAGGTACACGTTTCTTTCATGCTGATGATAGGCAATGTAACACTTTTGTAATTGTGGGAGTAACCGCAGTGTGCATTTAAATGACGTTCTAAGTAAGCTCGTAAATGTTTCTTTTTCTGTTCACTCACACAGTAATTCTACACATTTAGTTATTCATTAATATTATCAATTTTTTTTTAAAGTATATAAAACATACGGGATATTATGCAAGGTTATTCACAGGCAACGAACTATATTATAGTCAAATTAAAGGTAATGGTTCGATAGCAGTAGCCTCATAACGAGCAGTGCTCATTAAAATATATGAATTTAGATAACCGAAATTTTCTAGAACTCGGAAATTTGCAGATGATATCTAAGCAAAGACAAAGAATTAGCTATTGTGCGTATCTTATATTTATCTTGATTGCAAAAGAATTATCAGTCCCTAGCAAACTCGGGACTGCTAAACTGTCTGAACTCTTCCAATTTTGTTTTAAAAAAAGGGATGAAGAAGTTATAAAAAGGTAACTCTGATTGTGACTCCGTTAATATCGAAAGTGGAGTAGAGAGCAATTATCTGAATACGTACAGGGCCAAAGCATGAGACCAGCTATAGAGGGTCATGTTTGTTTTCTAAACAATAAACAGGAACTTTGAGAGCACTCAATGAGAGCGAGTTTTTTTTTTAGGTCTGAAGGTCAAATCCCTGACATTGATCCCAATATGCGAGTGACCGTGTGCAGCAAAGACAACGCCGGGAAAAAGCTACAGGACTGTTAACCATATAATTTGTGACGCCATGCAAGTATAATATCTATAGGGAATTAACATGCAAAGTATCTAGGGAATTAACATGTCAATTATAAGTATCTAGGGAATTGAAACAGGCAACGATCAGTTCGTTCTCATCGCCCTTTCGTTAGAACATTATCAATCAAGTTTCAAACTGTTAAGGACATCAATCTTGAAAAGCAAGAGATTACCAAGCCAGAGGGGTGAAGATATGAGGTGATGAGTTTTATTCAATTTGTCTACCCTCTACACAAATGAAATTTATAAGATCTACTGCTGATCTACAAAATGAAAAAATCAACTAACATCAATCTTGTTGCGATACAAAAAGATACAAGACCTACAAAAAGATAAGATAAAAACAGAAAAAAGTTTTTAATCTATCTTTTTTATGAAGAAAAGAGTTCAAATTTACTTTGCATGCTGTTCTGTACTTAAATGAACCCGAATGAGGCGGCAACGCATGGTAAGACGGCGTTTATAATACTCGATGCAGCACGAAATCGATATGCTTGCTATTGGACAGCGAAGAACTGGTGGTATTCATGCTGAGGCGAGTTACCTCAAAATGCATTTTCATTGTTTCATTGGTGTCCTGTTGGGAAGAGAACCATGCTAATCGATAAGCTGAAGAAAGAAAGGCAGAGAAAGAGAGAAGGAGAGATGAAGAGAGAGGAAGGATAAACCTTCGAAGCGAGACGGTCAAACCCATGACTCTATATAGCTCTGGACACCGAAACACTGGACTCGTCTGTACTGCATTCCATTAGCCATTGAATTGCAGCCATGCATCAAAGCTACTATTGTGGCAATTACACGTCCGGTCGTCAGGCGGTCTACAGAAGTAGGTCTGCTACGTCATCTGAAAGTCAAACAACGATTTGTATGAGATGTATTCGTTTCCGGAGGAACTTGTCCAAACGTGTTTTCAGTTTTGTATGAATTTGAGCAAAAGGAATAATGCAAAATATTTATGGTAACACAAAAGCCTTTGAATCAGCCCTCAACACCCCACTTCTCTTGTAGCAGCCTGTCCCACTTTTTTTTCCCCAAATAACTGTATGTCATCAGAATGAATAGCAGCTTAATATTTAAAGTTTGAGATGGAAAATTATTATCTTTCCCTTGTCTTCTCCAGATATTTGACTTGTATGTTCAATTCTTTGATATTCATCGCAAGAATGGAGGAAATCAAAATGTTCTATTTAAATAGGTGTTATCTTTGGTTGCGAACACTCTTTCATTGACATTCTTATTAAGCCTTTTTAAGTGACGGCACTCACAGAATTAAAGTGACTTAAAATGATCTGTCTCTTCGCTGGTCTATTAAAGTTAGGGGGAATACTGAATGAGTCAAAACGAAACAGAGAAACAGATTTGCATAGATGACATTGGATGATGGTATTGAGTTTCAGTCATATTATAATAATGCTGGTATTCACAATGTCTGATATCTGTCTACCTCCTGTTAAACGTGAGTGTGTGTGTGTGTGTGTGTTTGTGTGTTTGTGTGTGTATACATGCAGAGCATGCGGATGTCACTGCGTGGATGGTGTGTGAATGAACCTGCCATTAGATACCGCCCGAAATCAATCGTGCGTATTTCGAAAATGTCTTTTATAAGAATAGGCTTGGAATTTCTGCCTGAATAGAAGTGATGAGTCACTGGTAAAGAATGAGAAAAGAGTTTATTCACTAATGTCTGAAGATTCCATTCACATTGTTTGATCGTGCTAGATACCTATACGTCCTTTATCCAACCCTGCATGGCTTGATCAAACAGGGGCTAAATGCGGAAACGCGAGGCGGGTGTTATATCGTGCTATTGTCACTTTTCACAAAAATCTGGAGGCATTCTTTCTTTTCTTTTCTTTTTCTTCTCTCTCTCTTACGTTCTTTCTTTTTCGTGCTGTCTTCTCTTTGTAATGTAACGTCATTTAGCTACGACTTATACATTTCGACGGAGATCCTCGCTATTTTTATCGAGAATGAAACCTAAATTCACCCGATCGTTCTATACAGCATCGGTACAACCGGGATTTAATCATTTGCCTCTCAACAATATTTTAATCTGAAAAGTTCTTTAATCAGCATAATAGCGACAGGAAGAGCTATTTATATCTCACTCATGTAATCGAATCTCAAGGTGAGAACGTTATGGGGACAACGCTTTGAGCCTGTTCTCTTCCAATCTATTCTCTGTCAGATGCAAGCCTAAGTGCCTAATAATGAATATTAGTCTGAACACTAATCATGCAGTTTACCCAGAAAAGGGCGAGTGAGCGATATCATGTAGCTTGAAAGAGTTAAAGTTAGCGATGGGTGGGGCTATAATTAGAGACTATACTGGTTCTAAAAAGCATAACAGCGGAAGCAATATACGCCTTTGCCGGAAATTATATTTCATTTCCTATCGATAATGCTCGAACGTCAGCCGATCCCGCGGAATTCCATTCATAAAATTTCAGCGTTGAACGCAGGCGCGTGAACGCCATGTTTCGCTGGGTTGCCATGGCAGCATGACATTAAGCTATTACCGGTTGACACGGCCGGATGCTGTCTATAACGGTACCTAACCATTGATATGTTCGGAATTTCAAAATTGATACTGCCAGTTTGATAGTTCTAAGTTATCAAAGGCACATGTTCACAGCACTGCATGTTCGTGATTTTTTTGCTTCGTGTCTGCTGGGATGCAGGAAGAATATTGCGCTGTTCTTGTTGATAATGATGATAATATATCGCATATGTTTTCCTTCTATTCTTCGTCATCAGGTACTTAAGAAAATGACTAATATAAATGGACAAAGCGTGAAAGCAATAACGCTGTTATGATTTCAAAAATATGTTGAAATCTGCAGAAAATTTGCCCTGCTACCATTTACCGTTGTCTGTTTTCATGTTCGGTCCTAATTTCAAAGACGTGCTCTTGTCACAAAGAAATAATTTCTTTCCCCAGGCATATTCCGTTACTTAGTACATCCTTGTCTTGTCTATAATCCTTTGGCTTGGTGTAAACAAAAGTGTTCCTACTACTAATATGACACTTCCGCTTATAAGGACCAAACGGATTATAAGAAGAAAAAAAAAACACACCCATAATGACCTGCGTGACCAGATGATCAAACCGCAAATACCTCGTTCCGTTTGATTGGTTTGTTGTCCATTCCATCCGCTAAATTCTGTGGTCGAGATAGAAGGGTTGTACGACAAGTTTTTGCAACCCTCCTGATGGTTTACTCAAGAGGATATCTGCAAACATCCAACCATGAAATCATAATTCCAATTCCGGTGACGTATGTACAACTGATGTAATTAGCTCGTTCTAGAGATTATCTCGTATGCAAGAAGTCTAGACGATAAGCTCCCTCCCCCTCTTTTATGTGTACACACATGTTTGTTTTGTGGTTACTTCCTTTCTAGAGTAGACACTGACTGGTTGATACTTGGTGTGAAGCCATATTGATTTTATGGCCACGACCAGTGCCATCTTTTTAAGAACCCATGGTGCCACGAGGAAATTCAAGTCTTTTTTGCACTATTAAAACTAAAATGCGTCTACAAGGTTTCACAGACTGGCTGTCTGGAGGGGAGGGGGTGGTGTTGGGCGGCAGTAGAGTTCCAGGGGAGAACCGTTATCAAGCTGATCCCTTGTATATAACAGGACAGACAATTGTACTTCCAGTCTTCGTATCAGGATTGAAGGGGAAAAAATCAACAAAGAGTTAATGGACAGGGGTGTGGAGAAAGGTGTTTTTTTTTTTTTTTTATTTTATGACGATGAGGACTTTCTTGTTCGAATTGACTTTGTGTGCCCGTAGACTAGAGATTGAACATACGTCTGTACCTATTTCATTAACTTGGCAGTGCTAGTTGTTGAATGGCGTACCCACTACCTTCACGCCAATTACACACCAAATAGTAATTCATTCAGACAAGAATGTATGCTATTTTGTGTGTAGGCGGTTGGGTAATTATAGGAGAAGAAGAAAAAATGCAGCACCAAGCCTGTTTCGTCTTCTTTGTTGATCATGTCATAGACAAGCAAACATGATTATTATTTGCCCGTTCGTTGAGTGGGCGAGGGAACAGTAAAGAAAGGTGAGCACCATGTCATGATAGCATATAAACATGCTCTAATCGTAAGCCATCTGGTGGATTTTTTAACACGAGTGTTGTGTCCCTATATGGCGTGGCGCCATACCCGGCGAACCAAGTGCCAAATATGCTGGTTTTGCGCTATTCACACTTGAATGGCGGATTATGATGGAATGTCCCAAAATGGCGTTGTTCACGGGTATACGTGGGTGATCAATACATTCCTCAAAGTCGTAGGATTATCGCCTTTGTGAAAAGAATGCAAAGTTATCCTGTAACAACTCTATAGATATAATATGTGATTAAGATTGTGATGGAATTGAGATTGGAATTCCTGCAACACTGACCTTGATATGCGAAGTAATACAATTTACATGTATACAAAAATATAAACAACCACGTCTGATCGTAATTATTGACTCACTTGTTTGAGTCTACGCAACTGTCGCCAATATACACACCCTTAACTTCCGAGTAAATTTAGGTGAATGGTACCATAATAGATAATGATGGCAATAAAATGAAAATAGATGTGATAAACATGACGCCGCCTGATGGCGAGGAGGATGAATAGAGTGCCGAAGAGGACTCCGCCCTCTGTGCCAAATGAGGGATGCCTCGCTCACTCTTTGTCACACGGAGGACTCTCATTTGATTCCACTAATTGGATCCTGCTTTCGGTACACACCCATTGATCAAACATTTACCGACGCCTTTCACTTGATAGACACCATCTCCCCCCCCCCCCAAAAAAAAAGAAGAAGTATATATGTATATAATAAAAGATATGGAATAGAAAGCTAACCCGGACAAAACGAAACAAAATGTCATTGTACTAAAGCTACACGCTGACGCCCATCTGCATGATAATATCAAAGTATTATGAGAATACTACATCAGAAAACGTTGTTATATATCCCTATATATCTCACATCTATCTATCAGTGATCTATCTATCTATCTATCTATCTATCTATCTATCTATCTATCTATCTATATAACCACACACACAAACATATTGGTGTATACAATTACATGTTAATATAAAACATTCTGTTTTTTGATCCTCCTATATCCCATAATAGAAATGAAAGTGCAGTATGTAGCGCATCGTTCCTATATTTCTATTATCATTTTCCTTTTATCCTCTATGCATTTCTCTCATTGCAGACGACGCCATGACCACGAACACGACGCAGTTTGTCTCGAAGACATCGAGTTCCCACTTGGAGGAGTGCCCCGAGACTCACAACCTTCACTACTGCCTGAATGGCGGCACGTGCCAATGGGTGTCCGGCATTCAGAAACCGTCGTGCCTGTAAGTCAGCAACCTAAGCCGTTTCGTGGCTTATTGATCGTATACTTTCATTCTCTTCCTATTTTCCCTCTCTCTGTCGCTCTTTACACACACACACACACACACACACACACACACACACACACACATATATATATATATATATATATATATATATATATATATATAAATAAATAAATAAATATATATATATATATATATATATATATATATATATATATATATATATATAAATAAATAAATATATATATATATATATATATATATATACAGATATAGATATCTCTGTCGCATTCTATCAACCTATCTTTCTCTATTGTCTATCTATCTATCTATCTATCTATCTATCTATCTATCTCTTGCCATTTCTGCCGATCTCTCCTCTCTTATTCCCTCCATCTTTATCTCTACTGCATATTTTTAAAAGCATATGATAAAGTAATAGTTTTCAAAATGAGTGGCATATCTTCACTTTAGCGCACTGCTATGATGCAATTTGAAATAAAAATAAAAAGCGGAGAAGCATAGCTTAATTTTTTTTATTTATTTATTTTTTTAAGTAAACATGATTAGTGATAACCATGTTTGATATACAGTGATCATGTTTCACCCAACAAAATAAATTGAATTTCAACAGAATTCGGTGTTGTGGAATAGGGTAACAAATCATAAAGGATTAGTCTGCAAGCACTGAATGAACGTAGCACCGTTTAGACACAAGATTACAGAGGATATCAGTGTTGACCACCAAAGATTGCACCGTACTGGGATTTGTAAAAGTCGCACACCGGGATCCGTGATGAAGTTCATTATTCCTTTTTCCTATAATCACGGGAATGCAAAGATAAAAATGCACTTCATCTATCTAAACTACATTCATTGAAAAGTAATAATTTGTGTAAACAATTTGCTCAAAATATATTAATACCATTATCTCAGTGATTATACTGAAGCCCGTTTCTATGGTAAGTGATGTCCGACTTTTTCCTTTCCACGTAGGTGTCCACAGGGACACGAAGGAGAGAGATGCGAACTGAAGATTTTAATTGGCACGTCGACAGGTAAGAATTCATCCACACAACATTGATGATGCAATCATAAATGTTGAGTTTAATGATAACCACCAGCCATGCATGCTTCTTTTCACACCGTGACATCATGCATATGCCTCGATCCTCAAACACACACTCTCCTCAAAACTTATGTTAACCTCAAAACCAACAATGTCAAAATGGAGAGGAACTAACGTATGGAAACGTGAACAAAGGAACAGCTTGGAGAAAAAAAAGAAAAAAGAAATTGACAACGGAACAACAAACAAATGAATAGATTTTCAAATAGAAGATTATACATTATTTTGCTTTATCTCCCAGCTGATAAAAAGATAGATATGTAGATATGTAGATATGTAGATAGATAGATAGATAGATAGATAGATAAAAAGATAGATAGATAGATAGATAAATAAATAAATAGATGAATAGATAGACAGATGGATACGCCTTTAACAGGCAGAATTCTCAAAACTCAATGAAAATGTGTTGTTTTTGGAGAAAAAAAATTGAGTCAGTCATGTCTTTGCCCTTAAGTTATTCAAAACTGTAGAATTTTGTGTTTTATGACACTGATTATAATACAACATGTATCAATGAAAAGGGTCCACGAACCCACGACAATTTTTGTTACTGACAAGATCGCTGTCAAGATAAATAAATACATGAGGATCGTTGTATGTAACATATCATGACCAGGAATCACAGTTAAATTCGTGAAAATTGTCACAATGATCAGCATTTCACTTCTTTAATCCATGATAAAAAGAAGAATAAAATTCGTTGTTTTTCACCTTCCATGCTCTTATCTTAACAAACAGTGTATATTTATTTTGCGACTTTCTCGTAATAATGTAAAACTCATCTTGTCGATCTTCATCATTCTCTAATCAGTTTTGTGCCTAACGAAGATAATAATCATCGTATCCGTGTCAGCCGGAAAAAAAAAGTGACTGAATAACGATCTCCTCTTCATTCGCCCATTCATGTTCTCTTTCTCGTATTTTCTGTTTGCATTCTTTTTTTCCCCTTTGTAGGAAAACTTTTCGGCGATTATTGGGAAGTGTTCGTTATAGGAACGATATTTGGCATTGTCGTTCTTTTGAGTCTTATAGTGGCCGTCATATACATATTGCGGAAGTAAGTCATCATAGCTCATTCATGCCTTTTATGTTCTTTTATTGATTTTGCCTTTATTAATACATCATTTCGTAATATCTCCAATTTAAGCTATGATTATGTCTACTTTTGTACCATGCATGCCTTATTTTGTTCTTTTTAACACTTGTGTGTAAAGAAGGTTTGATTCGAAAAGGATTGTTCAAATCCATAATATTATGTGGTACTTAATTTTGTTGTAGAGCTAGTTGATTACCTGCAAATACCTCTGCAAAAAGCAAAGTTTTACATTGTCTCTGCATACGCTGTCTCTGAAGTTCCCACCTTTCACGTTTTCGGTTGGGATGAATTGTTGGTCAAATTATGTGCCTCTTAAAATCAATCCCACTTTGTGTATGTTTATAATTACCATACATCTGATCAACGACAGAAACAACGGGGATAATTTGTAGTTATAAATCTGTATAGGTGGATATACATCGGCGCTTTTTGCCAAAGAATCATTATCGATAATGAGGTAATCTTTTAATCGTTTTTAGATATAAACCTTTATTGGTATACACATGTCAACCGTCTATCACTCCACATATTTGTCCGTCCATCTCTATCTATCTATCTATCTATCTATCTATCTATCTGTCTGTCTATCTATCAATCTCTCTCTCTCTCTCTCTCTCTCTCTCTCTCTCTCTCTCTATATATATATATATATATATATATATATATATATATATATAAATAGCGAAAACTTTGAGCAAAGAAAATGGGTTTTCATCGGGATTCGAACCCGAGACCTCCGGATTACTAGACCGGTGCTCTACCGACTGAGCTATTGAAAGCCCTAGATCGGTGTTCGTCCCAAACCAACGATCTAGGGCTTTCAATAGCTCAGTCGGTAGAGCACCGGTCTAGTAATCCGGAGGTCTCGGGTTCGAATCCCGATGAAAACCCATTTTCTCTGCTCAAAGTTTTCGCTATTTATTATTACAATTGTTTCTGGTCAGTTTTTCCTGCCTTGTTTCAAAATATATGTATATATATATATATATATATATATATATATATATATATATATATATATAATCTCCATCTAATATATGAAGATAGATAGATATAGAAAGAAAAGAATTAGGGATCTAATCTATATGATTGTCCTCTCCCCTTGCCTGTAGGAAGAAAGAAAGGGAAGCGTCGCAGAGGCGGTACCAGGAGGCGGTTGACGAATACATTCAGAGCAACTACCCAGTGAGCGAGCTGGAGCACGAGACCGACGCCAATCAGAATCTGTCGTCTGCGAGATACACGAGGGTAAGCCACGGCTTGTTTGACTCATCCAGTAGCTCTCCTCGGCGCGGAGAGGTGATGCAATAACAGTGATGAAAGCTTCGGCTTATATGTCTTATAACTCGTGACTCGTTTGCGTATATTAGTTGATATAGAAGGTATTCTCACCGAATGCGAAGTGTTTTCAAGAACTCATCTTTTCCTTCATATTACAATTTCAGACCCCGCACATCTTCAAATCAGGATTCTATTTAGATATCATATTTTTATGCATAAAATTAATACAGCGTTGACATGCGTCAGAAAATTTTGATTTGATTTGATTTTATTTATTGGTTTCTGTATTATCGTTGTACATCAATGTACAAAAAAAAAAAAAAAAAAACACCCAACAAAACTCTTTTGTGAAACGTGGAAATTGAAAGTATCGAGCGACTTTTTCGTCGACTTACAGTAAGGAGAGTGTTATCTTTAATCTTTCCCTTGCAAGGAATAATATACTTGTGTTCTTCTCATGTTCCAATATGCTGATGATCAGAGCTGCTGCTCGCTTCCAAACTTTTTTTTTTTCAGATAGGATTGATTTTATTTAACAACAACAACAACAACAACAACAACAACAACAACAACAACAACAACAACAACAACAACAACAACAACAACAACAACAACAACAACAACAACAACAACAACAACAACAGCAGCAGCAACAACAACAACAACAACATCACTCTTCCTAATATCATTTTTCTTGCTCTTTCTCTTCGCCCTCAATCTCCTTCCTCCAGTTACCGGTCACAAAGGCCGACACTTTCACCGATGAATGCGAGCTGCAATACGGCCTGACGGTGTCACTGAAGAATAACGTGGACTCGTCGAAGCCGTTCAAGCTGAAGGACCCGCCCTTCAGGAAAGGCTCCAACCACTCGGCGCACTCCACGTCTAAAGAGAGCGAGGTATGATAGGAGGGACGCCGAAACAACGTGACGCTTGTAATACTGACTCTTTTCGACAAGTAAAAAAAAATCCTTCAAGAATCACGCGTGGTGGAAGTGACGCAACCGGCATTGCAACAGGATATACATCCAGGCCCCTTTCCTTGATTAGTTTGAAAAGAGAGAGAGAGAGAGAAAAAAAAAATGTCTCCCGTCTGTCTGTCTGTCTCTCTCTTTCTTCTGTCTGTGCTCTGCGCGTGCTCCTCACACCTGTTAGCTGGACGTTACTTGTAAAGCCGTGACGTCACCAAATGTTTTAAGGTGGCATGTAATAAGGTCGTGTCGCACTCTAAATTGAGCACGTCCACTCCCACTGTTTGATTTCATGATCAGCCCTTCTGCTCCGCTGGTTTCGTCGCTGCCCTTTAAAGATGGACTGGACTCTGTCGGGCGAGGAGGAGCGATAGTACTGTGACGTCATCATCCTACCGTGAAAACGCATTACTATCCTGACCTTTTCTTCATTCTTAAACATGTTAAGAGTTTTTGATTGTGTGAAAATGGCTTAAGTACTATGCTGAAACTTACTAGCGCCGTCTTAATATTCCGTTCTCTCACGCGTATTTGTACAGGCTGGTCTTTGTGAGAGTATACATGTGGATAATCTCGATATATCATGAAGCAGGTGAACTTCTATATATTATATTTTATACCACTTTGTACATGTACATTATTTCTGTAAAGAACCGTGTATTATCAAACCGTAATTTATTAAAAGCATTAATATAGTTATTTGTTGTTATAGTTACATTTTCCATGTCTTCTATATGACGTTTTCATTTGCGAATTGCGAAGTGAAAAAATATGAATATATATGTATGTTTTATGTGGTGATCGCAGTGAAAAGTGAAGAAAATGTCGGCTGATCGTATATAAAAGTTACATTATCAATTACTAAAGTACCGTTAAATCTATTGGACATTATCCGCATCATTTCTCAGCATTTATGGAATGCCAACTGTGCACCCTTTCTTTGGTCTCGGTTGCATGAATGCACTGACCTCTCTGTCTGAAGTAATATTGCGCCTAAATGTTGGGATGTGATTGTTCGAGTTATTACAGTGATTATTACTACAAGTAGCCAGAGAGTTCTTCGTGCGATACATACAATGACGTAATGACCACGTGACGAATACTTACACAGAGTCCGGCAATTATTGATATGTATCTTTCACCTTGGGAATTCGTATGTTTATGAATTACTTTGGTAATTCATTGTGATCGTTGTGTAGTGACGAATAGTTTTGAATATGAAGATTTAATCAATACCTCTTTTTTAACACTTTTTCAAGAGATTTTTTTTAGGTCTTTTTTTTTTTTGGTATCATTTCAGATTTGTATGATTGGATGGTAAATGCGAAGAACAAATCAGTAGAACTACATTTCAAAGATGATGAGAGCGTACTACTGACAATAAAATATAAGTTATCTACATGAAATGAAAGGATGAGAAAAGAATTTAATTTTTTCCTGAAGACATCGAAACTCCTTCACATGATTATGAGGTGTTTACTGAAGTATTCCAATGAAGGAGTCCTAGTAGATTATTCAGGGTCATCAAACTGTAGTACAAATGTTTTTGTATTTGTTTTTGTTATGTTTCTTCGTCTTTCTTTCACGTTTAAAATGCTTCAAAATCACGCTACGGTGGTGATAAATCGGAAACCAAAGTCTGGCCCGGGATAATTATCTGAACCGGCGCTGTATAGAATGTGCAGTGGCTACGGCCATGAGAACAATGTTGGATGAAGTGACTCATGAGGATGGGTCCCTGAACTTTGGGTTGATTGGAAAGACCCAGGTCCAGATTTTCATGCCATTGGCTTGTCGCGTGATTCGAACTTCTGAAATTGGGTTTTTTTTTCGAGGGGGTCCGCTGTTTCGGCGTGGGCGTCCAATAAACATCGCACCGTGAGAAAAAGTACTCCTGCACCAAAATCGATTGCAGCCCAGTATGTTTTGATCGCACTTCTTTGTACTCGAATAACAGAAACGGTAACAAACATCAACAAACAATTGCTGGGGGTGTCTCCTGAATTTCACATCAATCTTTATGTCATTTGCGTCTCATGTTAAGAATTTATCCACGTCTGCGCTCGTGGCCTGCTGGTTTCCTCTAATGTTTTGTATTGTATGTTTGTTTGTTTGTTTGCTTTGTTTTGTTTGCTTTGTTTTGTTTTATTTGTACGAGGTTTCTATACTTGTCTGTTTGCTTTTTGTGAGCATTACGTATACATCTAACGTGTTGGTTTCATATTGAAACATCATTCGGTAAGAATATAATCTGAATATTACTGAGAAAAAAAGGAAGAAATAGCTTATTCCGTTGTCTGTTGCTATCGTGTGACTAAGTTGATGTCAAATCACACTTCTGCCGTATGTAGAACACTTGTAGTACGACATTTGATACTTGTTTCTGATTCAAAGCTAACGCATGACAGAAAAACAATATGTACTTACTCTAAATACTGAAAATGAAAAATAGGACTAGCAATGATGCGTACAATTTTTTTTCTTTTTAAACGCAGGTCTGTACAATAACACTGAATGCGAAGCGAATCTCTACTATTACCAGTCATTCTGCATCTTGCTTAGACCACTTTCGATTCAAAAATGCAAACATTCTTGTGGGCTGAACACATGTTCTGTTATTCATACAAACATATAAGGTCGTAATTATATAATTATCTACGGCAAGACGTGTAATTTCCAGTGCCCTTTTTTTATTCTGTCGGGCTCAAGGGAGCCCATATTCATCAATCTTGACCCCTACTTGTGACATCGTAGAGGGCAGCAGATTATTATTAATGTGACCAATCACATGCAATCAACCCATTTGTCACACGGATAATCCATTATGTCCCGATTAAAAGAGGCATTGGTACATTTAATTGCCCTGTAACAGACAATTCGCATCCTAAAGTAGACATGTTACATCCCATGGGATGAGATTCTGGTATGAAGCTTACAGTACTATCACCGTCGTCCATTATTTAGACAAGAATAAAATCCTACCGATGCATATTGAACTCGATGAAAGTGAAATGCCGCGCGGTGTTTACGAACTTATTATTGTGTAGATTGGTCGGGTTTGTTGATTATCAACGAATGAATACAATATGTACGCATTCGACGAGGTACATGTACATTACATATATTTTGCGATATAGGGACAACTTCACGCAAGAGTGTTCATGTGCAAACTGGTTTTTGAGGTAGTCTCTTAAAATTACAGACGTGTACTTCTTGTCGACTATTCGTGATAAACCAGTTCGCCTGACAACACTGCGTGAAACTGTAGGCTGAAATATATTAATGCAAAGAGCGTTGCTCTCAGAAATGAATAAGCTATGATTAAAAGATGTATAAACCGAGTTTTAAACGTGGTTGTGCTTGTAGCATGATGTATTCATATAGACATTTTTGAGACTTTGATTTGCCTGCAAATAATATGTTCTGTAAAAAAAAAGAAAAGAACTTTCCAAGCTGTGAGTTTTTGTTGTTGTTATCGAAGAAGATTTATTCCCAAATAAATACACTGTTGCTGCGATAATGATGAAATCAAATATTCGTCATCTGACTCTGTTTCAAATCGTCTAAAAAATTTAGGATGAAATATGAGAAATTCAGTTGTACATCTTCTCATGCATTTCCTCTTAATCTTCCACACTTTTCTTATCAGTAAGTTACATGTTACCTCTCTTTCTACCTCCACTCCCTTTTTTGCTTTCTCTCTTTCAAATTGTTGTTTGTTTGTGTGCTTTTGTTTCTTGCTTGATTGTGTGCTCTGTGATTCATGTGTTGGTATGTTTCTTTATTCTGGGTTAACTCTGGCTACATATCAATATATGAAGAGTTTGTTTGCAAAAACCGATAAGTCCATATTTGCCAAATGGAGATATTTGCGATTAAAGGTCAAGAAAAATAAAGAGAATAATAAGAAAATGTTTGCTTCTTTTGACCATAACTTCAACAATGTACCTTTATATGTAGTGACCAATATATCATTTAAAATGTATTATTTTGTACTTTATGACAGAGACCGTACTTCAAAATCTTCAAAAATGGACTTATTGGGTTTTGCAAACAAACTCTTCATATTAATCACAATATTTAGATATCAATTTCACTTTACTCTGGATCATCTTTCACCTGTCCTCAAGCATACAAATACTCGTTCATCACTGTTGGAACTATTTCCTCATCTTCTTTTGATTTTTTGTCACAAAGGAAGGCAAAACCTACGTAACTTTGAGCTTAATTTTCTGAAGTATCAGTCAGGACGTATAGAGAAGCAGAAAGAGAGACAAAGAGACAGCAAGAAAAAGAAAGAGAGAGGGAGGAAGAGAGAGAGAGAAAGGAGAAACAACTCATCTTTACCACAGGTAGAAAAAGCATTGAAAACAATTACCTTTTAAGTTCATGTACTTAACAGAATTGTTCTGCCCACATACGGTGGCATATGAAATCAAATCTATTTTGTTGATGTGGATGTAAGCTTGACTAGTTATGTATGCTGTGCAAACCAAGGCATTACATAGAAAAAAAAATTGTGAAAGCCTTGTAATATTTTATGAAGGAAATTGTCTCCTGAACAAAGCAAGGTAGGTGACTCTGAATATCTCTTCATGCATGCAAACAATCAGGTGACTAATCACATGACCTCATTTCATCACTACATCAACACTTCAAGAGGCACAGGTACAATGGCTTTCAATTGACAATTCTGTACACAATTTACTTGACACTTGTTTTTTTCTTTTGTGACCACAGGTTATATCAATCCTTTCTTGTGAATGCACTGTACACAGTTTTACACAGTATACACATGGATGGATGGGTGCACTGCCAACATCAATAAAATATACATCATATATCATAATATATATACCGGTATGTACACACACATACATTAGTACCAATTCCTGATCAAAGTACATAAGGCTTTATATACATCAATAATGATATTACAGTTAAATGGTTTACACATGCATGTCTATAGCACTTCGTCGCCGGACTCATGGTACAGGTGTGGGGATACCAGTTAGACACCCCCCTCCCCATCCCCCCCCCCCCCACCCCAGCACTTAGTAGTTAAGGTCAAAGGTTACAGGTACTCACATGAGTTTGTTACCTGCTTCATGTCGCTACCAAAATGATGCCATACCTTAGTCATTTGTTTGTTTTTGAAGGCAGCTTCTTTTTTTTCTTGAGTCTGATTTGAATGGTGAAGTAACCTTAAGATTCCTTCAACTGCGCCCTTGTTAGTGCTCTCATATAAATCAGATTAAAAAAATTACAATTTTCTGTCCTCCTTATAAAACAACATCAACAGAACAAAAGGTATGCTAAAAGTAGCCCAATATCTCAAACTCTGAGCAAAATTTGAAGGGAAGATTCTAGAAAAAAAAAAGAGAAGAGAACTGAGCATGGTGACATGAAGATTTGAACCCAGAGGGAAAAGTGGAATGCAAATATATTTTTTAGTGAAGGCTCAATAAGGAATCCATGTCAAAATAATTAAAGATGTCATCATTATCACGCTAAAACAAAACCCCAAACTTTCCTCTTATTTGAAAATTAATGAAGAAATAGGTATCACACGTCGGCTGGAAACTGTCTGAGGGAACTATATCATATCAATCGTTCACACGTATACTGATGTTTTTTGTTTTTTTTTCATCAAATGTGCTCATATCTGCTCATGGAAGGAACAGAACACGGCGCCTGTGAATTCAAGCTTCTATGCAGTTTCTACAGCCTTCTGGGTGGGTGGGGTGGGGCGAGTCGCAATGGGCGGGATGGGGTCGTTGAGGGGCAAGGGGCGGAGCAGGGGTCCCTTGGCGTTGATGATGTCGGAGACCGTCAGCTGGGCCTCCCGCATATCCACTTGGTTGACCGGCCGCAGGGAGCGGAGCTTGGCCGAGGTGATGGAGTCGTGGTAGCGCACCTGCGGCTTGGGACCTCGCTTGATGCGGTTCCCCTCCTTGACGACCACACCCGGTGACAGCTCCATCGACTCAATCTGGGGCGGTGATTAAAGAGAGAAAAGAGGAAATGATGGTGATGGTGAGTTACATAACTGAGAATACAGACAAGTACATTTATGCTGTAACAAGACATGTGGCCAAAGTGGCTTTGACAAAGAAGAATGGAAACAAAACAAGAAGTCAGCTTTTATCCACATCCTAATTGACTCGCCCCCAAAGAGTTTTGATTTTTAAACCACACACACCTTATTTCAAGGATTACTCTATGACATAAAACCAAAATTCAGAAGAACATGCATTTGATGAAACAAAATCAAGGCTACTACATTTTTCTTTTGTTTTCTTTTGCTTGTTTGTTATTCTGGTTGCTTCCAGCTGTGTTGAAGCTTAGAGTGCTTGCATCTAACCAAACATATGCTAGCAAGACAAAGATGATATCCAGAGATTACAAACTTGAGAGAATGGAGTTAGTCTAAACAATGATAAAAACATACATTATAAAGCACAGCAGTGGGCACATTGATGAGGACAAATGACAGAACATTGAAGTCTGTATAATTTAGTCATGTTTCGTGGGAAAAATACAGCTGGCTTCCTGACAGATATCCACTGCACTGGCAGAACACCAACTCACAAGAAACTAACTGCACTGAGAATGCTGATGAGAGCAAAGTGGAAAACAGATGATTCCACAACTTTGACCATGGTTTGTCTGCACTGGACCTATTAAAAACTGAAATGAGGAAAACACATATCTATCTGTCTATCTACCTATGGATCTGTCTTTCTCTCTCCATATGTACACAGATTACATTACACTGACAATACGCTATAATTAATAAAAACTCTCAACAAATAAAGGAGCATCCAATCATACAAACATACACATACACACAATCTCAAGGTCAAACTGGTTAGGTTTAGCAGCTTGTTGGCTTCGTACGCTAGATGTCCCTGGTTCATCGAGTATGGTGTTGATGAAGCTCTTCTCCCAATCATTTGCAGTTTCTTGAGTGATCGTAACCAGGCTGTAAGAATTGGCTCTGCTATCTCGGACATGAAAACCTTGTCCTGTGGCGTGCCACAAGGAACCAAGATGGGACCCGTCCTGTTCTTAACCCTGGTCAATGACGCTGCATGTTACACCAATAATCGCTGGAAATACGTTGATGATTTGAGCATCCTTGAAATCCGTCCGACCACAGCAGTTTCCCTTTTACAGAGAAATCTTGATGATCTTGCCGGTTGGTGTCTTGGAAACGATGTTAAAATCAATGTGACAAAAAGCCATGCAATGACCATCAATTTCAGCAGACGCGAGATCCATCATGTGCGCTTGGATATCAATGGTGTGCCCCTGGAGGAAACTGCATGTCAGAAGATCCTCGGTGTTACCCTTCAGTCAAACTTTAAGTGGGACACGCAAGTCGCTGATATGATATCGAAGGCGGGGAGGAGACTCTTCATTCTCTGCCGTCTGCGTAGGTGTAGTGTGAGCCGGGCTGACCTGATAACTATCTACATATCTTATATTCGCCCTCTTCTTGAGTATGCGTCACCTCTCTGGGCACCTAACATAACCAAAGGACAGGCTAATGCCTTGGAAAGAGTTCAGAAACGCGTTTGTCGCATCATCCTAGGCAATGAGTACACCTCATATGAAAATGCTCTCAATGAATTACAAATCCCACGTTTAACGTCCCGGTATGAGCAGCTCCTCCATTCATTCGGACGTGGTCTTCTCCATTCCCCCCGCCATAGAGACTTCTTGCCACCTCCACGGAATCAGATCTCCACACGTCAACTTCGCAATTCTCATGCCCTGAACACTCCTTTTTGCAGAACTGAACGTTATCGTAGATCCACTATTCCATCTGTAGTTCGCCTTCTTAATAAACAATAAGTTTGTTTTTTTCTATGGTATTTAGTTTGTTATAGTTGTTGTATGTCTGTTGTATGTGAAAGTTGAAAGACTAGTTTTTTCCTATCTTCTTTGACACATGTTTGTTGTATATACTCCCTATGTTTCTTTTTTCTTTTCAAATTTCTTTCCCTCCTTAACAACACCAGCCACTGTTTTATGAAAAGGTCATCTTTGTTTATCTATAGAAGCCTTTTAGGCTTAACTTTCTTTCTCTCTTTTTTCTTTTTTCCTTTTTTTTTTCCCTACCCTTTTTATCAGACTGCATTTTAAGGCGCATTTCTCTCACTCTTCATGACTTATGAGATACATTGAAATGTTGGTACATACAAGCATACAATTATGAGTATATATGACAGTGCAATTTTGAATCTATTGTGGAATCACATGTTTATAAATTTTGTCAAAGGCATCTTCGTAATTGTTTTATATATTTGTATGTGAAAGCTGCAAGATTTGATGTCCCCAATTTTCTTCCACACGTGTTTGCTGTTCTTTCTATTTTCATACTCTTTTCCCTTTTTAACTACAAAACCAGTAACTGATTTATGAAAAGGTTGCTTTTGTTTGTCTAGAAGCCTTTTAGGCTTTATTCTCCCTCCCACCCTTTTTATCGGACTGCATTTTAAGGTACATTTCTTTCACTTTTTATGACGCATGATGGTATATGGATATCTTGATACATACAACTATGATTATATTACGAGGAATATGAAAGTGCAATTTTGAATCTATTGTATACATGTAATCATATGATTTTATTCTGGCAATACATGTATGTGGAAAGAAATGAAGTGTAATTGTTATATAGATTCTGTTATGATATAATATAGTAAAATATAAATGCAACATTTGATGAATTATATTATGTTAGGTGCTTTTGGTGTTTAATAATGTCATTGATTTTTTTTTTTCAATATTTTGGTGATTTTAGCTCGAGGGTTGGTGAAAAGTTTTGTAATTGCTGTGTAATAACGTCTCATTTTTGTACACCCCTGCATATGTATTTTTGTTGTTGTTGCTTAGATTAAGGGTTTTTTTTTTAATAAATATTCATAATCCAGAGTTTTAAAAGAAAGTGATTGTATTGAGTATTTTTTTTTCTCTGTTGTGGTACTGTATACATGTATGTAAGTTTTTGTTGTTTTAGATTAACAGTTGTGTGATTTTTATGTATAATTTCTCAATATGTTTATTGTAAACACCTTCAAATGTTATTTGTGAAGCACTGTTATTTTTATCTATATACACACTGTACATGTACTCTGTAAACTGAATGTATTTCAGCCTTTGGGCTGCCAATTTCAGGAATAATAAACCTTATCAATTCAATTCAATTCAATTCAAGCCCTAGAGTGAGATCAACAGAGCCACTGACCACTTGCGTTAACAAACCGAGTGTCCCATCAATTTCCAATCAAAACTCCTGCATACTCCACTTCTCTCTATTGCTAAAGTAGCCTGGCTACGAGGTCTGTTTCACAACCTTTCTCGTAGAATGATTCAGAGATTCCCGGACCCCTCAGATTTGCCTCGGCCTGCAATTCTACCTTTGCTACCTACAACAAACATTCAGTAAATCCAAATGACTGACTTTCCATTTTTGTGAGGGATGATTTGCTTGGTGTACATGTATGTAAAAGTTGGGATATGGACAGAAAAAGATCATAAAAAGAATGATACTTCTGCAACATCCACTTCTTCTTCAAAACTTGCTTTTGGTGCCACTTGAAGTTACTGAAAATTTGCCCCCCCCCCCCTCCACCGACTAACTAGAGCCATCAATATATCAATAAACAACTTATATTCTCCACATAAAGGGTTACTTTACATATCACAGCAATTAGGCTCTAGCAGTTCTCTAGCTAGTCACAGATATACAACCATCATTTGCAAAGTATCCAACTCTTATTCCCCTTACTAAGCGTTCTAGCTGGCTGCCATTTTTCTGGTGTGCCTATGCCAAAACAAATGACATAACATTGCCAATAGGACATCTCGCTTTACGAAAGGGCACATGAAGTTTGTGTAGAATGTGAAAAAGTAAACATGTTGTCTCTTGGAACCAATGAAATGGGTAGACAATATTTTCTCTATGTATCTACCCACGCAAGGCAAAAGGGCAATGATGCAGGACCCTCTTGGTTTGACCCCATTGACTAGCAATAGTCAGCAAAAATTAATGGTATCTACCGGGCACATTGTGTCATACGAGAAGAAGGTCTCCTACACTATGAGAAATGGCTTAAATTGTATCTCTCTGAGGGAGTGACCAAAGTAATCTTTTAAGACAATTGCACAGAATCCTATTTTTTCAGGCCTGCTGATAGTTATAGTCCTTCGGGGAGTATGGGGGGGGGGGGGGTAAACAGGGAGGAGATGTCCTTGAACAGCACAAATTAAAAATATCACTAAAGATGATCAGCTGGCCAGCTGGCTATCCGAAGTACAACGACTCCAACACATCCCTTCATCAGACTTCATTTAACAGGGATGTACTAGTAGTGACTTTCCTTCAAACATATCCAAACACTCAACACACAATCTTGCTGTATACAACACACAGTATAGAAAGAGAACATCATTATTGTACATCTGAATGGCGGTGGCTGTCCTTGGCTTGTGCAAGAGTCTAAATTTCAACCCAATTTCAGCTGCAGAGGGCATTAACTAGGAGAACGGCATTTGCAAATGATATCAGCTCACACCAAGGATGGATTTGGCAGCAACTGATGAAATATTTCCTGGATTTCCCATTAGTCTCTTTCCCCATTTGTGTTGTTTCCCCAGTAAGTTCCACACAGAAATATTAAATACATTTGTATCTATATTTGATGTACACATCTGAAAATCTGGACATTAATCACACAATGAGCACATATCATATGGAAAGTTGTGCCACACTGATTATACATGATACTGTTTGGAGGTATGAACAATCAGTCAGTTTCTATGATGGCTGGTCAACTTCTGCAAAAGACTCCCTCATTCCATAATAAATAATGTTCATTAAATGCAGGTTGCTATCTTGAGTACAGGCCTTAATGCACCGATCACTAATGGGACATTGAGGGGATGTAATCACTTTGTCTGACTGCAAAAACAGGATGGCACTAAAGATCTGATCTAATAAATTCAGCCTGTGTATTCCATTATAAAAAGCAATCAACAGGTTTGTGATCTGGAGGGACTTGCAGGGCCTTAGCAACAGTGACTGTTGCCTTTAGGAACACACGCCTCCCTTTTCCATCTATTTGTGTTGGCAGATGGGACAAACATCACTAACTATTCAAGTTTCCTCCTGCTCCGAGCAGATACTTTGGGCTCTGCTTTGCCACATGCTGAAAGTGACCGTGATTGGCAACTTCACACGTCAAATCTCATTGCTACCAAACCAGGATGCACATGGCCGATTGATGGAAGGGAGCAAGGCAAGACACATTAAAGGATGACATTTGTGTGTCCCGCCCCATAATCTAGCAGGATTTTGAACACGGATGTAAACACAGCACAGTCATTTAAGGCTTATTTGTGTTCATGAATAACAGGACTAAACCTCTGTCAATTTGACAGTCGGTTACACAATTGACGGGTAAAATAAATCTTGCAGTTGCTTGTGGATAAAAAGTTTTGATACATAACAGACCGAGTGAAGCTCTTGGTACTATTGTAGTACAATGATGAAAGAATCTGCCTTGGATTGCTGATTGCTGAAAACGCCAGTGAATCATTATGAAGAAGAAACCATATCAATTTGAGGGTTATTGTGTTTTTTTTTGTTGTTGTTGTTGTTGAAAATCTGACAAATCTTGTATGGCATCTTGTGTCCTTTCGACTTGGAAGGTATATGAACCTTTTTCTTTTTCTTTTTTTTTTGTGTGAAGACAAGCAAGACCTTGCAAAACATTCTTTCTTGTGGTTCTCCTAACTGCAGAGGAAGTGAGAGTTTGCATGGGGTGGAGGATTGAAACATGCACTGCTGAATGTTCTTGAAAAGACGACTTATCTAATCTCACCATATTCCATTTTAGGTCGTGATCACATGTATAAGCATGAGATATATTCATAAACATACACACACACCAAAAAAAAAAAAAAAACCAAACAAACAAAACAAAGAACATAAAACACCCTATTTGGACCGATATGACTTATGGTGATCTCATTCAAAAGTCTATAGAATTTGAGAGAAACTTCAGTTTTCCATTCACAAACTAGAAGCAAGATGGGAAAATATGTGCATGGCCACTCTATCATCCTGTGAGCTGGGGGGGGGGGGGGTGAGTGAGGACATTTTACACCTATATAGTACAGAAGTGATGACATCAGTCTTTTGTTATAGCTTGAGTTGGAACCAGGTGATTACATAAGAATGCGAGGTTGTTTAGAATCAGTTTCCACAGCGATGAATGGCTATGACATCACACGTTGGTACTCTTCAACCCTTGATACATGATGCAACCATCTCATTGATAATGATCATCTCTTGCACAACATGTACTGCTCCAGGTCACGAAGGGGGGATATCTTCCATTTACATGGTTGTGACAAGATGTACTGGGTTGCAAACTGAACTTCATGGCACAGGAAGAACAGGCGATGGGACGAAACAAGGGTGCAGGAAACCGTTAAAGATGTTACGCCTCGGCCGCGGTCGGCAGTACCGGCTCACGTGCTGACAATCTCAAGATTTATTTGTTGTCGCGGTTTCATTATCATTCCAATGTTACCGTGCCAACATTCTGTGACGTTCCATACCTCTTCCACATTATTGGGTGATTGTACCAGCTACATGACCAAATTTGGTTATGGATGAGTGGAGTGTGGTGTAAACTGTGTTTATATTGCAAACAGGAATGAAGAAAACATGTTAGTGTTCAAAAAGTAGCCCCACCTACTATCCAACATCCTTACCATTCACACCTAAAGGTATTGTTTCCCATTGGGAGCAGTGACTTAAAAAAATGTTTGAGTTATCACATTTGGTGCATGTGTGTAGGTCAGCTGTATCACAAAACATCCTACCATATAAAAATTTTGCAGTAAAGCCTAAAATTTAAGAAGATATCACTATTTATCTCCATAAACCATAACTGTAGATGGTTTATTCTGGAAACAATTTAATTATAAGTATTATTCACATTTTGTATATTTAACAATACTTAACATTGCTTATATTGATTAAAGGTTTTATATCTGTCGTTTCTATCCCTAACTCACATTTTTAAACTATTTTGAAGCACTAAAGGCTGGGTTTTTGTTTCATCTGGACATGGTTAATAATGCCTTGAAGTCTCTTGTTGCAGTTGTGTATTCAGAAAATAAATGAAATTTCTTTACAGCTGCCATTAAGGAAGATCAGTGAATATCTATTAAAACGTAATTTTAGAGGACATACATGGATAAGTCCTATCATCACTCTCCACCTGGGGTTTACGAATCCCATGTTTCTCTTTTTGTTGTTGTTATTGTTTTATTTGTTAATTGCTTTCATGCCTGACATATTACTTAATATATCATATTACTAGTCATGTACAATTTTTGCAGACAAACAGCTATATGATACAACTTCATTATACATACCGATACACTGTATACTATGCAAGGTAGCAAGATTTCCTTTCATCACTTTTTCCTTTCCTTCTTATCTTTCCTCGAAGAGGACGTGCCGAGGTAAATCTGATAATGCATTTTCTTAGATTGGGCAAGGAGAGGAAGTACTACAGGAACTGAGAGGTGTATTTCAACTCCAGGATGCAGCCTGCTGCAAATGGTGGAAATCCGTGTAAAACATAAAGCCTTCATATTTTTCATACAGGGGGGAAAAAAAGGGAATGGTGATGTAATTCCTGTTTATAGTGCCTGTGCTATTATCACATTCTGCCTCAGCTGTGTCTCAGCTGTTAAATCACCACTGGGCCAAAGTTCAGCAGACATATAAATCAATGTGTTGATCACGTGCTTAGAGTAAGCTGGAGTGGAACTCTCCAGAATCTGGTGAAATCTTCTCACATTTCTGTCTGAAAGTCACATAAGTCCCTATGTGGTACTGAAAAGATTTCACCCTTGACACACTCACAGAGTACATCAACCATGCAAAGAAAAATACCTTTCATTTGATGATTTTATTCATAAAAGTGAATTTAACTGGAAGAGTGTCCACTTGGACAATACAAAATGGGGCCTCTTTTTTTTTTTTTTTTTTTTGGGGGGGGGGACTTAAAAACAGGTGGCAGGCTGAACTTGTGACTGATTTTCAATGGTACACAAAAACAGGTCATGAAACTGACGTATTAGGCTATTTTTCTATTCTATTTTTTACCATGAACTGTACCATATTCATGGTTTAGACTATTATTTGTGTGTTCAGTTTCCTTCAGCCCTTCTTACATAAAGTGGACTTTGCATAACTGTTACCCTTTAACTTTATTCAAAACAGGGCAGTTATCTGTTTTAATGTATTTTTTCCATCTTCAATCAAACATGGCTTGAATTCCATCTGATTCACTGTAGGTTGCGGCTCTCTCTAGTGTAAGACCCAGTCATGAGTTTTCCTCTTTTTTACCTCCGCCAAGGGAGGAGGTTATGTTTTCGTTACCGTTGGTTTGTTTGTTTGTTTGTTTGTTAGTTAGTTAGTTTGTCCGTGTGCAAAATAACTAAAAAAGTAGTGAATGGATTTAGTTGAAACTTGCGGGAAGGATTTAGAATGATACAAGTAACAGATGATTAAATTTTGGTAGTGATCTGAGAATTTTGGGGGAATTTATGAAGGATTTTTGATATTTTGGCAGGTAGGGTCAATGAACTTGGGAGTTCAGGCTACGCACGTATTTAAGGTTTGCATGCGCACACTAAAGTGCGTGCTCTAGTTTCTGCTAGGGCGAGGCGCGCCGTGCAGCTGAGGGTTTATGACGTAACAAAGGCTTCTATATTGGGAAATCAGGCGACTTTCAGCACACAATGCTATAACTATGCATGGGTGGAAATCACTGATTTCTCTATGGAAGAACAAGATCAGTGATGGAAATGAGCTGCATGCTTGGAGGAGGTCTGCGCTCTTAGAGTGCTTCTCTAGTTTTTTTTTTTTTTTGTGATGAATTTTCAGCCCTGTTTGTTATTGTGCCTAGCCCAATCTTAATTCTTAATTTGTACAATACAATAGTCTTAGAAAATGACTGTCACTGTGGACTGTTAGCTTGAAACTCTGAATACTGTAGACAATGTCACTGGAATGCATGGTCATCATAATGTACATGAAGGTTCACAAAGTTTTATTATTTTTCCTCATTTTCTGTTTGCCTTTTCTGTTAAAATTTAGCATTTATGAATCAAAACTTGCTCCCTAGCCTTTTCCATGAGGACATTCCAGTGTAAAGACCTGTAAAAGTTACGAATGGGATCGTGTTTCACTGTATTTTAATAGCTTTGTTCTTTTTCAATAAAAAGTTTTTTTTTTTTTTTTTTTTTTTTTTTTTTTTTTTTTACTTTTGGAAACTCTGAGGTGTAATGCATCTAGCCTCAAATCAAACAGGTATATATAATCGCTATTGCCACCCCCTCTTCCCCTAGTTAAGAGATTTGCTTTAAGAGCTTCTTGTATAATTGCTCGAACTGGGAAAGTTGGTTATTGACTTTTGACCTCCTGCCCCACATTCTGATTGAGATATCAAGATGCAATGCTACCAAGATCAAATAATGCACCTACAGTCAGCCCTCAACAAAGTTCCAGCAAAACAAACTGACAACCCAGAAATGTGTCACTGTAGTGCCACTGCATGGTGTAGGCATGTTAAATTTCTTTCATTTCCTTTTAGTTTTATCATTCATTTTTCTATTTTCTGTTTTGAGGGGATGGAAAATCTTCCAACTGGCCTATGACCTACACGACCTGGCCTTAAAGGGAACCCAAACCCAAAGAGCAATGTGGATTGAGTGAAAGCAGCAATATCAATAGAACACATCAGTGAAAGTTTGAGGAAAATCGGACAATCGATGCAAAAGTTATGCATTTCTAAAGTTTGGGTGTTGGAACCGCTGGATGAGGAGACTACTAAAGGTTATGACGTATGTGTGGACAACAATATAAAGGAAATATAAAGAAAAGGTCTTGCTTGTACTGCTGAATAGGGCTTAACTGAAAATATACTGTGCTGATAAAGGAAAGAGGAGCATGTTTTCAGAGCAGGTAATGATTTATCCTCCCTCTCTTTCCCCTTTAGCACCACAGCTTGTGAGCAGGAAATGCAAAGCTTTTTTTTTTTTTTTTTAAAGTTTTTAGTTTACTTTTTGTTGTTGGGCTTTTTTTATTTGTGCATGAGTGTGAACTTCTCTCAATGTGTATGTGTGTTTCCCCATGTGGTGATGCTAACCAGTTCCGACCGCAGAATCATAGAAACACAATGAATCATGACTTGCCTCATTTCCCTTGTACCGTTTGTACACCAATGTCCATCTAAATGATCATGTATCAAGTTGCTAACATGGCATATACATGTAATACATGTCCACAAGATTGATGGTCTATAATAGGGTGAAAAACTTTGAATTATCTGTCAACGATGATGATATGAATGAACAGAATTGACACATATATAGTTCACCATGTCAATGTACAGAGTGTGTACAGGAAATAAATAGTCTGAGAGTCCTAGATATCCTAAGTCTTTGGTCCGAGATCATTGGGAAAGTCTTGATATGTACAAATATATAAATTCAATGTATGTAACATACATTATGTCATGCATGCCTGGGAGAGAGAATCTGAAATATTGACAGAAAATAATACCAACTGGAAGTAAATACAAAGAAGACTGCAACCTTTCAACTTCTTGTTTCACTCACGGCAGACAAAACTTATTCTGCCCACTTTGATGTGAAATCCCTATTTGCACATGTAAATTAAATAGATTTTTGAATGAGTAGAGAGCAGTACACAAGGGTGAGTTTTTCAACTTGTTGCTCACCAGTGGGGGTGGAAGTGGGGAGACGCCGCCGGGAAGAGTGGACTGCTGTAACCTCCTTGAACCCTGCGTGTGGTGGCTGCTGGCCAGGGTATTCACACTGGTGGCAGGCTTCACTGTACGCAGACCTGGAACACACACACACATACAAATACATGTTACAAATAAATACATGGCAAGGTTGGCTAAAATTGTATTTTTTTTTGAGGAATGGGAAGTACAGTACTGGCACCAATGGCAACAGTCACCTAAAAATAGCTACATCTTGCATGCCACAGACTACCTAAAGCAGGAGTTGCCACAACTGTGTGTAGATCAAATGAAAATATGAATAAAAGAAAATTACACTCTATTGCCTCTTATTGAGTCAAAAATTTTCATTGTATTCAATCTCGTATCTCATAGTTATTATTCCAATGTAGATATAATCAAAGACAAAAAAAAAAAAAGAGAAGAAGATACACCACAGTTAAGCTGTGTGGTACAGTATTCATCGCATAATCGGGACAGGTTGGGAGTAGCAAACACGGCCCCTTTAAGCGGGGTGCCCGATTTCGCGATGAGCACTCACCATACACTAACGGCATACGACATGTACATTATGTAGTGCACACACACACACACACACACACACATGCATACTGACGTACTGTACATGTACATGAATACACAACCACGCTTCCCCTCGGCGCGACCCTCTAGCTGTCCCTGCATTCTCGCAATGATGTAGAGTAATCGCAACCGGGTTCTTCTGTCGCCTCTCTTCGAACACAAAATATGTGGATTAAAAGCTAGCACTTTCTTAAACATTTGTAGAATTCTTGGACACGTAGGGCGTTCTGTATAAATACATATCCACAACCATGGGAAATGATTATCCAGAACTGATGTGGGAACGTCAATGAAAAGTCCTTCAATCATTCAATCATCACGGCTTGATTGTTTACTTGCCGCAATCACTGCACTGTACATGTGTTGTAGCGATCGGGCTCGCCATATTATACACATGTACAGAAAAGCGAAGGCGGGCAGCGAGCTGAAATGTACGTACTGGATGGACGGAGGTCAAAACACACCAGTCCGAAGCTTGCTTTGTAAGTTTGATGTAAACGACAACTGATAGGGAATCTTTGAAATATTGTTGTGGTATTTTGGTAGATTTTTTGTGTAAAATATCAACAAAATCAAAGATCGCTTGAAGAAAAATTGTCCCGTTTATCAGAGGTCCCCGCCCGATTATCCAGTGAAAATAACGTGCATTGGAAATGTTTCTGGGAAGCGTATGTCATTTAAGCGAGGTTCCCGATTATCAGATGCCCGATTATGCGATGAATACTGTATTAATAAAGAAACTAGAAAGAAGAGCAAACTCTAACAGAATGCACATGGCAAAAAAAAAAAGAGAAAGAAAACAATATTAATGACTTAGGGTTGGAAGGAACTGTATACAGATTTTCTGAATATCACATAATAAAAATGAATGAAAACAAAATGCTAGTACAGCAGGATGACAATGAAACAATGAAACTGATATCCAAACTTGTGGAGAAACCCACAACCCACATCTGGTGATTACGGCCCACTCATTACGTACAAGTCACCTTCCACTGAAAATGTTCCAAGAAATGTAAATGAAAATTCTTCCTTAACCCAGAAGGCAGCTTCAGCTGACTTTTTAAAAATGTTTATGCCTCCGCAACGAAGTGGCCGGAGGTATTATGTTTTTGGGTCGTCCTTGGGTCGTCCGTCCGTACGTCCGTCCGTCCCGTTTTGTTTTTGTCGATATCTCAAGAACCGTGTGGTGGTTTTACATCAAACTTGGTATGAGGGTATATCCTTGGGGGATAATACTTTGTGTGGATTTTAGGGTCACAGGGTCAAAGGTCAAAGGTCACAGGTTATTTTGTGAAAAAAAAAATTGAAATTTCATGTTTTTCTCCATATCTCGCAAATGGTTCAAGGTATCTTCATGGAACTTAGTATATATGCTTGTACCGATGGGCAGTGATTATCTAGGGAAGTTGGGGGTCATGGGTCAAAGGTCAGGGGGGTCAAAGGTCAAGGTCAACTCCTCAAAATATCACTACTTTCCTTAAAATGCAATATGCCTGAAGGTTTTTTTTAAAAAACTTGATGTATGGCATGTATTACCCAATATATATTTTTGGGGAAGTTTCTTGCCAAAAGGTCAAAGGTCAAGTGAAAGTGCTAAATTGCGCACTTTTTCCTCCATATCTCGCAAGCAACTCAAGGTATCATCATGAAACTTACATATTTATGCATGTTCTACCTAACAGTGATTCTCTGTGGAACTGTGAGGTCAAAGGTCAAAGGCCAGGTTTAGATAATACTATTTTACCATTTGATACTGAAATTATACTTTTTCTCAATACCTTGAAAATTACTCAATGCATAAACTTATAAAAGGGTCAAAAGTCAAGTAAAAATCATCAGTTCCCCCAAATACCTGCACTCTGATGTTTTAATCATTCATCCATTTAAACCTAGTTCTAGGAAAGTGAACATTCAGCACATTTGTGGCAAACCTGTCATTTTAATATTTTGCAAATTGTGTGAAATTTTCATCACACATTGTCAAGACATTGTACTATAGACCTATTAGGAGAACCATGCATTATGGCGGAGGCATATACCAGTCGCCGTAGCGACATTTCTAGTTAATTACATGTTAAGACGTTCTTACAGTAAAGCCCACCGCACACTACATGACTTTGCTATGATTTACTGGTCATACGACCTTATGACCAGAAGTGTGACATCATCAGCCTTGCCAGTTTCCAGTCGTGCAACTGGGTCTCAGTACCAGTCGTAGAGATTTGACATGTCAAATTTTCACAACTGGTCGTGGGCTTTCAGCCAATCACAACACAGTATAATACAAGTGCATGCAGTGTGCACTGCGTGCGCTTCTGTACTCTTTGGTATTATGTACTGAAGCCAGAACGGTCGTAAGCCTAGCTGTGTAGTCTGTTCATATAGTGCGTGGTATCGAGTTGTGCGACTGGTCGTATGACCCGGCTTGCCTCTCTAGTCGTGGAACCGGTCTGATCGAGTAGTGTGCAGCGGGTTTAAGGGTTACCACCTCTACCATGTCAAGAATATCCCCCTACCATTTTTGTTGGTGGTGTCAGCGGTGTGGGCCCCGTGGTGGCTCTTGGTCATTGCCCTGACCTCTGCCTGCTGCCTGGCCATCGCCGCCTTCTGCTGTGAGATGTAGCGTCCAGTCCGCATGGCCACGAGTCGGGCGTGGGCTGCCTCGACGGCTGGGTCCACTATGGCAAACTGCGTCCGCACCCTGGGCAAGATGAATGCAACATAAGCAAACAAAGGCATCTAATTAATAGAGAGTGGAATTGGCTAGGTGAATAATTTACTCCAGTAGAATTTTTCTACACATTTGTCTAAATGATAGGACCTTGAGCTTAAAACACAGTCCTACATCTGTACTGAATATTGAGAAAATTTCATCTATTACCCAGTGCTGTCTTCTGCAACAAGTAACTTTAGAAAACAATGCTATAATGATACAATCACAAAAACATGGTACTCCGAGTTGCATTACAACATTTCATTTAGAATTTTGATTATACTTATTCTTTACTAATGTCATATTTTCATCAGTATTGCATATTTGAACTACAAATGGGTTAATGATATTCTTTACCTTTTCAAACAATCACTTTCTACTGTTGGACTTCAATCAACAATCAACACTATTCCTATGCTTTTAGTAGCACTTTTGTAAGAAGATCTTGATAGCTTAGTACTACTATATACAAAATTTTACCTGTGTGCAGGCAGCTTCTCTGGGTCGAGTTTTATAACCGAGATGACATTCCCTCTTTCATCATAGCTCACATCTTTGCTGCCGGGAGGTCTGCCAGCTTGAACCTGTAAGATAAAAACTATTGGTTATCCTCTAACAAATAATAAAAAAACAAACAAACCTTGTCCCTTGCCATCTGATCGTGGCACAAGTCGGCCCAATACTGTTCGATACGTAAAGTGATGAAGCTGTCACTTGTTTCTATTTGTTTCTTGAGATTGAGACAAGCATAGCACGTTATAAAGTATAAAGAGGAATCATACCAAAATCCATGCTATGCAGAGTTACACAAAACTGTTTTTGTTTTGGCATCTTTTGTTTTGTTTTTTCTCTGCATGCACTCTGGAACAAACCTTCTGTACAAATCAAATCATGGGTACCAAGGGGACACACTGTGTGGTCTTCAAATCCTAAAACTTGTAATATGTACCACCCATTAACCTCTTGAAGACAAGTTGATTTTGCTATAACGTATATTTTCCACTGACATCCACCCGAGTATATTCGGGACTAGTCTTCAACAGGTTAAGAAACATAGTTAAGTCACCAACATTACATGAACAAAAAACACAAGTAACAAGTTTACGAACTAAGTATATATGTGGTCTCACAAATAGCAAGCTTTCTCACCCTTTCCGTTTTTAACACAATGTTTCATACTGCTTCAGATGTTCCTGACAAATTAGACAGGCCACAACAGACCAGAATTCAAAGGTACTTTACTTTGGAGTGAGTGAACTTTTAGAGTACTATGTGGACACATGCTCAGAAATACCATTGACCAAGGGAAAGCCACTTGACTCATTCAAACCAATTTAAAACTGAACATCAAAAGACATTAATTTCTTACTATTGAAAAATATCTGATGATTAAAAAAAAATATGCAGATATGCAAGATTCAGTATTTTGCTATGAATGAACAGGGGTGGATAGATGCCTTCGAGTATTTTTTTGACTCAGATTATCAATGTATCATATCTTTTGTTTTGGTATGATTTGCATTTATCAAATTTATGCTGTTCCTGTAAAATGATCTTGCATTTATTAATGTATATGTTTATTTGTTGATTTTTTTTTTTTGTTTTTTTTTTTTGGTTTGTTTCACTACACAGACAAGCTGAAGAACAGCTATTGGGCGAAGCAGGTCCTGTTCTAAAATAAAACAGACTGAACTGAACTGAACTGAACTGAACTGAACATTGAGATATTCAATGTAGTTACAATCGCAATGACAATACTTAGTCAGTGAGACCTAACACAGTGATTTTCATACTGCCAACCGTACCTTGAGTATTGAGTGGCATGACGACGGCATATGATCAAGAATGGAGTCCTTGACGACGGGTTTGGGCTCCTTGGCTTTTCTCTCTGCCTCCAGCAACTCCCGCTCTGTCTCTTCCAGGGTTTTGTGCATGTCCCTGAGACCTGCTGAGCGCACACGCCCCTTGTGGGGCTTGAACTTGGGCCTGTGGGGCTTGACCTCGCGCTTAGTCTCCTATTGTAAACAGACATTGAAAGATACCAAGAAGACATTTGTGTATCTCTTCTCAGGGTTTCATCGTGCTAAGCAATTATCTCACTTCACCACTGCTCACTGAAACTCTTTACTTAAATGCTTAAAGGAAATCAAAACCTAAAGAGAAATGTGGATTGAGTGAAAGCAGCAACATTAGTAGAATACATCAGTGAAAGTTTGAGGAAAATCAAACAATCGATGCAAAAGTTATGAGTTTTTAAGGTTTTGGTGTTGGAACCATTGGATGAGGAGACCATTAGAGGTTATGGTGGCATGTGCGGACAACAATATAAAGAAAATACAACGGGAATTCCACAAAAATTCATTTTTCATGAAAATTACACATTCCATCAACTTGATACTGACATATGTTACGGGTAGCAATTATTCCTTCTGTTTTCTGAAAGTAGTACGTCAAGTGCTCTTTCATGATGCTAGAAAAGTGAATTTTTGTGGATTTCCCTAGCAAAGCACTTTCAGTGAGTCCAGGCCCTTGTTACTGGGCTACACTCTACAATTACAATGATAGGCCAAACAGACAGCAGACAGACTCATCTTTATAATAATAACTCATCCGTATAAGAATCCTACATGACAGACTGTGTCTGAATTGGGTCTCATACACACATACTGTATATCATACTTTTGACAAGGGTGAAGAGGGGAGGAGTTCAGAGGAGTGAAATCTCTCACTACTTGTGCAAATTTATGCGTAGGTTCTCCAGCATGACAACTGAATGCTAAATAGCATTCACTGGCTTTGATGTTTCATGCTCCAATACGCCTGAATACGCTCATCCATAACATTTGGATATAGAGACCAAAGAAGAGGTTCTTGATTTTAACAATTTTCAGCTGTAATTCAGAGAAAATGTTGAAATCCCATATGGAACTTGGTGGCAATATGGTACAGAACAAATCCTTCCAGTTTTTTCTTCAAATCTTCTTGTTACTAAGAACTCAGGTCTGGGAAAAAAAAAAAACACCCAAAGGAACATCAGAATCTCATATGAAGTTAACATTTCACTATCTTGCCAACATTTGTGAATGATTTGTTCACTAGGTATAGCAATTGAAAGTTAAATTTTTCAAATTAAGTAATTGGCTAATGTGTATTTCTGCATATTTAGTAGCATTCTACATTTTAAAGAAGTACATTTTTTTTTACTGATTTTTATTCACGCGTTTGTTCTCTGCGCACTAAATAATTGCTGCCAAAATTATCGCAAGGGACAGCGAACAAATCCTCACTGGGTTTCATTGTTGTGATAGAGGAGTGATGCATACTTAAACAGATGTGCTGTCTTTTGTCTGAGCAATTTAATCAAAATCTGTGATAGAGCGCGTAACTCCTCCTCGGCAAGGGGCTCTAAACACTTCCCTGGGTGAAGGATTGATTTCATTTGCTAGCAGGTTGATGACATTTAAAATAAAAACAAACAAAAGGAAAATTATGAAAAATTGTAGTACTACAGATTATGCAAACATGATCTGTGTCAGTATGTGGCTGTACCTTTTCCTCCTTCTTCTCAACAATAACATCCACGGCAACCTCCTCTCCTTTAGCCTCAACCTGATCATCCTCGGGAGCAGCAGCCAACCTCTCTGATGGATCTGACACCTCGGCCTGCTCCTCCTCCTCCTCCTCCTCTTCCCCGTCTGCTGGTGCATCTTCTGCCTCCTCGGCCACCGCACCTTCTGCAGCTCCGTCGTCTGCAACGTGCTCCTGTATCGGCTCGATGTCGGCGTGGGACGCACACACCACGTCCTCCAGAATGGCGGGGTGAGGGATGGCGCTGACTTCGGTGATGTCTGTGGCCGGTTCGGAGAGTGGCGGCGAGGGAAGGGGTCTGTCCTGCTGCGGTACGGATCCCTGGGCCCACGCATCAGGCACACAGGGCATTGGTTCTGGAAACACAAAGATTGGTGAAATGTAACAGTGCAAAAATAAGTTCATTATTATCATTATAATTTCCCTTGAATGGAATGAATACTTCATTTACCAAGAACTAATCTATTTGAATGGTTTGTAATAATTTTTCCAATATTTCAAATAATTTCTGAAAGGACCCAAATATGTTAAATATGGTAGGAAAGACATCCTCCTCCACAGCTTAAAGAAAATTGCATGCAATTACAAAATTATCTTGTCATTAACAACCGCTTAACAGACCAACAAAGGTTCTGAAAATTGTTCGGAAATTTCTATCCTGCTGCAGTCAGTAATAACATGCCTATCAGACAACAAGTGGTATGCAAAGACACTTTTCAAAACTTCTTAAGTGTCTGAGCCTGTGAAAACCTGTGATCCAATGTGCTTTTACAATGTGCAAGTATCACTGCTGAGTATCCATCCTGTCACAAGGCTACACGGTGGATCCAGTAATTTTACCATACATACTAACAACTTTTAAAACTTGTATGTTTAAAAGAGAGCAATTATAATAATTCAGACAGCTGCTTGCATCAGAAGTGGGTATTAAGGGGCTACTCTTTAATCATATTGATGAAGAAATTAATTTGATCTCGTACCATCTTCCTCAAGCCATGTAGAATCCTTCTCTGGTGACACCTCCCCTTCATCTCGTGCCAGGAACCTCCACTATATCAAATAATAGATGGATTCAAAACACAACAACAAAATCATTCAGTTGGCTCTTGCTGTATGATTAACAATGTCTAATTATTCTGAAAAAACAAAACAAAACAAAAACAAAACAAAAACAGAAAACTAATTTCCTCATACAGTAAGCATGCTTTACAAGCACAACTGAATCATTCAAGTCCAGCAGCAAGTCGAGCGAAGTGATTCCATTAGTGGCATGTGTTTGCAATATGGTATTAACCCGTTGCGGATGAGTTCCGAGTATACTCGGGCAGGTGTCTATGGGAAATGCGTGCTGTAGCAAAATCAAACCATCCTCAACGGGTTAAGGATTCTGCTTGCTATCAAGTGTGGCCTGCCTTATAGCTCTCTTAAATTAATGCGCAATCTCGAGAAATTTCTGCCCTTCATTACTGTAACATGGATAATTAAGAAATAAAATATCCTTCACAGAGTGCCTGACCTTTCTGGTAAAATCTAAGAAACATTTTGTTGAAAAAAATAAGCATGATATCATATTTTGCACTGAAATGCATCTAATTTCTTTGATGACAAAGAAAATCTAGCATTCATATCATGGACAGACGAGGGCAAAGAGTAATCTTTCCCCTAGAATTTATAATGGATATGGAAGCCTATTAATTCATCATTATTCTTATAAGTTATTAATTATTGAAAAGGATGTATAAAACATGGTGTGCATTGTGTTTCTTCTTCTTTTTTTCCCCCAAATTTTGGAGAGGTACATACAATCTAAAAGGGTACAATGTGGATGAATCATTACAGCAACTGATGCAATAATTTTTCTGACGATGCACTACCTTATTGGTTTGTTTTTGCCTGCAGCTCGCAATGAGCAAAGTTGTGAATCCTCCAAATCATGTCGCAATACAAAGGATAGTAAAGTCCTCATGATACTCACCTCAATAATTTGAAGAATGGCATCCCTTGCCTGAGTGACTGTGTAAGGGTAGAGCTGTTTCTCGATGTAGTTGTTGTAAATGACGTTCAAGGCTGAATCGACAATATTGCCGACAATGTCTACAATGAAGTCCTCTCCATCTTCCTTGTCCAGCATAAAATTCCTGTATCAATCAAAATCAAGCCACTTGTGATATGTTTGAAGATGTCATTTATGTTTATAGAAGCTGGACAACACCAGACAAAACAAAATAACACTCATTTGCTGGAAACTCGCATGGTTCCCTTCTCTGATATAAAAAGACACAAAACTAACAAAGTTTATGACATACTTTGAACTCAGGGATCATAGGCTTCAAACATCATGATGACTTAAAATGTGTTTCGTTTTAACAAAAAATTGAATTGCACAATTTGTTTTGGTCATACAAATTGCTGTTGTTCAGTTTTATTTTGTCTTTTAATCCTCACTAGTTGTATAACAACAACAACAACAAAAAAAAAAAAGGAGAAGAAAGAGATTCAGAAGTGTAATGAACACTGGTCAGTGATTCAATAAGTAAAAGTAGTGCACAACACCCAAAACAAAAAATCAGCATTGCACCAGCAAAGCATACAAACCTATCTAAACAATATTACACATGTACATACTACATTATTAAGAAGAAAAACTGAAATAATTCCAGGATTTGCTTTTCGGATAGTGAAAAATTTAATCCCCTTACCCCCAGTAAAAACAAACTGCATACAAAAAAGGCATAAAACATACACTCAAAACAAAAACAAAACAAAACAAAACAAAAATCCAAAACTAAGACAAAACAAAAATAAGAAAGGGTAAAGAAGAAAGAAATATAGGTTGTTTACCAATCATTTTCTGTGAATCTGCCCGGTATGACATCAGAGTTTACTGGTGGCACTGGCACAGATGTGCTCCCTCCCCTGTCTTTGTCCTTATCCTTGGATTTGTCTGAACGCGACTTTGATACAGTGGCCCGCGACATGTCTGGGCTCTTCCTTTTCAATCAATGACTTGACAGCAATAATGGAGACGATGAATCCTCAGGGAAGACTGGTTTGGACTTGATTCATCTGTTGAAAGTAAGACAAACAGTACATGTACATTGCAAAACTGGGATAGGTGTAAAACACTGTTCCAGAGTGACCTCTGGTCCGAGTGTCATCTCCCATCATAAAGACTCAGGATTTTTTTTTTCTTCCCTGCTGGATTTAGAATAGAAACACCAGAATCTAGGTAGGGTTAACAGAAGTATGGTAGGTGTCCAACATGTCAACACTGTTCATGTATGGTTGGTCCTACTACTCATCGACTGCCTAATTTCTATTTGCCTGGTAAGAATATTTAACACTGAAATTCACATAAAAAGTTGACCTCCGTGATTGAGAAAATCCAGCACTATCAAATGCTGTTGTTCCCTTTTCAATTCAAAGTTTCAGTGCAAAAATATCGCCGTCGAACTTGAGTGCCCTCTTTTCAGCTCCCCGCGGTGCCGCTCCTTTTTTAGATCGACTGCTGTTTTTGTATTGACAATGCACACAAACCGAGCTGTATTGAACACCGTGTTGTACAAAGCTTTTTAGAAAATGAATTTACATTACATTAAGATTTGGTTAAGATATTCATTCGAAATTTTGTCCTTGATTAAAACTATTAATGAACAGTGAATTTTCGCGTTTTCCCACACATCCTCATGAACGGTCAAAGCCAATACATTTTTATGTGCTCTGCGCGCAGTGCAGTGCGTACTAAGCGTTCTGTGCGCCAAAACTACGCGGTCGGTTTCAAAAAGGGTGGTCGATGTGTAGGTCTAGTATGGTTGGACCTACTACTCATCGACCGCCTAATGTTTATTTGCTTGATAAGAATATTTAACACTGAAATTCACGTAAAAAACTTGACCTACGTGATTGAGAAAATCCAGCTCTATCAAATGCCGTTGTTCCCTTTTCGATTCGAAGTTTCAGTGCAAAAATATCGCCGACGAACTTGCGTGGCCTCGTTTCAGCTCCCCGCGGTAAATCGCATTATTAGGATCGACCGCTGTTTTTGCATTGACAATGCACGCAAACCGAGTTGTATTGAACACCGTGTTGAACGAAGCTTTTTAGAAGCCTTTTAGAAACTTCCATAGACATTACATTGTGCTGTCATTATGATTCGGTGAAAATATTCATTCGAAATTTTGTCCTTGATTAAAACCATTAATGAACAGTGAATTATCGCGTTTTCCCACACCATCCTCATCTACATTCAAAGCCAATCCATTTTTATGTGCTTTGCGCGCAGAGAAGTGCGTACTAAGTGTTCAGTGCGCGAATTATACGCGGTCGGTTTCAAGAAGGGTGGTCGATATGTAGTAGGGCTACCATACATAGCTACCATACATTGAAACTGACACCCCTTTATTTATAGCATTGCACATAGGAAAAGCATTATGTATTTCAGACGTATTGTCAATACGAATGTAGAGGGTAGGGGTGCTGGTTTCAAAATACAAGGCGCAACTGAGCAAGTCAAAATAACAACTCAGGCTAGGCGTTCGAAGCAGTTATCTTGGAGTGTGTAGGCCCTACCGCAAATCGCATTTTCAATGCGTGCTTGTGAATTCACAGAGTATTTTCTTCACATGTGAGTGAAATTTCAGGCAAATTGTGAGATATTTTAAGTATCTATTGATAGAAAAATATTAGGGTGTTGATGTGTGGAACAGTCCCAACCATACTGTGCGTAGCTCAAATCATCATCGCATTCACATAGATCTAGACGGTCTAAATAGTTACGTAGGTACCCTACTTGAATTTGGCAATTTTATTAACATGTGACTAAAATTTCACGCAAATGGTGTGAATTTTCTACTGTAAGGGTGTCAATGTTTGCATACCATACTAACTGAAGTAGAATCTGCTAACGTTAGTTCTTTCTCTTTGCCAGGTCTATCTTGGATTGGCTAACTAAACACGGACGCGGACAAGTGACAGTCAAACTCTCAAATCAAAATGACAGCCAATCCAACAAGTCAACAAGTCAATAAAGCCGTCAACGAACAAGTGTCAGTGCATAGATCTATTGAGTCTACCACTTCTTCAATGATTGAGTCATCCTAAGAAAGTCTGGACTGTTAGAATGTTATCAAAACTACGTTAGTCTGGAACGAATAAAACCCCATGTTAACATTAAACCAACAAGAAACCAACAACAACAACAAAAATGTTTGCATGATCAGGATATTCAGATGGATCCGGCATGACTTATTTCTTAAGCTTAAATATTCAACACTTTATGTATTTCATCATCAAACTCACCAAATCAATATGATCAATCAATGTGGATTTTGTGGTGATGACTACATTTTGAGAACGGCCGATAATGCTTTATGAAAATTAACTGTCCTGTCCGAGTTCCTGTCCGAGCGAGCAGGCTCCCAGCTTGCTCACAAACGGGTGGGACTATGGGAAACTGCTACTACGACACCTATCGTATTGAACAACACACAGTCTCACACATAATGCACACAAACGTTGACACGACTGTCAACCAACGTAGCGTAGTTGTCGAGGTTGCTAGGGAAATTGGGCATGCTCAGTGACCTAAGGTCACCTCGTCCGGACTGCTGATTGGTTGAATACTGACGTAAAGCAATGCAGCTTTCAATTATCGTTTGGAAAGGAAGAAGACTCTTCTGTGCTTGCAAATCACATTTTGTCGGTATGCAAAAACTATGCTAACTGACAATGCGTAAGTATCACTATATGTCTCTGGTCCTGGTCTTTTTTTCTCATGCTGAATGAAAGCTCTTTGCTTAAAACTAGCCGATTTATCCCGGCTGTGTCAGTTACCGCACGTAAAATAAACGTGCGAAATCGAGCGAGACAGTGTGAAATTATCCCCGGCGGCATCGGCGGCTCAGATCGCTAGCTACGCAGCTGTGGCAGCAGTGGCATGGCAGTAATCAGCTAATAACGTAATTTTATATCGTCATCGCGACTTTGAACGCACGGTTACTAATCGGTCATTATTTACAGTACATAGGAGTGAACAATAAGTTGTGCAGCAGGCAGCTAACGTTAGATCTATATGTAAACGTAGCCGTAGGGTCATGGGTGCATTTCTTGGATCTAGGTAGACTAACTAGTCTAGACCTCCCAAACATCTCCTGTGGAGTTTTAACTGGAGGTTGCGTAGAGGGTGGACTTTCAGAGAGAGGATGAAAGGGAAGGGTCCTCAACAGGGCATGTTTAAACTTAGGGGGGTCCTTTTGGGAAATAGGGATTCTAGATGGGAGGCCATTAGGGGCCAAGTTCCAAGTTGTTCCATGCTTTTACAGTGCGTGGAAAAAAAAAGAAAACTTGTAACGTGTTAGACATCAGATGAAGTTTGATCTATTAAGTATCACAAACTGCTTGGTATGTCCCCTTCTTTCCCTTGTGAACTTATTTCTAAGTATGTTATTGTACTGTATGTCCAGGTGGCCATGGAGGATCTTGTACAGGCATGTGAGTCCAGGCGCGGTGGAGCACCCCAATTTGCATCTCATTATCGCCCCGTTCTATTTGAATTTCCAACGGGCATCCACGGCTGCCCGAAACTGTGTGCATGAAAAAGTCAAATCTTTACCTTCTCCTTGTGCCGCTATGCGTGCCCCTAGCAAACTCAAACTTCCCACGCTATCTAAGTTTTTAAAAACCTTCCTTTTGATGAAAAAATTATGAAATTTGCTGCACTAGAACTTGAGATATTAAAGCGTTTTGAAAATCACCTCCCGCAAAACATGCTCTCTGTTTTTTTCCGACTGGACTATGGCCGGGCTCCAATGTGTCCGAAATTGGCAACATAAGTTTATCAGGCCTCAATCCATATCTGGTGAAAGTTTTCGCTTGGTTCCACCTGTACTTTTTGAGAAATCAACTTGTTTCTACAGGGTTTGGAATAGAAAATTGTAGTCAGCGGAACAATTGAAAATGACGTCATTTCTTTTCCCGTAATATTGGGCATGCGTGGTACGTGAGATTCAGGATTTCGTGCTTATACAGTTAAACTCGCATAAGTCGATCTTCTCGGGACTGAGCAAAACACATCGACTTAGGCGAGTTTCGACTTGTGCGTAAGTCGAAAAAAATCGACTTACAGTTACACCACGCGTACTCATGTATAATGTACATGTATGTTGTCTACTCTGGAGCCGAGAGCTGGAGCGGTGTGCCCGATATTTGCCCTTCAGCAAGACACTTTATCCACATTGATGCAGGCCAGGGCTCCACACTAACTTTTATTTTGGTGGCCCGATCGGGCCACCAAAATGATTGATTTTTTTTTTTTTTTTGGTGGCCCGAAAAAAACAAACAAACAAGCAAAACTAAATTGGTCCTATAAACATAGAAAAATAAATATTAAGTATTACTGAAGTGATACAGGACGGTACCCACGTCTAAAATAAATAAATAGAAAATTTGATCGTCTTATACCGTTATTTTGAGTTCTAAGATTTAGCAAATACAATCTATTTTAAAAGTTGATGCCTATTTCATGAGTATGTGGTCAAAATTTACGTTTGAAATGAGAAAGTGGGAGCATTTGCAGACTTTTGTAAACATCCGACATTTGTTTTAGCATCGTAAAGAGCCGATAGTGACCCTTTTTTATTTCTTATTGTAAAAGCAATCATCCACCATTTACAAGTATTTTAACACCTTCCGGAGCCGAATTTACCGCTAATCATTTTCATATGTAAAAACAAGCAACCGACATTCATTCTAGGATTTTACGGAGCTGAATATCGTCCTTATTCATTTCCGAACGTGAAAGCAAACATCCGCTTTTTATTTTATCATCTGAGCCGATTGATACCGTTAATCATTTCAAAATGTAAAAGAAACAATCTGTTACTTTAGCATCGTACGGAGCAGAATATTACCGTTATTCGATCTCCAAATTCAAAAGCAAACACCCGACATATTTTATGATCGTAAGGAGCCGAATGATACTGCTGTCCACTTCCGAAAGTGAAATGAATCATCTAACAATTTTTTCATTATCGTAAGGAGCCGAATGTTATACTGTTTTTCATATTCGAACGTCAAGGCAGACATCCGACATTTACTTTACCATCAAACGCAGCTGAATGTTATTGTTATTCATTTCGAAATGTTAAGTACTGTAGCAAATGTCTGATATTTATTTTAACGTCTCATTTTATGAAGCAGAATGTTACTGCTATTCACTTCCGAACGTAAAAGCAATCCTCTGACATTTATTTTGGCATATTCCTGAGCCGAATGTTACATGTTATTTACTCTCGAACGTAAAAAAAGCAAACATTCGGCATTTATATCATCATCGTAAGGAGTTGAATGTTATTGTTATTCATTTCAGAACGTCAAAGCAAACATTCAACATTTATTTTAGCATCTTCCGGAGCTGAATGTTATTGCTATTTACTTTCGAACATAAAAGCAAACATCAGACATTTATTCTATCATCGGACGGAGTTGAATACTATTGTTATTCATTTCCGAACGTCAAAGCAAATATCAAACATTAACTTTAACATCAAACGCAGCTAAATGTTACTGTTATTCATTTCGAAATTTAAAAGCAAACATCCGACAGATATATAGCATCGTATGGAGAAGAATATTACTGCTACATGTATTCACTTCCGAACGTAAAAACAATCATCTGACATTTATTTTAGCATCTTCTGGAGCCGAAATTTATTGCTCTTTACTTTCGAAAGTAAAAGCAAACATCCGACATTTATCTCATCGTCTTACGAAGTTGATTATTATTGTTATTCATTTCCGAACGTAAAAGGGATAATTCGACTTTACTTAAGCATCTCCGGAGCTGAATGTTATTGTTATTTACTTTCGAACGTAAAAATAAACATCCGGCATTTAATTTATCATCATCGCTTGGGATCGTTACTCATCGTTACTACAAACGTTCATTTTCCCGATCGTTAACGTTTCTAACGATTCAGGTGAAACCGCTTGCGTTAATGAAACGTACACGCAAAGTTTCTTTTGGTATATTTGTTTGTAAATAAAACTGGCGTCTGGTGATTTTGACAGTGATTTATTACACAATAAATCTTATTCGACTTAGGCACAGAGAAGTCAATGGTTTTTCCGTGAAAGTGTTCTTGAAATTTCATCGACTTAGGCGAGTATTCGACTTAAAAAATTCGACTTGTGAGTGAATTAATACACGTAAGTCAATGGGGAAAAATCGGGACTTTTTAAAATCTTCGACTTAAGCGATTATTCGACATATGCGACGTCGACTTAGGCGAGTTTAACTGTAGTTGGTTTGCATGTGACGCAGTCAATTTTGCTGAGTGTCGCACGGCAGTGACTGCTGAGCTGCTGCCACGCACGCTGCATGCAGCAAAGCGTTGTGTGTGCTGTGACATGCAACGCTACAGTCACACGATTATATATACATGGGACCGACCTGTACGCTTTGCGTTCGTGTCATTTTTGACATCACCTTCTGTGTTTTTCCGACACAACCATGGCCGGGAATATTACGGTATGACATTTAAAATGCAAGCAGATAAATAGATTTCGGTGTACTTTGTTCGAATGGCGCTGTGGTTCCGCAATCACACTTCGTGAATTTTAGGATGATTTTCGAGGCATTTTTTTGGTAATTTTGCTCGCCAGGTTTTCGCTAAAATTTCACATTTTATCATTGTCAAATCCTTTAATATGTTATATGTGCATATTCGGACATGTTTTCAAATTCAAACTAACTCAATTCAATTCCGAAAATAGGTTTCCTTAAATTGTTATTAGCTTGAGAAGTTGTTTACTTTTTCTCAACTACGTGAGTACATGTTGTTTACTTTATGCAAATGAGGCTCGGCTGCCGATGGATTTCTGCGAGATAATTGGGGTGCTCCACCGCGCCTGAGTCGATGTACCTCTCGTCTGTCTTTCAGAGGGATCCAGTTTAATTTATTGAGAAGATGCGTCACACTTATATCCCTCCTGTATGAATTGGTTACAAATCTTGCTGCCTGTCTTTGCACCTTTTCTAAAACTTGGATGTTTTTTACTGTAGAACATGTTAGACCCTATGGCTATGTGGGTCCCAGGATGCCGAAGCATATTCCAGATGTGGTCGGACCAGGGAAGTAGAGTCTATACAATTTCTCCTTAACAGAGAGGGAGCAGTAATGAAAATTCCTCTTTATAAGATTAAGAGTGTTCATTGCTTTAGAAGAGGCATGTTGGGATTGTTTATTCCATCGGACATCTTTCTGGATGTAGATTCCTAAGTAGTGGATTTCTTCTTTCTCCTCCAGCTTGAAACCATGTAAGCTATAATTCGGTTTGCCCGGAGTTGTCTTTCTGGATACTCGCATGGTTTTACACTTAGTTGGGTTAAAATGCATTCCCTATGTGCATGTTTCCGACCACTTGGTCATGGTGTTAAGGTCAGACTGGAGGGCTACTTCATCCTCAATTGAGTTAACCTCTCTATAGATCAGGCAGTCGTCTGCAAATAATCTGGTTACACTTGAGACTTGGTGGTGTATATCATTGATATATCGAAGGAAAAGATGGGGACCAAGTACAGTTCCTTGCAGAGTTCCGCTGAGGACGGGTTTCCAGTCTGAACATTGCCCATTTATACAAACACGTTGTTGTCTCTGAGTTAGAAAACTTGCAATCCAGTTCTTGGTGTCAGATCGTATTCCATAGTAATCCAGTTTCATGAGTAATCTGCAGTGCGGGATAACGTCAAAGGCCTTGGAAAAATCCAAGGCTATCATGTCCGTTGTTTTCTTTTTGTCAACATTCTTGGATAGGTCATTCGTAGTGAGGATGAGCTGAGACTCACATGACCTGTTTTCCTATAAAGGCATGTTGGTTGTCTGCCAGGATGTCATATGAAGACAAGTGACGCATCAGATTGCTATCAATTATGTGTTCAAGCAGTTTACAACATGTACATGTTAATGATACTGGTCGGTAATTTGTTGGGTCTTTCAGGGAACCTTTTTTAAAGATTGGAGCAATGTTTGCTTTTCTCCAGTCAAGAGGGAGAGTCCCCGTGTCCAGTGATTGTTGAAAAATAAAACTCAATGTAGAGGCAATTTCATCTGCAGCAATCTTTAAGACATTTATCATGTTTAAACATTTTTTCATGTTTTTGAGGCAGAATCATGTTGCGGTATTCACGATCCTGAACGCAACGTTTTTATTTTTAAAAAGGCATTTTTTTTTGGTAGAATGCAGCCGTGTTATTAAACACACTTAGGGGGTCTAGTTTTATTAGTTTTAGAAACAAAGCACCAATATTGCAATAATGGACCATATGGCGTTGGCGTAAAAGTGCGTGATTGCCTAGATTAGAAAAGCTGATTTGAAACACCAGTCAATTAAAGCCCCAAGGGCGATTTGAAGCTGGCTTGATATTGATTGCCTTTCTGCTAGCCGCAACCAGCGCAGCCCGAATGCGAAGCATTGTGTACAACGAGCGCCCTTGGGTGGTTACCTTTCTCATCTGTGAGAGTTACACAATGCTATTTGATTTTGAAACACGTTTCTCCAGCAATCCTGGCCTGGGTTACCCTTAAGGGGGCTAAATTATTTTAAAGTTTAGCTTTATTAGGCTTCTTTCTTCAGCACAGCCAAAGACATGAAAGATATGTGATTTAGACCTGGTTCTACTGCCGCTAAAATTGAAGAAAAAAAAAACCCCAAACATTTAATATGTATCAAGGCAATATGATTAAATTTAGGTGGCTCTAGGGATTAAAAGAGACTCCCAACTCTCCCGCTTTCGACGGGAGATCTCCCGCCAAAAGCACATTTTTGCAAAATCTCCTGTTCTCCCACTTGAGATTTTAATTTCTCCTGCCCTGATTCTGTGTCTCCCGCTTGGAATGATTTCTTATACTCGGTGTCATCGTATGTTGAAAAAATAAGCCTTAGATAGCACGAGAGAGTAGTACCCTAGCTTCCAGGGCCCATTTAAGGGCCCTGGACCCCGGCCGCAAGGAACTTCGCGCTCGTGATGTGTGCTTTGCGCTCATCTCAAGGTGGGGTCTCCCGTTTGCTAGGGGTTTCAGGCGGGAGAATCTCCAGATCAGAAGGTGCTTGGGGTTGGAGTCTCTGGATTAATAGGGTTAGAGTTTAGCCTTTAGGGTTAGGTTAGGGGCTGTGCTGAAGTGAGAAGCCTAAAATAATTTAGCCCCCTAAACCCAGGATAGCCCATTTCTCCGAGCTGCCAAGGTCAACTTCCAGCATACTGTACACCCGTCAGTTACAATGCGTGTGCCTCGGTTGATCTCTAGCTCTACTTCCCAGGTTGAATGGTACACAGCATCTCTACAGTGACAATATTACTTGAATCACCATTAAATTAAATGCGACATCCTGAGAGTCGCATTTCAAACCATGTGCATAAACGTCATTTGAGCCTTGTTTTCGTGTAGGTTATTTGCCGTGTTACATTTCCCTTGGCATACACTGCAGACTAGCTGTCCCTCAGTAATTAAAACAGGCTCTCCACCATGCATGCAAATGCCTAGAGAGAGAGAGAGAGAGAGAGAGAGGGAGATTAAAAAAAAACAAAAATCAGCTCCATTGAAAAACTCATAAAGTGAAATCTGATTTAAACAGTTGGATAGAGTTGGTAGTAAAAGATTAGATTGTCATTTATAATTAAATTACATACAGGATCAAGTAAATGGTTACAATTTCTAAGAACATGCAGAAATATATTATCTTTTTCATGATCTGTAAAGTCTATGTCAGCACATCTGTCAATACAGATTATGGAAAAGTCTTCAATATTATGATTACACTCTTCATTTATTCATCTTTGAAAATATCATTATAGACGGGATTTAACTATTTTTCTGTTTGACTGCTGGCACCTGGTATCAAGAACTGTGGTACAAATATGTTGAAATAAGTTTGCAGATTGATATTTGCAGTCAAATCTGACAAGAAGAGCGTACAGTACATGTACAGCTTACACTGCACTTTCTCTCTTTGATCAACTCTTGGTTTCTCAAAATTGCAAACTCAGCACAGTTCTAGCTGTCAGTAGGGAGTGTCAAGAGAGCACAGCCATGCAGACATGTTTCAGACCTATGACATTAATCAGTATCTAATGTTGTTCAACTCTGGCTCTATTTGTTCATTTACAGAATTCACTATGTCAGCAAGTGAGTAGTGCCGCAGACGTCTGTGCTAGCATTGCATTCCTTGATCGCCCTACAAAGTACACCCTTTAAAGATGATGCTTTCAAACCCGATCCCTACGGACCCAGGGTATGGATCAAGTCGTCGGGGTGGGCATGAGCGAAGAGCAAGCTGGTCAGCGGAGTCGAGTGCTCCTCGGCCACGAGTCAAGCCCGAGGCTGAGGAGATTGCCACCAAGGCAAAGGGCAGTGTTGGACTGCTACTTGTGACGGGGGAAAATGTCTACAGGCCACCATCACGACAGAGTATGCTAACCATCTTCCTTTTTTTTTTTTAAACCTTAATATTTGTCTGTTTATTTTCTCTGTGATATTCCAGTTCCAATAGGTGAAGAGTAGTAGAGCACATTGGAGTTTAATCTTGTGTCAAAGACTCATTGGCCCAACTTCACAATGGTTGTTTCTATGTATGGTAAATAAAATCCATGATTTGACTTCAGTCTGTGGACTAAAACAGAGCATCAAACAACGCTTACATAGTGCATAAACACATAGTTTGCTGTATTCAAATTAATGATTCTTGTCTTGAGTTGTTTTATTGCAACTGATTGACAAATTGCCCTACACCAACATAGACACAGATTATTCAGTGTTTTGGTAGTAGCCATGATAAAAAAAGATTAAAATGTGTAGATATATCTGTGCTGTGTGTTCGAGAAAATGAAAGACTACAGAATAAATTCATGATGCATTCATGGCATGAAACTTGTATGAATTGTCACTGGCGTTCAAAGAACTTTTGTGTGCACTTTACTTTTGCAAATCTTAACTCCTCACAAAGTTCTGGAAAAATTCATGCATGCAAAAATTTCAGGTTTTACACTATACAGTTGCAATAGTACCAAGTATCATGTTTGCCTAAACTGTAAAAAGTCACATCATACTTTTCATGAGGGTGAAAGATTTTGTATTTGAGGCTGTTTTTGTGATGTCATCTTGTATGTCTTGATGGTGATTAAAATTATATTAATGATGTTACATGTAATGATGATGATGATAATAAATCATAATAATGATAACAGTGTTAATAATCATAATGTTGATGATTGGTTATGAAATTCTTGTTATCATTGAATGATTGTCATACATTACTTATTTTGTCATGCATTCATTTATTTATCTATTTATTTTCTATTCTTCCCCACCCATGGATGATTGCAAAGAGCCCCAGCCCAAAGATTTTGGAAGGGACAACGTGAGGCGGATGCGGCAGATTCAGGCGCAGAGCAGGAAGAAGCAGCAGGAGGAGACTGCTGAGAGGAGCAAACCCATGAAGGTCCTGCCTCAGTCTCAGAAGTACAAGGAGGTACCATCCAAGGTCACAGAGAAGCTCAAGGTGAGACATCATCAGATCAATATTGAAGGCCTTGAGGTCAATATCCTGCCATATAGGTCCAAGTATCTTTTACTTAGCACTACTTAGAGACCTGGCAGCATGGAGATAAACTGTACCGTGGAGTGTGAAGGCTGGCCCAGTTCAGATGTGTGTGAGAATGGCTTTATCACTGTTTTCTGCCTGTAAAGTATATACACAGCTGAAGAATCTTGACACGCAATCTACATTTCAGGTAACTGAATATTTCTTGAGATTTGCTGTGTTTTGGTAATTGTTTGCACCCACAGTAGTATGAGACTATGAGAGAACATCAATGTTGAGTATGGCTGATAGAAAATATTTGCTAGATCACCACCTGACATTCTTCTAATTTTCATTGCCATATTTTCTGGAAATATTTGAACTCACTTTTGGTGAGTAGCAAGTGCAGTAGCTCAATATCTCGCTTTTCTACAAGTACAATTGTCAGTAAAGTAATGACATTATATAAGGCCCTTTGAAGAAAATAACAAAATGTGCATTTGTTCTCATTTGTTCCTTCACTTGTCTTGACATTAAATTTTGGTAGAACTTTTCACACAATTATTGTTGTATTTACTCCACTGTGTATTTTTGCATGCCAAAGTATTTGTGACCTGCTACAACAAAAGGATCCGAAAGTCGGGGGAGGACAATTTTCTGAAAATGGCATGACATTATTCCCTTACTCTTCTACTTTGATTTTAATAAATAGCACAACTCATAAAAGTACTTGGTTGCGGATATATCGATGATTTTATTAGCGCATGTCAAGTGGTTGAGGAAATCAGAGTTTCGAGAAAAAGGCCTTCAAAGTTTTCCTTCCGACACTATCATGAGCAAGGGGAGGTGAGACAGTGTTCATCGCTTGACAATAGAAGGCATTCTCCTAGCGACCTCAGTGATGTTCATTCAAGCTTAGCGCCAGCGGTCTACGCATGACCAATCAATAATCAGGATGCCTTGCACTGACCGGCAGATGATAGACAAAACATTAAACTACAAAATTATGCCAAAAACAGAGATCCGATTGTTTTGACCAATTTTGATGATGTGACTTCAAACTCGATTTTCTTTAGGATCCTTTTGTTGTAGCGGGTCACATTTTATGTGTGTGTTTGTGTTTTGACACCAGTTTGTAATGTTATCTAATCTAACAAGTCTTACAATTCTTCTTATTGTTTCCTTTTGAAATCCACCCTAGAATTCTCCACCTCCAGTGAGGCCATCTTCTGCAAACTTCCTAAGATCACACAGTCGTACAGGTGGGGTGCCCAGGGGGAGATCGCCTAGCCCAGCACCCCGCCCTAGCAGTGCATCATCCGAGGTATGGATAAGACACATTCCCATACATGCTTGAAATTCACAATCTTCTAATAGCACTTCTTGTTAATCAGTCTTATTTGAAGTAACTTGTTACCAGATGATTACTTCTTTCTTTCTCTCTGACATTCCAATATTTTGCAAACTTGTGTTTTCACAAACCCAACTTTATAAAGCAGTACTTTTTAACCAGTGGGCCATGAAGCCCTCGCTGGTGGGCCTTGTTGTCAGCCCAAAATAGAAAGATTTGTATTCAGTCCAGCTGGGCCTCGTGGAAATTTGTAGGAGCCAAAGTGGACCTCGGGTTAAAGGAGGTTGAGAAGCACAGGCTTAAAGAGTACTATAGTGAATAATGACTCTGTTACATAACATTAGGCTTAAATTTGATACCTGTATATGTGTAGCTGTAAGAAGAAATTGTGCAGTGCTTATACTGAATGTAAAGTGATGTAGGGTGTTCTTATGTCACTAACCTTGATGAAATAAAAACAGAGGCAAAATGACACAACAATTGATGCAACAAGACCAGCATTTGGTAATTTTGTTTCTGTGTGTCAGATTAGAAATGCAGTACAAGCTTTGTTGAATATTTTAAAAGATGATAAGAAAAGAAATTGTATAGTGTGTGTGTATGTGTGTGTGAGAGAGAGAGTTTTTTTTTTTTTTTGTTACAATAGAAATAGTGCTTGTGCATAATTGATGGCAAAATATCTTGGTCTCATGTGTGAATCATTTACCACGAGCCAATGTGGCACATGATGCATAACACGTTACCCCGGGGTACCATAGTACCCCCGGGTACCACGTTGTGTAGCGCCACCTCACGTGCACTCGAGGACACCCGCAGAAAAATGCATGCACTGTGTGTACATGTACATAGTCATTCCCATGCCACTGCATATTATACTATGCATGCATGGTACGCTGTGCTCGCAATAGCGTGTGCTTCAGTGCAGTGCAGTTGCTAGCTCCAGCACCAAAACAATTTCCCACTTTTTGGCAACCCAGGGTACAACCTTAAAAAAAAAGAAAATAATAATTTAACAAAATGGCTAATTTTTATTTGGTACCCCCGGGACCCCATTTATGTCATCAAATAATGTCCTTTGCATTCAGGTGAGTCTGTGCATCGAGGGCAAGCCCAACTTCATTGCACACAACGCCAAGCTAGCCAAGAAGTCAAAGCCACAGCGGCCGCCATCAGTTATGGCCCAGGAGTCGGCCCAGAGGAGACAGCAGGAGAGTCTGGAGAGGCACAAGAGAGGGGCAACACCAAAATAGTGAGTCATGTTATTGCTTTACAATAATTACATCTGAGGATTGGGGGCGGGGGATGGGGGTGAGGGGGTAATCGGCATCTGGGGATGTTTTGTCTTGAGCTTTGTTTGTTCTTATTGCTTTGCCTGTTCCTCTGATATAAATTATAGGGACCAGTAATTAAAGAATGGGATCAGTTCATGCCTTCATTGTGATATCAAAGAACAGAAACAAATATTCCACAAGCCACCCAGTTAACTTTGTTTTATACTGTATTTGCCATATATTTATCGAGTCCAAATGTTTGTGAATTGGGACTTCCCGACGATTTCACGAGTGGTTAATTCACTATTACTAAATGGGAAAATGTATACGTGTACGTCACATCCATATCGGGATCAGAGTCAATATTTCTGTGTGTCTTTAATTACGCGAATAGCACCCGACTCACGAAATTCGCAAAAATAAAAACCCCGCGAAATATTTGGCGTATACATTATATGAGAATTCATGAACATGTGTGTGAAGCATAGAAGGAGTTGGTAAATGAAACACATTGTGAGAATCCTCCTTGACAGAAGAGTTTTTGTGCAGTATTTCTTTTCATTTTTTATAATTTTTTTCCCCCATAGCAATGTAGAGCTTGTACTGTTGCTGATCATTTCTCCTCAAGAAGTTAAAAAACACAACTTAATCAAATCCTTATGTCTAGCATTATCGGTCCTAAAATCAGATAGCTGCTTGACCTGTGATCATCTGAGTTTTATGAGGGGTTAACGTAAGTTCAATTTTTGAGCTGTATCGTTTTGGTGAAGAGCATGTCGAGTATTGTCAAGTTGTTTGTTTATAGTGAGTGGTTTGATAGTACATTGTAATGATAAAAAGATCACCATTCAAAGTCCAGTGTCACTTTTCCATCCTTCATTAAAAAAATAAACAAAACAAAAGTCTCCAGAGCAGGCAGAAACAGTGGCAGCAAGAGGAGGAGGAAAGGATACGAAACATGCCAGACCCCGAGATGCCTCCGGGCCACAGGATGATGCCTGAAGAGGAGAGGCTGAAGACGCTGCAGATCCTCAAAGAGAGTGAGTCTCACTGTCTGCTATCATCAGAGCATTATGATATCAATATCAGATATTAATCTTTCTTTCTCCTTTGACATAACACAGTTTGGTTGGTTGGTTGTTAGATTTGTTGTGATGTGGTTGTCTTCAGATTGAACAGAAATCTGGAAGGCTCACAAGGCTCATGAGCTCCTGAAATTGTGAGCACTTCATGTGAAGAGCAGAGTGCCGACCTGATGAGTAGTTCATGCAACACACGCACACGCACACGCACACATACACATACATACCCACACTCACATACATTCACCCTTTCTCTCTTTAAAATTAATTCATTCTGATACTGACCCCATGTTCCTTACCCCAGCTGACTTTATAGTAAATACTGTACTATTCATCTTCTCTCTCACGTAAAAGATGCAAAAAACAAACGACAACAAAAAACTCAACACAAAACAAAAAGGAAAAACTGTCAAGATGTACATTTGCCATTTTAGAGCTGTATTGTCTTATTTTTGTTTTTTAAGGGTGTGTGTCTTTTATTGCTGTAAACCTGTTTTGACTGAAACCAATCTGATTGGGAGTGAGGAACTACATGTACCTAATGATATCCCCCACCCGTTCATTCTAGTATCCAATCAGTGGTCATTTTAACCCAATTGCCATATCCAGTTGCCATATGTTGAAGCTGGGATGGTGGCAAAATGCTCTGCTGCAGAAAAAAAGAGGATGAGCATTTTTTTTTTCTTCATGAGACCTATTGGATTTGTTATGTATGATTTTCTCTATATCTTTTTGTGTCTGTCAACAGAGGAGAAGGAATTCCAGAGTGACCTTCTGAAATTCCCCCTGTCGTGCGAGACCCTGCGAGCAAAGAACAGGAAAGCGGAGATAGAAAACAAGCTGGCAGAAGTGGAAGAGGCCATCAAGATTTTCTCGCGGCGGAAAGTCTTCGTGAAGGTGGACAGCTAGCGAGTGACAGGAGGCGCTAAGCGAGACGCTTTACCTCAGAACGAGAGTCCTCTCGTGACAAGTGCATCGCAGGACGGTGCCTTCAGATTAACTGTGTCTTGACGAACATTCGCCTTGCATCTTGTGTGATGATATTATGCCTTGCATTGTGTGATGCGACTATGAAGAGATGACGTACTCTGGGCAGTCGAGTATTATGACTGCGAAAGTGGCTATGGATTCACTCAGGATGGCGGGATGACATCTTATTACATGTGTAGAAAGTAGGTAGACTCTTCATCGTGGTCGTTGTGGAAATCGACAAAGTCTGATGCCATGAATTAAATATAAAGTGGTATATGTGTTTCTTATCAGCACATGTTGTTAGCCTATATGCTTGTGTGGAAGGAAGTCAATATGAGAAAATAGATTTTAAAAATAGCCTATATGCACAAAATGTACAAATATGTAGGTCTCTCTGTGTCGGCTTAGTACTTTTCAGCCTAAAAAAGATCCAGCTTCAATATTTGTTTTTAGAAAACAAAACCATTGATGTGTTGTTGTAGTGAGCAAGGTGGAATTTGTTGAATTCTGTTCTTAAGCTTTTTGTGGCCAAAACTGATAAAGAAAATGAAGAGCTTAAATTGCTTGGGGAGGGGGTTAAGAAGGGGGATATTTGGCTTGTTACAACTGCAATGTGTTTGTATAATGTGTGAAGGCATCTTAGTGTTCAATGGCAGCTGCAATGTTTAACTCCAAGTGGCAATGTGCATGTAATTGGACATTACTCTTCATATGTAATTTGAGAGTTGATGTGTTTGTGTGTGTGTGTGTGCTTCTGCTTACCATATTCAATGACCCTCAAAGCTGGTTAATATTTGCACAAACTCCGTCCCAATGTACAAAATATCCTTAGAGTATTTTTTTTATGCCTCCGCAACGAAGTGGCCGGAGGCATAATGTTTTCGGGTCGTCCGTCCGTCCCGTTTTGTTTTTGTCGATATCTCAAGAACCGTGTGGTGGTTTTACATCAAACTTGGTATGAGGGTATATCCTTGGGGGATAATACTTTGTGTGGATTTTAGGCACACAGGGTCAAAGGTCAAAGGTCACAGCTAATTTTGTGAAAAAAAAAATTGAAATTTCATGTTTTTCTCCATATCTCGCAAATGGTTCAAGGTATCTTCATGAACTTAGTATATATGCTTGTACCGATGGGCAGTGATTATCTAGGGAAGTTGGGGTCATGGGTCAAAGGTCAGGGGGTCAAAGGTCAAGGTCAACACCTCAAAATATCACTACTTCCTTAAAATGCAATATGCCTGAAGGTTTATTTTTTTTTTTAACTTGATGTATGGCATGTATTACCCAATATATATCTTTGGGGAAGCTTCTTGCCAAAAGGTCAAAGGTCAAGTGAAAGTGCTAAATTGCACTTTTTCCTCCATATCTCGAAAGTAACTCAAGGTATCATCATGAAACTTACATATTTATGCATGTTCTACCTAACAGTGATTCTCTGTGGAACTGTGAGGTCAAAGGTCAAAGACCAGGTTAAGATAATGCTATTTTCCCATTTGATACTGAAATTATACTTTTTCTCAATACCTTGAAAATTACTCAATGCATAAACTTATAAAAGGGTCAAAAGTCAAATAAAAATCATCAGTTCCCCAAATACCTGCACTCTGACATTTTAATCATTCATCCAATTGAACCTAGTTCTAGAAAGTGAATATTCAGCACATTTGTGTCAAACCTGTCATTTTAATATTTTGCCAATTGTGTGAAACTGTCATCACACATTGTCAAGACATTGTACTATAGAACTATTAGGAGAACCATGCATTATGGCGGAGGCATATCAGTAGCCGTAGCAATATATCTAGTTTCCCATATTCGGTGTAGGAAGCTGAGAATGCTGGTTGTATACATTCCTTTTGACTGTCTTACACACTGTCAAATGCAAAGACTTGGAATCACCGCTTTACCTTTGAGTGTTGTTTTTGCTTGCATTCAGTACATTTACTGTGGATGAAAGGGAGATCATTCTTGCGTACTTTGTACATGTATGATTTTATGGCATACTGTCATGCGTCTGATTATCTTGAACATTTTTTTCCTTTTTTTTTAAAAGATGAAAATAGAAATCATGATGCAGCGTTGTGGTACAAACTGAAGCCCTTTGTTTTTGTTTGGTGATACAAGGGGGACCTAGAAACCATGGCAGTTATCTTGCTCTATCAGGTCTCTCACAATAGCACGGTACAAAAACAAAGAAATAGGAATTGGACCTGCAAAATTACCTTGTCGTATAAAGAGGATTATACATGTATGTTCTATCTAACACCTTTATAATGGGGTTCCACTGTACTGGGTTAAAACTATCCGAACATAGTGTACCTGGATTTTTGTAACTTGGGATATCAATTAGGAAGCAGAGTGAGTGCAGTCATTGACTTTATGTTGAGCAAACATATGAAGGAGCTGTCACTGTTGCTATTGACCAATTCTGTGACGCGCTATGTGTATTTTTGGCATGGGCAGCGCCATTACGCGGTGTCTCAGCCGACCCCCCCTTCCCACTCCCCACCCCTCTCCCTACATTAGCACGCGCGCAGAATGAAAAACTGATGCATGGTTGCTTTAGCCAATGGGCGTCTCGTACTGAGTGCGCGAATGCTTGCTTAGTGCGCGAACCTTTGTTACAAGTGCGCGATAAACATGTTGCCCTGGGGGTGGGAGAGAGCAGGGGGGGTCGGCTGAGACACCGCAATTTGAGCTCATGGCTGCGCCCAGTGCCATAAAATGTCTGCTGCCCTCAACAAACCCAAATCGGTCAATATTTCACACTGCACAGGTTTCCCTGCCCCCCCCCCCCCCCCCCCCCCCCGTTTCTCTCTTAGAATTTTGCAATGAATTTACATTGTCCATATTACAGGAATGCTTCCAAATTCCACCCAAGTAAAGAAAACTATTGCATTGACATAGATATGAATGCAAGCCCAATAGGCAGCCCTTAAATATTAAATTTACTATGACTGTCAGTCATATAAACTTCACTACAAACCTGTATATTATGATTGTTTTGGGTAGAAAAAAAAATCCTCCTAAATCGCATGCAATGCATCCATCAATGCAACTCTGATTTGTACAAGGCATTTTGTACTTGTAAAGTGTACATATGAATGAAACATATTGCACATGACTTGTACTGCACTTTATTTGTAGGTACATTTGTATACAATAATTTGTTTCTCCCTGTGGTTAGCATACAGACCTTTCTAAAGAGTGTGTGTATAAAGTGCATTTGCTGCACTGTTACAACTTTCTGATGTTACACGGCAGTCCAGTTTTGCTGACTTTGATAAGTTGATTGAAAGAGAAGACAGTCCACCATAGGGACTAGGAATAATCTTTCACTGCATGTATTTAAAGTAAAAGATCTATGAAAATAGCATGTAGATTAATGATGCATTTGTTCTTTACTAATTCTGTGAGTACTTAGTCCATCTTGGGTCATCTGTTATCTGATGGCTAGCACAAACTTAGAAGGGGCAAAGTGCATGTTATCAGTGGGCATTTGGTGACAACTTATTATTGGTCTAAATTTGGCCTTTTAAGATAACTTTGCTCAAGTGTCTTTAATCACTCAGATGAAGAGTCCACCCAATCTACAACTATAGCATGTCAACGTGCAATGAAAGCATTTTTATAAGTTTTGTCTGTATGAGTTCATATTTTTTTTTTTTGTGTGCATAACAAGGCCAGTTTAAGTTTTCAATTAATACAAGTGTATTTGGACTCAAAGCAAACAGGCAATACTTCAGAGATAGCAGCTTGTCCTAAGTACAATTTGTAGTGCTCTTGGGAAGCTAAATGTTGAAATAGCTAATTGAACGTGCCTGCAAAAAAAAACATTCTGGGCCCAAAGTGCGTATCTTTTGCATACTTTCTTGTTTTTGTTCATCAAGATATGACAGGGTTTATACGTAATGGTAAATTTTTGTTAATTTCTTTCCATATTAAGTCTTGTATCTTTGGCTCCTTAAATATGCACTGTCGTAGGACAAATGTACGTCTGCATGCTGCTAGTACTGACTGAAAAGCGTACACTGATCCTAAAGTAGGAAAAATGAATTTAATAAATATGCGGAAAATCACGGGAGTACTATTTTTGCAAATTGTGGATGTGATATGGTCGGTCTATTTAAAAATCATCCAGAGCTTTCATTTTTATTTCCTGCTCCCTCTGTGAAAGCAATAACTGTATGCATTTTGAAATTCAAGACTTGATTTGGTTTGACTCTTAAACATTTTGTATGTATATTTTTGTTGAGTAACATGTACAGTTGTATATTGAATATGCACATGTTTATACAAACCTGTATCATACTGTATTAGTAAATAAAGTGTCTTTATTAAACTTTCCTTCTTGTACTTGAGATTTATATATTGCTTACCATTTTGTAGATAATACAGAACTGGTTGTGTGACTGTTAATATTAAAAGTTGCTGCTAAATTCAAAGTATGATGTAAACAACTTAATATTAATTTTATATGATAGCCTTGTGCATGCATCATTTCATCTTTCACTTCATGAAATATTCTGTCCATTGCACCATAAACATTCATTATTTGTATTTTATATAACGCCTGAAGAGATCCTTGTCATTTAATTGGTTGTTTGACATTGATCATTCGGCCCATTTCACTATGACGTCATCATCCGTGCAATTGTGGCTCCATTTTCCATGCAATATTGGATCCATACGATTTGCTCCATTGCACGCCGCTGAGAGCCCGGCTAAAAAAAAAAAAACAGCTTGTATTTGCAGTGTATGCGACAGCGCTCTATCGTTAAGCGCTTAGTGAGTACTCTCGCAATCTCTTATTCTCTCTTTCTAAATTAATAAAACATCAAATGACAAGGATCTATTTTAGGTGTTATATAAAACAAATGTTTTTCATTCGTGCAACGGACAGAATATTTCATTCGGTGAAAGATGAAATGGAAAGATGAAATAATCCATTCAACGAGGCGTAGCCTCGTTGAATGGATCATTTCATCTTTCACCTCGTGAAATATTCTGTCCATTGTACTCATAAACATTCATTATTTGTAAATTATTCGCGATCGTTGCTGTTTGCTAGCCCATGTTAAGTTTAGGCAACACGGTAACACACATCTCACAATCACCAGAGCCATCAGAACTTACATACAAATTTTACATACATGTATGTACAAAGTGTAGTTGTAATATTATGACTCAACTGTGAGTATTGCATCATGCAGATCAGACACCACAAGAGAACACCAAATACACTCCAGTTGTCATGCTATGGTATTATCCATGAAAAATTGTGTATCATCACTCCTTAACACCATGGCACATAAACACATTCTCAATTTCAATTGCTTATTCTCACTCTTTCAGACATTTTAATGGGAGAGCATTCCATGTTTTGTTACAGATCGTTATAATGAGAATCTGACAAATTGGCAACAAAAGCATTTAATAGCATCATGCTAAACTGCCCTCTTTCATTCACCATGCAAAACTGCCCTCTTTCATTCACCATGCAATATAAAATGGTCCGGTGATGCAATGTTAGATGACAGAGAGACAATGAGCATTGAACATACTGACATACAGTTATACACAATCTTGTATTACACTTGCACACTCAACATGACCTAACGATATACAACTACATAGGCCCTACATTTATGAAAGGATCCCTCATGTTTTAGTAAATGCTTATACCGATGCTTGAGAGTATATTGCTTTGAAAGAACCACATCACAACATAACATTCTGCAGTGGACTTTGGTGGATCCAGAGGGGGGCGCACGGGGTGCGTGCCCCTCTTTATTTAAAAAAAAAATATAAACAAACAAAAAAAAAATGGGCGGAGGTGGGGGTGTGCCCCTTTAATTTTGCAAAGGCGCCTCCCCATTACGGAATTTCTGGATCCGCCCCTGTTTTGTACATTTCTGCTATGAAGAAATGTTCTTCCAATCTTATTTTTCTGCTACAGGAAATTGTTGATAACATTTTTGCTCCAGGATCAACTGATGATAATTTTTTTTTTTTTAAGCATTTTTTTTTTAAAGCTCTATTTCAATAAAGGTCACATTAGGCTGATCTGTATCACATCTAAATGTATTAGGTGGTGGTGGGAGGACCAAACACTGTTAAATGTACAACAGTTTATATCATGCTGACACTATTACAACACATTTATAGACAAACATAATGCTAGTAAGCTAATGCAATTCCAAAAAATTGTTTATTCTAACACTCCTCTCAATAGGGGGAAAAAAAGAAGGAAAAAAATGCCCTCAATCAATTACATTGTCCAAAAATACACAGTCCATATTCATCCCATTGTAACAAAGTCAATTCAGTATTAATAACATATTTTGTGCAGTATGTGCTGTAGCTCAACAACTTTTGAATAAAATCCATGAATTACAACCATTCTATGGCCAAACAACAACAAAGAAAAACAATGAATCTGCAGTTAAACCGGGGGGGGGGGGGGGGGGGGGGGGGGGGGGGGGGGTGATGGAACAAGAAAACCAAGTGGGAGCATACCCTGCCTAGAAGTGATGAAAATGAATATACAGTGTATATATACACTGTAGGTACATATATTCAGTGTAGGTCCAAGGTTCGACGTCCTATACACATTCTTCAGAAGTCTTGACAATTATGGTATCAAACAAAGTAAAACAAAAATTAAACATGTAGAGCACGCACTCACTGGATTAGTCCTGGTTAGTACAGACTTAGTTGCTATGAGACATGGCTGGGGTGCACGTCCCGTCGTCCCTTACAGCGATGCTGCCATGTAAAATCATCCAGAAAATCTTAAATGACATAAGACTGTCAAATATGTGGCAAGACTATGGACACTTGTCTATTACATGTCTAAGGCCAGCAATTAAACTCGGGCTTTGTGATTTGTATACTCAGAACTGGATGAATAAAGTTAGCACTAGCACACAGTGTATCAACTATAAGATTTTCGAGAGTTATCACTGGATTCTTATTTACAGAATTTCACTTGCAAAGTTTAGGTGTCTCAACGACCGTTTACATGTAGGAATCTTCTGGAAGATATAGCGGATTGAAAGACAAAACAGACTGTGTAGTTTTTGTAACCTGGGTTGGATGGGGAAGAATTTCATTACTGGTATTTATTTGAATGGCCAAAGATGGCGACAAACAGAAAAAAAGTTTATAAAAATCCTATCATAGAATCGTCCAAATACGTTGAAGATGCATCAGTTTTTCAATAAAGAATGTAATAAGGAAATGTTATATGTAGCAAAATTTTTGACAGAAATAATGAAGCTCCACTTAACATAAAACTTTAGTACTGTTATTGTTCATTCTTTGTTATCTTAATTCTGTTATTTCATTCATGTATATAATTCACAGTACAGTTGTGTTTCGTCAGGTTTTTAAATCATTTTTCTGTGTGTGTGTTTACTTAAAGTAATTAATTATTTGAATTGTTGTTTTTTTTTCAATTTTTTAAAATCAATCTCATACTGTAACAGTCTCTTGAATCCAATACAGATTGAAATTATCATTTGTTTATGCCAATAAACCTGTTGCCTAACAGAAAATTTATACATTATAATTCAAAGATTATTTTCTCAAACCTGTCTGCACATTTTGATAGATTTATCAACCACACTTCATTTAAGATTTTCACATATTGCCACAAATGTATCTTATCTATTGTTGTTTTTGGTGTTGTTTTGTAAAAAGTGTTCATCAACCACACTTCATTCAAGATTTTCACCAAGAACTAATGCATACATATTATCTAAATTTGTGCTTTCTTGTTGGTTTGTGAATACTAGTAATTAATTTATATGTAAATCTATGTTTTTTCTCAATTCTTGTTATTACGCTGTACCTTGATTTGATGTTCTCCAATACCATATTTTTTGGGTGACATGGGAAAATAAAAACAAACAAAACATTATCATAAAAAAAAAAAAAAAAGGCGCAATGTAGTCACGGCAAGCATAAGGAGGAGAGCATTGACAGGTTTATTATGTAGAAATAGCGTTTAATCTAAGGGTCATACTTTGTTTTATCACAGGCAATGATGGGATACCGAAAGAACTTTTTAGCCTGTAGCATGTTCTCATTGTGGCATATATGTTTCTTCGCCACAGTCGATGTATTTTCAATGTATTGATTATGTATTATACTAATGTAACTGTATACAATGTATAAATATGCGTATTCTATTGTTGTGCAATAATACGGTAAGAGCGCTGCCCGATATGAGGCGCGACTCTTTGTTTTACAGTGCAGGTGCGTTTTCTGAGCGCGAACGCGCTCATTTTTGCAGTATTGTTGCCTTGTTGCCAAGGCACGGTATTCTTCCGAGGCATTGGTTTTGAGACATTTTTAGTGATATGCTGACTTACTGACCAGAGAGGAGATAATGATTGCCCGATTAATTTGCATAAGAGAACTGTGGGAATATATCAGCTGTTTGCAGAACTTTTTGCTAAATACACACTGTATCAAAACAACAAGCCCTTGCAACAAGGTTCTTCTGGAATTAGCCTACTTCCGTCTTCTTAGACTCCTATTTCCCGTCATCATACAGTCACTTGGTTCTTCTTCATCAAAACAGCTTCAGAGACAGTTTTTACATCATTGGTTCTCCTACATCTCCTTCTACCTCCTCGGTTTCGGGCTATCAGGACATCTCTTTCTATCTCCTCATCAATGACATCGCAATTTATTGTAACATCTTCCCAAACTCTCCCGACTGTTTCATCACTACCCGAACTCTCCTGACTGTTTCATCACTACCAGAACTTCAACATCTTCGGTTTCTGGCTACCAGGACATCTCTTTCTACCTCCTCATCAAAGACATTGCAGTTTATTGCAACATCTCCCCGAACTATCCAGACTGTTTCATCGCTACAAGAACTTCAACATCTTCGGTTTCTGGCTACCAGGACATCTCTTTCTACCTCCTCATCAGAGACATTGCAGTTTATTGCAACATCTCCACGAACTATCCAGACTGTTTCATCACTACCAGAACTTCAACATCTTCGGTTTCTGGCTACCAGGACATCTCTTTCTACCTCCTCATCAAAGACATTGCAGTTTATTGCAACATCTCCCCGAACTATCCAGACTGTTTCATCGCTACAAGAACTTCAACATCTTCGGTTTCCAACTACCAGGACATCTCCCACTACCTCCTCATTAAAGACTTCACAGATTATTGCAACATTTCCCTGAACTCTCCTGACTGCGCATATATATTTAATAATTATCAATAACCTTGGCACCATGTAACTCTAATTTAACTGCCTTATTGTTATAATATAGATCTTTGAACTTCCTGTACAGTTCAAAGTAATTATATTTCTTTTTATGTAGATCTATGTTAACAAGTGTATTACAAAGTTGTCTGTAATCTAGAGGGTGTATTAGATTCATTTCTGTTTACAATACAAATATCAAACCCTCATTTTCTTGGCATTGATTTCAAACAAATTATATCAAGTTCTCGTTAAGAAATTCACCGAAGAGTTTAATATTTCATTTTTTTTTTTAATGATAAAAGAACATAACTGATTATTTGATTAATTTTCTTTTGTTTACATTTGTCTTTGTGTTGTCTCACCCGATCTCTATCATAAAGTTTGTTTTTGGGGGGTAATACATGCAAGAATATATTATATTAATGTATTGGTAGTTCAAATCCTCTACAAGCCTGTGACAGAGGCGATTCTATCCCTGAAGCTGTAAGCTGGGGAACATTTCATCAACATGATTTTCACCAATTAAACAAGCTTTCACCAACAGATTGCTCAAACACACCAACAAAATCTCAATAAATTAGTCGATGGGTACAACTCTCCGACTAATGTGATTTTCACCAACAAATCAGTAGGTTAAGGTCCTTGACAACCAAAATGGCAGCTAATGAATGTGTTAGAGGGTGCTGCCCTCCGTAGGGAGCGCATTTTTTGGGATAGGACCAATCCGCTGGATGCCTACGATGACGTTGAGATGTTCAAGAAATATCGATTTAACAGAGCGGGGGTAAACTACATCATAAATTTGCTGGAGGAGGAGTTGGAACCAAAAACTAAGAGGAGCAATGCAGTACCAGCCTACCTGCAAGTGTTTGTTGCACTACAATTTTTTGTGCAACCGGCAGTGTGCTGGACAGTGCTTCAACAATTCACGGTTGCAGCAATGCAACAACTTCGAGAATAGTTTAAGGAGAGTTGCCCTTCTCCTCACTGCAAAGAAGGATGACGTAAGTATTGCTTCTCTTTGACTAGTCTGTGAATCTATGCAGGATTTTTTTTTTCTCCTGAAATTATGAGGCATTATGCTTTATAATCTATGGCATGCCATTAGGCATTCTGAGACATTAACTTACTGTACTCTGTCAAGCTTATGACAAGTAGACTCGTCTCTAGATCATATTATTAAAACACTCTTGAAGTATAATTCAGTTGTTCACATTCACTGTCACCATGAACTCCATAATGATGTAGAAATTAATTTACACAGCAAGTCAGCGCTAGAATTCCGACGGAGTAATGGCAGGCCAACGCGGCGCAGGGTGCTGGGCCGGTAGTTGAATGCACACAACGCTTCATCTCACTTCTCAGTCCCACTCATTAAAAAAAAAATTGAACAATACTATTACTAACAGTAACACTGTTAGCTGACTCTTGTTATAGTGATTAGTGTTTCAATTCAAGGGACATCACTTAAGTCGATATTACTTACATGAATTTACACACACCTGACTTTAACACTGAAGATTCAGGATCAGGAAAAAAGGACCAAATTCACGCAGAACTTCTGTTAACTGTTACTCGTGATCGTGGACGTGTCGTGTAACTGCTAGATAATTACCGTACTTGTGGACTATCAAATAATTACCTATGTGTTAAACATATAGCGATTACTGTCCCCCAATCCGCCGACCCACGGTATGCTACTGAAATGATAGATATCAATCTGAATTTAGAATTTAGAATTAGAATTTATTGGGGACCCTAACAACAAAGCACGCCTTTCCAACAGCAGCGATGATGGCACCCAAGATACAGACGAGCATCGTAATGATGACGATAACAATGATGCAGACTACATCCCTCCAGATGATAATGAAACAGACAGTGAAATTTCCAGAAGCCCCTACATACTGCATTACGCAAGAAAAGGCAGCAAAACGAGGAAACAAATGAAAGCAAGTGCCACGAGTAGAGCAAGTTACTACAGAGGGTATTCAGGGGAACAGCAATGCAAAAAATGGGTTGTCATCTCCATTGTCATCTTGGATGTCATCTAAAGACAGAGGGATCAAGTGCGTCTAGTTCTGTGATGGGAAACTAGCCACACCAACGTTCCAAATACAAAAACCTGTCAGGCATTGCATATTTTGCGGCAAGATGGTTTCCCCAACTTCATAAGACATATCTTCAGCTATATTAGATTTTATTTTCAAAGTTGTACATTGTTTTGACAGAAGAGAAATAATGTTGGCATTATTTCTTGACTTTAGCAAGGCGTTCGATACTTTAGATCACTCTATTTTACTAGAAAACTTGAAAAAAAATTATGGAACTAGGGGTGTTTTGTTGGATTGGTGTAAAAGCTATTTAAGTGATAGAAAACAATATGTTATCAATGATAATTCTGAATCCCAGTTACAAACTATAAGATGTGGAGTGCCCAAGGGATCCATTTTGGGACCCTTATTATTTTTAATTTATAAATATGAATGATGTTTACAATGTATCCAGTACTTAAGAGTTCATTCAATTTGCTGATGACACAAGTGTCTTTGTGTCTGGTAATGATCCTCAAAATCTATGTAATCAATATAATATGGAATTAGAAAAACTCAATCAGTGGTTATCTATTAATTGATTTTGAATCTTTATTAAGAAAACAAATCAAATGATATTTAACAAAAGATATATAAATGTTAATATTGACGTTAAAATTGGAGAAGAACAGATAAAATGTGTTTCCTCAACAAAGTTCCTTGGAATAATAGTTGAAAATCGATTAACATGACAAGAGCATATTGGTAGTGTCTGTAATAAGGTATCCACAGGTGTCGGAATATTGAATAGATTACGTTTTTTACCTAGATGTATTTCAAGAATGTTATATAATGCTATAATATTTCCACATTTGAATTATTGTAACATTGCTTGGAGTAATTCAACAGATTATTGTACGAATAGATTGTTTTTACTGCAAAAGAGAGCTATTCGAATACTTTTCAATTCATTTTTCTTAGCGCATAATAAGCCTCTTTTCGCAAAATTGAAAATTTTGAATATATTTGATTTGAATTATTACAATGCTGCAATTTTTATATTTTTGTATTTTAAAAATGAAATACCTCGTCTTATATCTTTGAATATTCATGTCAATAGTAATATACACAATTATCATAATACTAGATTAGCCAACAAATTCCATATTCCTTCAATAAGAACTGATGTTTCAAAACATTCTATTTTTTTTTTTATAAGGGCCCAGTTATATGGAATAGTTAGAGAGATAGAATAATTTTCATTTGATTTTTTCAAATGCAGATTAAAATCATCTATGATTGGCAATGCTTAACATCAAAAAGGATTACTGCAACATAATAATGTTTGTGTATGATATGTTCACATATGGTTATATGCATGTGCGTGTTCTTTATGATTTAGGAACTTATTTTATTCCCTTTACATACAATATTATTCTGTACATACATAGGTTTTATGATACTTCATTGATGGGATTTGCTATAGTGGAAAATTAAATAAATTGAATTTAATTGAATTGAATTGTGCAAAAACACTAAACAAATGAGAGAATACAAGAAGCCCTAAAAAAAGTCTCAGAAGGCAAGAGATAACATGTTTGCAGAGTTTCGAAAGAAGGGTATTTTAGGAGGCTCTGGGACAAAGAAAATTTAGAAGTTACACAAATGCAACAAGGTTGGAAGAAGTGTTATGACAGACATGCAACATCTTGCAAATCTGTATGTAGAATTCCAATGTACGGAAACTATTCTCGGGCCGCTTCCCATGAAGCGCGGAAATCTTTCAGACATTTTCCAAAGAGAAAATTTTCGGCATCTGGAAGAAGCTGTAGAAAAATACACGAGCAGGCAGGACGGAAACAGCTTGGAAGCTGGTTTGAAGATAGGGATTTTGTACCTCCTAAAAAAGGGGTGAGCAAGATTCTGAAGGGTGACTATCTGGTATCTGACAAAGATGACCTTGCTGAAGCCATCGATAAATTTGTGGCAGTTCTCCAGCTCAACGACAGCTACCTGTTTGGAGACGCAACGTACAGAATAAATCAGTGCAGAGAAAAGAAGCTTAGGAGGCCAACATGTCTGCCTGATGAGAACAATCTGCACAAAGTGAGGCAATACATCCTATAAAGAACAGCAGAGAGCTGGTTGCAGATGAGCTACAGTTTCTCAACTTACATTGATTTTCAGGGCTAAGAGACCTTTTGTTGTGCCGCTTAACGCTCTTACAACGCTCGAAGAGAGGAGAACCTGCTCGGCTGAAGATGAAGAACTGGGAGGATGCAAAGGCCTGGGTCTGGCTAGGAAAAGAGCGTGTTCACCAGCTGGACTCAACAGACAAGACCCTCCTGACAGACATGAAAATATCATACATGAGTGGAAAGGGGGCCAAACATCTCGTCCCAGTTCTTTTTCCAAAGGACACGTACACTGGAATGAACCTGTGTGATCTTCAGCGCCACCTGTTTGGTTTTCTAATATTTTCATGTTTTATCATTTTATTTCCATATAGAATACTGTACAATTACCTCTGTCAGCAAAGGGAGGAGATCATGTTTTCATCGACATATGCTGGTTTGTCTTTTTTCACAATCACTCAAAAAGTAGCTAGTGAACGGATTTGGATAAAACTATAATAAAGAAAGATTAAGAATGACACAAGTAAGGACTTAGATAGAGAAATTCCACAGGAAGAAGTAAAAAACAAATTCAGAAATTGAAAAATTATAGATCTGATTTTAAACAAGTTGCAGAAAGCTAGCTCTGCTGTGGTAATCAAATTGATTACGATTACTTAATTTTATTACTGATTTTACTTTATCATTAATCTAATTCTATTATTAATTTTAAGATTATTTAATTTCATTTTTGATTCTGGTCATGTACAACTTGTATCTTCAAATTGGTTAATCTCTTTGATTAAACCTTTTTTTAAAGGAAAAGGCTCTCCCGAATCCCCCTATAATTACAAGGGCATTACTTTATTGAGTTGTATGGGGAAACTGTTTACAGCAATATTAAATGATATATATTTTAGAATCAAATAATTTTGTTAGGTGAAGAGCAGGCTGGCTTTAGGACAGATCATTCTTGTATAGATTATGCATTTAGTTTCTATGCCATTTTAGATTTGTATTTGAGTCACAAGAAAAAAATTAGTTTATTGAGCATTCATAGATTATAAAAAGGCTTTCGATTTTGTAGACAGAACCCCTCTATGGTCAAAACAGATCAATCACCATGTGAATGGAAAGGTCCTTTCTGTCATAGTACAACTTTACAATTCTGTGAAATCTTGTGTATTTTTTATTTTTTAATTTTTGGTAGTAATATTGGTGTCAGGCAGGGCAAAAACCTTCCACCAATTTTGTTTGCCCTGTTTTTAAATGACTTCCAAGGATTTCTTTAGAATGACTACAGTGGTATGAAAGGCATCTCATCTGAGCGTAACTCCTTGTTAAGGCAAGGAGATACTGCATCCCTTATTTAGTCTGTTCACCCTCTTGTCTAATGACTTTCATTTTTCGTGTAAAATATGATAAATATAGATGATTTAGTTAGTAGACTTATGTTACAGGTATTAGAACATTTTGTATATATCTCTATGAGTTCGTGTTTTAGTGCTCGCAGGCAGTGCTTGTAACGTTTCAGTGTCTATGTACATGTTATATTTTTTTTTTTTACATATGTCACTTTTGAACCCGCATATCCCAATTGGGGTGATTGAGTCAGTAAACTTTCAAACTTGCTCTTGATTTTATCTATCAATATCTAATTTATGGTAAGTTGATAAGTACATTTATTCGGTATCCCATCATTACATGTGATAAAACAAAGTATAAATGACGCTTAGACTGAACGCTATTGTTATGTAATAAACCTGTCAATGCTCTCCTCAAGCTTGCCGTGGCTACATTGTGTTTACATGGCAACATCACTGTAAAGGGTGCGCACCCCAACCATTTTTCATAGCAAGTGAATTCTGTCTGTGAGTGCACGCTCTACGTGTTCAATTTTTGTTTTGCTTTGCTTTGAATGATACCGTCATTGTCAAGACTCCTGAAGAAGGCGTAGGACGCAAAAAATTTGAGTTGAATAAACTCATGCTTCATTGGCCAGAAATGCATACCAGTTTGTTCATAAACAAACTATATACGCAAAATGCAAAAATCAGAATGAAATAACACTGTGGAGCAAAAAACTCTTGACATGACCACATTGTATTGTTACAGCATATAGCATATCAATACTTCGACCAATAAATATGCCTCTTATTTGGTGGCCTCTTGTTTAACTGAACGGTCAGTAATACAGTCTGCCCTGATTGTGAGGAGCCGACTGTATTACCTACCATACAGCTAACAAGAGGCCACCAAACATGAGGCAGATTTATCAGTCTGGTCAATACTGTGTTGGTACAAAGGCGAAAAAATGCGATACAAGTAATCTTCAAGTACTAGTCAAGGACTGTGTCTCTTTACTTTGTTTTGTTTTGTTTGTTATCTACTTCATTTCATTTTCCATAATTTTAATTTTAAGCAAAAGAAAATGAGAGACACACACACACACACACAACATACTCACAAATAAAATACAAACTATTCTATTAAAAAAAAATGTCTGTTTCCAAAAAGAAATACAACCCCGAATTCCAAACAAAATGTCAAATATAAGTTTCACCAGACTGCTTTCCAAATTTTGCTCGCACTTTCTTTTCTAAGGGCGAGTAAAAAAATCAAAGACTTTTCACATATTCTACAGTAAATTCAACCATTTGTATGAATTATGCCATATAAAAGCTCAAGCTTTTTAGAAGCTTGATGTGTGTAGTTGTTTAAAGTGATTGTATAAAAATGTCAAAATTTGTTCTTCAAAGTTTGCAGATCAGGGAGTTGATTTCTGCTCTGAACAATAAATCATGCACCAAGCCCTTGATTTAAAAAAGAGGACTACAGGGCATGGCATATTTTTGAACTAAATCCACTGGACCTCCAACAGTACACATGCAATTGAGCTACAGCAAGAGTCTAATTTTAAATTTTAATGCCATTAGCTGGCAATCCTGTTGAGATGCAGAGCAATTTACAGCAAGATTAGCAAATCCTAATCAGGAGGTTACAGAACACACGGTTCCAATTCTTGTTTATAGTCTTCTTGTACCTCACAACTGCACAGAAACTATTGACAATTTCGATAGAGCTTAACCCTCTCATATAATCTCATGAAGGTAGAAAAAGAATTCCTGAATACAGTCCGACCTCTCACATCTGGACAAGTAGGGACCGGCACTCATCCGGATAAGGGCTTTGGCCAGATATGGGAAACTCAATGTTCAATACACACAGCTGCCTACCCAATGACAGCTACATACAATATACATGTATCAATTTTGCATGAACATGTCACATCCTTGTCAGCTGGTTTGCATTCAGAATTTTCTGATAATCACCTGTACTGTGCCATCATTTAATGAAAAGTTTTGTCCATGTTCTTGTGGTGATTTTGGGGTAGTGAAGTCTAAAGTGCATGATATTAAGTTGAAAATTTGATGTGAATGTATATTAATTATGTTGGGAATAGTATGTAACTTATGTGAGTTTGTGAAGGAATTTCACCTGAGTTTTGAATCCCAGTTTTCCCTGTAACAGATTGGGAAAAAAAAAACAGAGAGATTGCGTCAGGATACTTGAGGGATCCAGATAAAGGGAGGCCAAATAGGAGAGGTCGGACAATATAATAAATAACACAAAAATGGCAATCTTGGTGACACAAAATTGGCAATATCTGGTAATGGTAGACTGCTAGTGAGTAACAAGCGATCACCCATATTCTCAGAAGCACAGTTGAAACCAGACTCACCAATCAAAACTCGGCTTTAGACTGCTGTTAACTTAACAGATCACTGTCAACAAGTTCTCAGCAGTCCATGTGGCTTTGGAACTCTTCAAGAGCCACAGGAAAACAACTAGTGAATAACAAACATCTGAATAATTTTGAGCTTTAATGGCTTTTTGGCAAGACTGGTCAGTGTCATTCAGCAGTCTCAAGACTACACTGGAAAAAAAAAAATTGGCACTTTGAAAAGGCTAAGAAAAGGCACCTCTGCAAACAAGGCGTTCAGGTAAGAGGGAGATGTGGTTTGTCTGTCACTCCTCTTCGCTAAGTCCACACGGTCTCCTGAACTCCTGGCCGTATTCATGCACCCATATATTCCCCACTGTGTAAGGAAGAAAAGAATATTCCACCACTCATATGAGTACGCATACGAACATATTTCGTCTACTAGTGTGACCTGTCTGTCAGACCAGTAGGTACCCAATTTTTCCATTTGTTACTGGTAAATTTCTGAAAAAGTTACTGGTCTAACGTGATTTTTACTGATCAGGGGTTGTCGGACCAGTGCCAGTGTGCAGCATTTTATTATCCATTGAAAAACAAATCTATGGCAGCATGATTGTGATTTTTTTTTTCATTTCTTATTTTCCACAAGATCATTTTTAAATCTTAGCATTCCAATAACTCATAGTGCTGATAGCCTAACAGGTAGTAATGAGAAAGGTATTTAGAATGGGAGCAGCACAATTTTAACAGGCAACTGCTTGATAAGGTGAAAGCACACAAGAATCTAGAACACAGTGATCGTTTGAATTTGCAAAATAAATGAAAACAAAACAAATGAAAATGGTGTCTTATGGGAATCCCAACTAAATCAGCAGAGTACAACTCCTCAATAAGTTTTCCACAAAGAGCAAGTTAATAATCTCAAACTTAGTGAGTACAAGTTCAAACTTTCTTTACAATAGAATGGCATATATCTAATATGACCTCACTTTAGATATAATGGTAAATCAAGGTCAAAAGTCATTCTGCCATTACTCAGATATGGACTCACCCCATTTTGAACCTGCCAGCACTGGGCATGCCGCATGCTTTGTGTCACGGTCCGGCAATCCGTTCCTATGTAGATTGTACCAGAATATCGCAGAGCCCTGATATGTGGGGACAGATATGAAGAAAACACATCACATTATATCATCCTGTATAACTCAACTCAGACTCCGACTAATGAACTTGTTCTGAGAAGAATAGATTGAAAGAATAGATTGTTCATCTCTCTGTTGAAAGAAAGGGGAAAAACACACATCTTGAGGTTGTAGATATAAATTTCATCGCCAAAGTATGAGCCTATAAATTTCTTGTCTAATTCTGACAAGAGTTGGGAATGAAAATATTCCACTCCCTAATAAATACATCTAGGATATGCCTTTTTTGCCTGTTAGAGTTACGTGTATTTAAAGTGGATGAGCATGGCAAATACTTTGTTTTATGTGCACAATATTGGTCGGCTACCAGCAATGCCTATGTGTTCTACATTAGCTTATCATGAAATTCCAGTGCTTCTTGTAATAATCTCAATCCCCAGAGAATGATTTTCACTCCCAGAATACAGTTAAGAATGTGATTTTTAATGCAAAGATTCTATCAATGTGCACTGTAGTGTAATCTATCTATAATGCAGGTTTCTGCGTAATGGATAGCTTTGAACACATACAGATTAGGCAAAAATCTATGGCAAACTCCCACAGTAGTGGATGTCACTGAGGACCTCAATGTGCTGGCACAATTTAAATGGTACCTTCTCAGGTGGTATCCTTGCTCCTACCAATGGAAACACTGTGTATCCTCCGGCATCAACATCATTTAACTGTGACAAGGAGAGGTGGGAGAAGATAACATCAATAGTTATTGTAGAGTAATATATTGTGCTTGGTAAATTGTGATATTTGTTATATTTTGTATTATGGTATAATTTGTTTGTTTGTAAAGCGCATTGAAATTCTTTTCAAGTCTGAAATGCGCTATTGAAGAATTTGTTATTATTATTATTATTATTATTATTATTATCATGTCAGTGTATTGTGGTCCAATTGCAGTTACAACTGAATGCATTTGAGAGAGTGTACTGTAAAGTAAATCAAGGGACATACAAAATTGTGAAAAATCTGTCATCGTCACGGAGTGTATACCATGCAAAACATACACAGGCAAAGTCAATAAAGATACACATGAAAATCTGATCAAATATCACTTTTGTAGTGCCTTATAGTTGAGACCTGGTGGGTTTCATCTTTAATAGCTGGAATGCAATGTTATATAAAAGCGTTCAGAACTATTGGACATCAATTGCATTCCTATTGCAAATGAGCAGATACATATTATTATTCAAAATTCTACACTGTAATGGCCACCTACAAATAAAGCCAAAAAAAAAAAAAAAAAAACCCAACAAAACCCAAAACATAATCATATTTACATGTGAAACTCCATATAATTACATCTGATGCAGTTCAACACTGATACGAACTTGAAGTCCTTATTCGGCTTTCAGCCTCATTATGGGATCCTCTCCCTCTAAACACACAAATCTTTGCCATATCTGACTGTCAAAATACAGGCTTATTAAAGATTTGTCCATTTTCCTCTGACCAGTAGAAAAATTAGCACTAATGCATCTGTTGGTAATAAGCACTACTGAAATCCTTTTGTGGAAAATACTTACATAGAACAAAAGTGTTGCAATCCTGTCTCCTATTGCACGGTCTCTCCTTTCCTGTGGGGCAGAAAAAAAAGAAGAAGAAAATATTCAATTAAACATCAAGCACCATTAACTAAAAACATCTCCAACAGTAAATATCAAAACTACCATTACAAACATGTACATTCTGGCATGTGCAACTTCATTTCTCAACACAGAACCTAAACTTCTCACAGCATTTGATAGTGCAAAGGTGAAGAAACATTTCCCTAAGAACGATGACATTGGAGTGGAATCAGTGGTGGCTAGCTCATCATGGAGATAACCATCTTTAAGTCATGTTTCAAGGTGAACACAGCATGTTTTATTTGTGTGGGATAACAATCACAACTTGGAGGGTCATTTGTGCATGGAGCACTCTTTGGTGTTAAAACAGAATTCATCCATAGTGATTACCAACAGCATCATCATCATCATCATCATCATCATCATCATCATCATCATCATCATCATCATCATCATCATCACAATCATCATCATCACAATCATCATCATCATCATCATTTGTGATCATCAGTGTCCTCATCATCATCATCTTCATCATCACCATCATCATCAACCAGCATCATCAACCTTACTCTTGTCTGTATCAACACCATAAATTTGATCATCCTCGGCAGCAGCAGCAGTATTATCGGTATCAAGAAGATAATATCATCCTCAACAACATCACCGACACCATCAATATCACCACTGCTATTGCCACACACTTGTAACACCATTCCACTGCAAAAAGAGTGACTACTCCTCACCGAAGAATAGTCAACATGTGGCTCATACTGTCCTCCTAGTCCATAGTTTACTGCCTGTACGACAAAAGAAAAAAGAGAGAACTGCCGGACGATTTAGAAATGACAGGATCAGTAGCTCTGCTCTAAAGCCATTTTCTAACTGCTTCCCATTTACGTGAGATATCTGGGAGGTTTGAACTTGATGCTCATTTAACAGGCAGCATTACCGTACTTATGTCCCTATCAGTGTATGCACCAAACATATGGATAAAATAGTACCCGGTATACTGATAGTGATTGTTTGTGTCATGCATTCTTAGCATTACAGGTGTGGAGAAGAGAATGGACATGGCAACATAAAAAGCACAAAAAGAAAACTGGGCCATTTCCCTCCCCCCCCCCCCCCCCCCCCAGTTTGGGTTAAGAAAGTCAGAAACTTAAAGACTCTTCCTCAATCTTTAGTATCTTCCAAAACACTTTGAAAAAAGTTCTGTAAAGAAAACACATAACAAATCACCCAGATCAATGAATATCTGGACAAATTTTCGTATCAGCATAATAGGCTCTTCACTTACTACAACAAATACATGTAATCAAAGAGTATGTATGAAAAATGCTTTTCACTTTTGGTCATCATCCCCCCCCCAAGGAAAAAAAAAATCCTTTTTCAGAACTGGTGCAATTAGACAACAACAAAATAGAAAAAAAAGTGTCACTCGATGAGATTTCTGAATGCATGGTGGTTTATTTTACCTGAAAGTCTTCAGCTGTAGCCAGGGACAGTCCCGTGTAGGCCTCGACCCTCCGGTATATCCTATCAATGGTGTGACTCTCGTTACGCCTCAGCCACGCGCTCTTGCTGATGCGAAATTTGGTATATTCCAGTGCGCCTTGGGTGGAGTTCTAAATAGTGGCCCTCTGCAGCTGTGAATGAGTTAGCAACACGCATGCATGGTCACTGGGTTAGGACGTGACAAAAAAGTTAGCCATATTAGAACACAAAGAACAGCAGCAAAAAAGTATGGACTAATTCTTAGATTTTCTTCTTTTTTTTTCACAAAGCAAGTCTAAGATGAGAATATGAATCTAGCATCCCTCTTGCAGAGATAAAGAAAAAATAGCATCAAAACAATACCAAGAGGAATATAGAGTCATCCATCTTCAGGGCATGAATTGGGGAGGAGGTCATTTTGTGTCAACTCTCTAGTAGGGATTTCAATCACATGTGAGCAGCACAAAGTTATGGGTGGGTCAAAGGTCAAGTCCCAATCTCTCCCTTTCAAAGATTATTCACATGTACGCTGTACATGTTCTATCAATTTATCGAACTTACTTGTCATCCCTCTTCTCCACATTCATGGGAAAAGGAACGAAAAGTCCATTTACTTGTGGTACATTCCCTTATCTTCAATTGGAAGGTGAAAATAAATCACATCATTTTTATGAAATATCTATAAAAGGGCATTTGTACTAATAAGCATCCACTATTGTTCTGTCATTTATGTTGCATACAGTATAAACTCAATAAAACAAGTACCGGTACAAAGAATTGTGTCAGACTATTTCACACACAACATAGCATGCAGGTGTAAAAGTACATAGATGGATGGATGGATGGTAATCTAGTTGATTGATAATTCAATAAATCAAGTGGCAAGGAAGTAGTGATATCTTTAAAGAGATGTTATATTGAGGAAGGTTAAAAGGAGGAATCTAGTTTGTGTTTTTCAAATGAGAAGTTAATTTTTCAGGCACTAAGTGATGTAGTTATCATCAGAAATATATTTATATATTTTTTTATTCATTTATTATTATTTTTTTTTTTACTAATGCAAACATGGCATCGCCACTTTATGACTTGAATTGGTACTTTGTTAGAAATGTAATGCACAGGTTCCAGTGTTGTGCACGATGAACTGCATTGTATGATATGTCATTGTGTTGTATTAGAGCATGCAATTTCTTGTCATCTTATAGTTATTTCATTTTAACTGAACAACACGTAACATGCATTCCCTAGAATGATCCCAAAGTGTTTAAAAGTGTAATCGGAAAATTAGTGAGGATTAGTGCCGGTAGATTGCTATTAAATGTGAGATGTAGGCAGAGTCACAAAAATTTGTAGGTGAATACTGTAAAATCTGATATGCCTGGTCAATTCATTAAATGATCAGGCTCATCAAAAGTTACTGACCGAATCTTCACACTGATTTCTGTGACTTTGCCTGCAGAGCTATAAGATTGCTGGCGATGGCAACACAAAACAACATTCACAGGAGTTGGCCATATTTGGGACTCAATCCAAGAGTGCACCAGTTACACAATCATCATCCAACTGTTAAAAGGGCAAAGTTGTCCCCTTCTGTGGAGACACATTTGTAAAAATGTTCAAAGAGGTCCACGATTTCATGCTCAATTTGACTACAAAATATAAAGAAAGTCAACCAAATACAAAAACACCGAAAGTTTTTTTGGAAACAGGACTATCAAAAGGAACAAATAAGTCATCTTTTAAAAAGTTAAACATGCTTTTAAAAAACAAACAAAAAATAAATGACATTTGTTCAAATCACAGAAATTATGCAAATTAGATAAGGTGATGACAGCATCGCCTCTACTCTTGCTTCACTCTGCACATCATCGTTGCCAATTCCAAAAGCATTACATTTCTAGGATAATTTGATTGAAAGGATTATAATTTCAGCTCTTTTTCCTTCATCTCACAAAAAAGAAAATTGTATGCGCACGCCAAAGGCACAAGCTTGTGAGGAGACAGCACCTTTTCTGGGTACCTGGTACTTCATTTAAGGACATTCCTCAGTTGAGTTTATGCGCATCCTAGCTGCGCAGGTTGGTCATGTGATGTGCTGAGCTGAGCTTGCTACATGTAGCTGCGCTAGCGCTGTGAGAGAAAGATCGAGCAAGAGTAAAGTGTACGGATACTCGACAGCTTCCCACCGCGGCCGTGCTGGGCGCCGGCGGCCTCACTCGGCCCGCGCCGCGTGCCAACTGTACGCGTCACGTACTAAAAAAATAACTATGGTCAGCTTAGCAGTCCGATCTAGTAGATCTACATGATTATAGGGACAGCTTCAGAACTGATCGACTAGCAGACTGAATCGTAAAGCTTTAATCAAGGTGAGCACTATTTTGTCAAGGACTACAAGTTGTTGTTGTTTCTTTTAACACCTATTCTAGTAGACTATTAAAATTAGTAGGGCCAAATCGTAACATCGACGGTCTCCTCTTGTTCTGCATGTGCATCTTCACTATGTGCAAAGTCTATGAAGGTTGAAAGCAGTCACCGGCTATGACGAAATGAATGGCGGTGAATGGAGTGGTGGACTATTTCACGATAATGCCTTGGTGCTATGTCGGGCAAACCTCTCAGGCAAGGTGTCTAGTTGTCATTAACAACCTTTATAAGAGAAGAAGGCACAAAAGTCGTTGCTAAGGGGTCTATTCTAAAAATACTGTACATAATGCAACTACTGGCACTGATCTCACATATCTCAAATTTTAGAAATTTTTCTAGAAAACTGCCTACCCTCAGGGAAGGAGCAATTTTGAAACCCATCTTGAATTCACTGTTGGCGAGATATGAACTGGAGTCTAGACCCAGGAACAACAAAGGCAGTAAATTTTACTACTAGGTATGGCCTGGCTGTGGCCTGGGCTTGTGTTCCTCACACATAGTTACTATAGTCACACCTGTTCCTGTTAAGGCCAATTTTGGGTTTAAAAAGGGATTTTTTTTTCTTTTTTTTTTTTTTGGGGGGGGGGGGCGGTCAGACATGGGGTTGTAATTTGAAATTCGTGTGGTAATATTGAAACCAGCTGGTGAAATTTAAGGAAGAGTTCTTATTAAAAAAACAACCATCTTTTTCACTCATTTCATATCATTCTGTCAGTTTTGCTATTATGGAGCTTGAAATAACAAAATTCAGTAAAAGAAAAAAAAAATTGAATTTTAATGGTGAAATTAATAAATCAATGTAATAAATTTGAAACTATGGAAAGATGCTAAATGTTTATGAATTGTGTAATTGTAATGTCACAAAAAGGCATTTTTTATTTCTTGGGTCAAAAATGTTCATGTTTCTTTTGAATTAGGCCAAATTCTAAATTTTCATGAGAAATATAAAAATAACTTAATATATATTGAGATAAAATGCATTGCAGCATAATTTCAGACAACTTTGGTTTGATCAAATCCCTCCCACTGAATTTGTGACTACATACCCCCACCCACACAGTGTGTATGGAGGTATAGGAATCACTTGGATGGGGCGTGTGGCCGGGTGTTCGGTCAGTTGGTAGGTCCGTCAGTCCATTGCAAGAAGACTTGTGGATCAAACTATTCTCTCATTTTTTGAGCAATTGACCCCAAATTTGGCATGTGTGACCGCTATCAAAGGCAGATGTGCAAGACCTCTTTTTTGTCTGTATCAAATAATGCGTTGCCATGGCAACGGCAGATTTTCACAAAAATAATGGATCAAACTACTCTCTTTTTTGAGCAATTAACCCCAAATTTGGCATGTATAACTGCAATCACAGGAAAATGTGCAAGATACCTCTTTTGTTAGAATTGAATAATGCTTTGCCATGGCAACAGCAAATAAAAAAAACAACAATCCTACCAACTGTTGTGGATCCAACTACTCTCTCATTTTTTGGAGCAATTTACCCAAAATTTAGCATGTGGACCGCTATTAAAGGAAAATGTGAAAGACGGCTTTTTCGTAGTATCACATAATGCTTTGCTATGGCAACGACAGACTTTCATAAAAACTATGTATTAAAAAAAAAAAAAACAACCCAATGTTGTGGATCAAACTACTCTTTCAGTTCCATAGCAATTTAATTGAAATTTTACATATATGATCAATGTTATGTGTAGTTGTGCAAGACACCTTCTTTTGTGTGTAAATAAATCTGTTGCTATGGCAACATTCTTTTATACCAATCATGCAAAAATATGTGGATTGATATAGCACGTTGAGTTTTTCAGTATTTGACTTGAATTTTGGCACATGTGACCAAAATGTGTTGCCATGGTAACAGCATATTTTGAATGAAAATCATGCAACAATATTGTGAATTCAGCTATGGTGAGTAACTCCCTCAGCTTTTAAGCATTTGACTTGAAATTTGGCACATGGTATACAGTGCACTCCCATTATAACAAACAAGGTTAGAACAAACTTTCAGTTACAGCGCAATAAAAATCCTGGCGAAAAATTATCGACTCTATGTTTTTTATCCTTTGTTTGTTCGGTTTGTTACAAAATTTTGATATAATGATAGAAAAGTAGGCTCTCACAAGGAAAATTAGAGTGGGCTCAATGTTCACATTTCCTCAGAATTGCATGATCTACATTTCTGCCTAATTTAATCCTTTACTTAGACAAAATTGAACCATTGGCTTGATTTATATAGTTATGCCCCCCTTTATAAATACCAACTACATTTCTTTTAAACAGCAATGTTTATGGATACGGACCCTTACAGATATTGAACCTTTGTTCAAATTCTGACAATCGTTCCTTATGAATAAGTGACCATTCTGAACAATAATCCTTATGAATAGAAAACCGACTCCTTACTTACTACACTAATACACATGGAATATGTTTATTTAGTTATTTAGATCTTTACTGTATAGATATTCTGGCTGAATACTTATGTATTAACACCTGTGTCCAGTATTTTTTGTTCCCTTTGCCGCTGCTAGCATACGTGGCTCTTGTGACATGGGCTGGCAGTGCAGGCGCAGAACAAGGAATTCAATGTCTGGCCATGGCACCCTCCATGATCATGAAACAGGCAAAATAATGGGATATGGTTATCGCATCACCACCTGCAGATACAGTTGAACCTCTCGTATCCGGACAAGTCGGGACCGGGGCTCATCCGGATAAGGGATTTGGCCGGATACGGGAGACTCAATGCTTTATACATGTACATATACATACACATGTACTGATGTAGCCCATTGTAGTACCACATGTAGTAATGTGTATACCGCAACCTTTTCATTGTTACACTCAGTAACAGACCCCAAAATAGAAGTTTGTGTTTGCAAGAATGAAATCATTTTCTTTTATAAATTCTTGGGATGATTTACCTAAATAATTATTAAGAAATGTATCAAGTATATGTAATTCATGTGTGTTTGTGTAGGAGTTCTCAAGGAGTTGGGAATCCCCCTTTCCTCCCGTAATTCTTTTAAAAAAAAGATAAAAAAATCACGGCGAGATTGCGTCCGGATAATAGAGAGATCCGGATAAAGGGAGGCCGGATAATAGAGGTTCAACTGTACTGTGAAGTTGCAGCAAGACAAGGCAAAGAACCACCACCACATGACTGCAGAAGAAACTGGAGTGGGAGTTCAAAGGCCATGGAACGTATAGTGTTTGTGTAGAACTCGCAAAGGCAACAGGGGGTGCATTGAGAACAATTATCATGGATGATGATAGTAGTACTTTGGCATCCCTCCGTGAACAGTATGACTCAAGCATTGAAAAGTGGAGTGATACTAATCATGCAAAAAATAACTTTTCCTCTGCCCTGTACACTCTGGCCTCAAAACATATAAGGTTCTGGCTCAAAGTAAGAACAAGGTTTTGAATTACATTTCAAATTGTTTCTCTTATGTACTGTACCAGAACAGGGGAAATGCTGGAGGTGTTGCACATGGTCTGCGGAATATTGTTTCTCATATGTATGGGGAACATGAGGCCTGTGGAAAGTGGTGTAAGGCTGAACAAAAAGGTGAAGCATATAAATAACAGTTGCCTCCCAAGAGGAAAGCCTCTCTCCAATCCTGAACTGCGGGAAGACCTCACCAATCTCTTGGAAATCCATGCGCGAAATGCTGAACGACTAGCTCCTTGTGGTTCAACTAAAGTCAACGAGTCATTCAACAATCAAGTGGCTCAAAAGGCACCACAGAGATGGCATTACTCAAGTTCTGAAAGCCTTCCTTAGACTTGGAGCAGCAGTTTCCCAGAAAAACTGTGGGCACTCTTACATGCAAAATGTGTTTCAGCATGTCTTAATCTCTCCTGGCAGCACACATGATGTTCATCTCAGGAACATTGCAAACAAGGCTAAAAAGAGGAAAATGACGCAGAACACACCTTCCTTTAAGAGAAGGTGGAGAGAACTGAAAATGGAACGTGGCAAATTGTTGGCGACTGCTTGTGTGAAAGAAGGCCCCAGCTATGAGACAGGGATAGACCTTGCTTAACAAACTGACTGCACCACCATTCCTGAGAGCACACCCACACCAAGGAGGACACCCATTGATGACATTTCATCATGTTCTAAGGTGTATTTTGATGTAGAAACCTCCGGATCAGGTGAAGATGATGATGCATGCCTTTTGCAGATTGCCTGTGTTTCATCACAAGGAGAATTCAGTGTATACATCACACCTGAAAGGTCAATCAATTATCATGTTTCAAGAGTTACAAAACTGACTGTCCATGATGGCATATTGTGTTTTCAACAAGAAGCCAGTTGAAAGCAAGTCACTGAGAGATGCTGTTACAGCTATGATGATATTTCTCCAGGCACTCTCCCAGCCTGTTCTGCTCATCGGACATAATGTCAAATTTGACTTGCTGCATCTGTCAAATGCCATCTTGTCGCTTTGTCTTGACCAAGAACCTTCATGCATTGCTGGGTATGTTGATACATTATCATACATGAAAGAAATCTTTCCAGATAGGACCAATGGGTACAGCCAAACAGCACTGGTGAAGGACGTTATTGGTGAGCAGTACCAAGCCCACAATGCCTTGGATGACTGCAAGACATTGAAGCCGTTGGTTGAGACTGTGAGCAGTGGCAACCTTGAAGTCAGTCTTCAAGCTCATTCCTTCACCTACCAGTCATCGCTGGAGTATGCAAAATGGGCTACAGAAAGAACACTAAATGCAAAAACATTTGCTCCACTGGTGCAGCGGAAAGTCATCACAAAATTCATGGCAAACAAGTGTGCTGGAAGCGGTCTCTGCCAGCAGCATTTAAAGGTTGTATTTTCCCGCACAGGTGAAGAAGGCCTTCAACTGCTGCGAGAGTGACGAGAAAGAAGTAGATTGTTAGGAAATTAGCGGAGCACCTGCAATCCTCATAAAATAAATTACTTAATCATAGCGGCTAAGCCCATTCACAATTTTGTGCAAATATGTAACCGTGCATCACAAAACAAACAAAAAGTGGCATCCCTTGATTTTCTGTTATAGGACTAAAAAAAAGGTGAAATAGGTCAACCATGTCAATCTTGAGTTTTTCATATTTTCTGAAAGAGCTGTTATTCCTTCCTCTACATCATTCTTTAATTTGGGATCATATCATGAATGGGAAAGTGTATTTTATTCAGTTTTCTACAACCCCTTTTTGGGGGAGAATAGAATGATCAGGTATGTCATAGAGTCCCCCTTTCATTTCTTGAAATCCTTTACACACTCTTCACTTTCAAGACTGATAACTTAAGAAGGATAATTCTAATGCTTTTAAACTTGGCATTAATCATGGACGAAATGTGTTGCTAAAACATGTTTAATTTCAGTGTAATCTGATAATTTCTTCATTGCGTTGCTCCAGTGGTTTACATTCTTTTTTGTCCCTTTCAATGCACAGCTAGCACGGCTTGGTAAAGATTAAGCACTTGAATAGACCCTGTACTTCAGAGCCTTTTTTCTTAGTTCACACTTTTCCAGAGTGTGTGCTTTCTTTTTAGTAAAAATTCATTTTTCATGAAAATTACAAATTCCATCAACTTGGTACTGACATATGTTACGGATAGCAGTTATTTCCCCTGCTTTCTGAAAGCAGTTAGTCACAGGCTCTTTCATCATGCTAGAAAAGTGAATATTTGTGGAATTTTCTTTATATTTTCTTTATATTGTTGTCCACTCATAGTGTACGTCATAACCTCTAGTAGTCTCCTCATCCAGCGGTTCCAACACCAAAACTTTAAAAATTCATAACTTTTGCATCGATTGTCCAATTTTCCTCAAACTTTCACTGATGTGTTCTACTAATGTTGCTGCTTTCACTCAATCCACATTGCTCTTTGGGTTTGCATTCCCTTTAAACACAAGCTTGTGACCAATGTGATAATCGTATGACAACTAGCAAAATGTCTGAAAATCTACAACTCCAACTTTTTCCAGCAATTTTCATAATCAGTCACAATTTTGTTTGATGATATTCTATTCAGAAAAATCATCTGGAGCAGGGAGCAAGAGGTTCTCTTTCAGTTTGTCGAAACTAGTGCTATTAAAGATGTTTGTAGTGTCCAATTTACTGCACAAAAAAGCCATTTCAAAACTTCCCTCTGACAATAAGATGCATTAAAATTCCCCATTTACTTAAAAGAAGAGAAGTGGACATACTACGCAAATTTCTCTCTTTATGCTCTCTCTTTCTTCACAATACAAATATGAAACACAATGTACAGATCAGAAGTTAAAAAGAAAAAGAACACTTCATGGTTATCCAGCATTTACTAAATTGATGTTCTCGTGAAAGATTGCCAAAGGGCTGTTTGTTTTGTTTTGTTGTGTGTTTGCTTGTGTTCTGCCAGATATTTTCTTCGTTATATTTCAGATAATGCAGAAAGTATGCTGTGATTTTGGATGACCGTACGGAAACATTACCGTCTGAGGAAATTATCTATTGATAACCACATCAAAATATCTCTGCTTGGTTTAAGGGCGTAACAGTGCTCTTTTGGACATATGTATACCTTTTGACAAACATGGCGTAAATTATCATCAAAGAACACAGGCCCCAGCACTCATGATTTATAGTCCCTTCATCAAACTTTGGACAAACAGGACATAAATTGTCATACATTGTGTATGACACAAACCACAACCTTCCTGACTAAAGGGATGGTGTAGTTTGGGTTGATATGCGGATTTTAGTTTGAACTTTCTGCAAGATAATTAGAAACCATTTATAAGAAATATCAAAGAGCATAAAATCTAAGAGGAATTAAAAGTTTATTTGATTAAAGGGAGTGTACAATTTTGGGTGAGACATAATTTCAGGTTTCTACCATTTTTTTTTGAGAGAGATAATGAGAAACCTCTTATGAGATATGAAAGAGCACATAATAATATGAGGAATTCAATGTTTATTTGATGAAAATTTGATTTGAAATGGCTTAGATATCAAAAAAAGAGCGATTCTAATAAAGTGTGGGACCCACACTTTATTACGATCGCTTTGCTTTACTTTGTTTTTGGATGTCTCAGTCATTCCAACCCCAATTTTCATCAAATAAATTTCGAATTCCTCTTAAAGTGGTATGCTCTATACTCTATCATAAGTGTTTTCTTGGTATCTCGCAAAAAGTTAAAAGCCCAATTCTCATCTCCACCAATACTGTACCATCCCTTTAAAATCGGTTTGTGAACTGGCTGAAATATCAAAAAACATAGTAAAACGAAGTGGTCCTAATAAAAGGAGGGTCCCATCTTTTATTAGTACTTCTTTGTTTTTATATATCTCAGCCACTTCAAAACCTATTTTCATCACTTGAATTTTTAATTCCTCTTAGAAGTATATGCTCTTCAATATTTCATGTAATCAGTTCCTAATTATTTCGCAAAAAAGTTCAAACCTGAATCCCCATCTAAACCATAACTACACCATCACTTTAAAGCCTGTATGAAAACCATGGGAAAAACATGATGTCAATCAATATTCTGTGACACAAACAACAGCCTGTGGAATCCTTTGAACTATGGCATGCACACTACTACATGTACTTGTTTGGGAGTCAGGCGACCATCATGGGCGGAGCCTAAATGAAAGGCAACCCATCATGGGCGGGGCCTACATGAAAGGCAACCAATCATGAGAGGGGCCTATAAAGATCAGCAGCAATGGGAGGGGCCAACCATCAGAGAGCAAATGAAATGCTAGTAATAGATAGGCCAGCCACTAGATAAGCCTTACCTAGCAGGGTTTGACATGGATGTAATTCTAATTTGTCAAGGGGTCCTTGTGCTGGGAGGAGCCACACATACATTGTAGTACCAGCTTTATATAAGGGTGTGGCCACAAAAAATGGGTTAAACCATGATGAGAGGTCATCATTATGAGGGAACAAAGTTACAATAGTGCACTTTTCAATGGTAAACCTCATAATAACAAAATTCCTTTAACAGTGTTAAGCCATTTTCATGGGGCAAGATTCCCATGTTAGAACAAACAGCGACGTAAGAATTTTGCAAACGGAAAGAACCTATCACTGGTGTGACGTCCTTTTAAAAGAAAAAAAGAAAAGAGGAACAATAATCCATCAAGTCCAGGAACCACATTCCTATGGTTTTGTGCATCAATTCTTACAACGTTTTATTGGACACTACAGGTAGAATAATAATAATAATAATAATAAACTAGAAATGTCGCTACGGCGACTGGTATGCCTCCGCCATAATGCATGGTTCTCCCAATAGGTCTATAGTAAAATGTCTTGACAATGTGTAATGACAGTTTCACGTAATTGGCAAAATATTAAAATGACAGGTTTGACACAAATGTGCTGAATGTTTACTTTCCTTGAACTAGGTTTAATTGGATGAGAGACTAAATTGTCAGAGTGCTGGTATTTGGGGATTTGATGATTTTTATTTGACTTCTGACCCTTTTATAAGTTCATGCACTGAGCAATTTACAAGGTATGGAGAAAAAGAGTAATTTCAGTATGGTAAAATATCTACATTCAAACCTGGCCTTTGTCCCTCAACTTCTGACCTTAAAGTTCTAAGGAGAATACTGTTGGATAGAACATGCATAAATATGTAATAAGTTTCATGATGATACCTTGAGTTATTTTCCAGATATGGAGGAAGGAGGGAAATTTAGCACTTTCCCTTGACCTTTGACCTTTTGGCAAGAAACTTTCCACAGAATATCTATTGGGTACAAGTTTCAAGAAAAAATCCTGCAGGCATTGCATAAATATGAAGTAGTGACATTTTGAGGAGTTGACCTTGACCTTTGACCCCTTGACCTTTGACCCACGACCCCTAATTCCCTAATCACTGCCAGTCAGTAAATGCATATACTATAAAGTTCCACGAAGATACCTACATTGTAGAACCGTTTGCAAGATATGGAGAAAAGCGTACAATTTCAACATTTTGACTTGACCTTTGACCCTTGACCTTTGACCCGAAACTCTCTCTGGAGAATCTTTATTTGGTAGTTCATACATACACTAAGTTTCAAGAAAATACCATCAGGCATTGCATGGATATGGGGGAAATAGTGAAATTTTGAGCATTTGACCTTGACCTCTTGACCTTGAGCATGTGGACCCTAAAGTTGATAGGCACAACTTCACCCCCTCATACATATACCTGCCAAGTTTCATTAGGATACCTCACACGGTTTTTCAGTTATGCTGTCCACAAAATTGATTACGGATGGACGGAAGGACGGATGGAAGGACGGACAACCCGAAAACATAATGCCTCCGGCACCACTTCGTGGCGGAGGCATAAAAAATGCTGTTGCTTTCACTTCAGCTCCCTGTTGTTCATATATAGTGAATATGTGGGAAATTCTGTCGGATTTTTATTTTTCGCGAATGTTATGTCAGTCAATACCCACAAAATGAACACCTTCTGTGAGACTAATTACACAAATGCACTGTACAGTATTCATCGCATAATCGGGCATCTGATAATCAGGAACCTCGCTTAAATGACATACGCTTCCCAGAAACATTTCCAATGCACGTTATTTTCACTGGATAATCGGGCGGGGACCTCTGATAAACGGGACAATTTTTCTTCAAGCGATCTTTGATTTTGTTGATATTTTACACACAAAAAATCTACCAAAATACCACAACAATATTTCAAAGATTCCCTATCAGTTGTCGTTTACATCAAACTAACAAAGCAAGCTTCGGACTGGTGTGTTTTGACCTCTGTCCATCCAGTACACGTACATTTCAGCTCGCTGCCCGCCTTCGCTTTTCTGTACATGTGTATATATGGCGAGCCAGATCGCTACAACACATGTACAGTGCAGTGATCGCGGCAAGTAAACAATCAAGCCGTGATGATTGAATGATTGAAGGACTTTTCATTGACGTTCCCACATCAGTTCTGGGTAATCATTTCCCATGGTTGTGGATATGTATTTATACAGAACGCCCTACGTGTCCAAGAATTCTACGAATGTTTAAGAAAGTGCTAGCTTTTAATCCACATATTTTGTGTTCGAAGAGAGGCGACTGAAGAAGAACCCGGTTGTGATTACTCTACATCATTGCGAGAATGCAGGGACAGCTAGAGGGTCGCGCCGAGGGGTAGCGTGGTTGTGTATTCATGAACATGTACAGTACGTCAGTATACATGTGTGTGTGTGTGTGTGTGTGCACTACTAACATGTTGTATGCCGTTGGTGTTAGTGTATGGTGAGTGCTCATCGCGAAATCGGGCACCCCGCTTAAAGGGGCCGTGTTTGCTACTCCCAACCTGTCCCGATTATGCGATGAATACTGTATAATCATAAAAATCCAAGGTGAAAAATCACTTACATTTCTCCTGAAATGGATTACATTCATCTCTCATTTCATCACTGCAGTTTGTAATCAAATTCAGTCACTCATGAAATTACCAACCTTGCAAAATATTCAATTTTTTACAGCATATAATACAGTAATTGTTTGTTTTTTCAAGATAGGATATGCAGAGAAGTTCAGAGGTGCCAACTGAATGAGAAGAGGATGACTTCCGCAGCAAAGTTGCCCTGAATATGATGGGCTAAATTGAGAGGGGAACCTAAAGTGGCAGGATCCTACAACAGGTGGAGCCCCTGGCAGAGGGGGAGGGGGACCATGGTTGGGACTCCCCTCCCCCTTCCTGAACATATTGGCCCAAATTTACGAAGGTGGTACAAATGAAACCATGGTTTAAATCATGGACAAAAACCATGGAGCGCCAAGTGTCGTATGGAATATTTTGTTACAAAGTCAGTCATTTCGTCAGTGGAATGATTGATTTGTAACAAAATAACATTTGTAACTAAATGAACATTTCGTCCACGAAATGATCATGATCATGAAATGATCATTTTGTCAACAAAATGACCAATTTCATAATGAAATATTTCATGCGACACTTGACGCTCCATGGTTTCATTTGTACCACCTTCATTACTTCGGGCCATTGAGAGCCACTTCACCACGAAAATGCTCTTCCAATGAAGGAGCTCTGTCAAAGAATGAACCTAAGTTGGTAGAGCCTAGTCCACCAACAGAGCTTACAGAATTGGTATGACAATCCTGGAGGGTAAAACAATGCTGGCTATTCTCTATGGGAGGAACCCAGAATGGGATAAGACTATTGGGGGAGGAGCCTGGTGTGGGCACCGCCTACCATAGGCCTGGCCAGTTTCCTGATGAGCTTGATCTCATTGTCACGGAGGACGTCCCTGAAGATTATGAGACGGGGCTGGTCGAAGACCACCTCTTCTTTTGCAGGTTGGAGCAAGAGCAAGGGATGGTTGTGATGCTGGTAGCTGCAGCTCAACAATGTACTGTTTCGGATAAACTACCAAAGTAAAATATATTTGTTAAGTTATATTAGCAATCTATCATTTAGAATGTGTGAAAGTTAAGTGTAATCCTATCATCTCTTATGTTAGTATGGTTTTGAGATTAATTGCGAATTTGGAATCAATGTGCGACTACAAAAGAGAGATGATCCAGTAAGTACACAGAGAAAAAAAAATGATGGCTCTGAATCTAATTCCAATATAATACTCGAATTTCACATTGTGATACACTTATATAAAGTACATACTGTTAATATACTACTAAATGGTTGTTGATCTAGGTCTACTACAGTTAGCTGGCAAAGTTTGCCCACCTATTAAAGGTAATAAGTAAACTCTCAACACCAAAAAACAATACTGAAAGTGTGCATTAATCACATCGTGTAAGGTGGACATTGCCAAAACTCTGGGCATATTCTCATATCTCATCGGATTTCTTGACTTATATTGCAGTTTTCTGCAGTTGATGACATAGAATTACTTTACTTCTACTAATGGGATCATGTCAATCTCAAGCTCGAGCTGATGAAGACCCAACTACTGTTGAGAAGTTATCAGACCAAAAACTGAATCTTTCTACATCTGTTTTAAACACAGAAGTATGACATAAAGTCATCTGTTGTGTTGTCCGATTTTAATTGAAGTTGGCAAAATAAACAAAATAATATCAATGTCAGAAAAGGGCACTGCCATAAATTAAGCTGACATGCGTCAAACTTCATCTCAAAATTACTCATCATGTGTATCAAGGAGTTGTTTAACAAATGGGAAATTAGAATGAAATACCTTTAGAGCTTTCTCTTCTCCACGACAAAGTGCCTTGTATCGTGTCCACTGGGTGTATTCCGGCTCTTTGTCTGTTTCGCTTCCCTCCTCCTCCTCGTCATCATAATTCAGCCCTTTCAAGTCCCCCATCTCACCTCGTGGTTTCAGCTTCTTGTTCAGCATGTACTGAAAGTAGTTTTTATTGTCCTTGTACCGCTGCAGATCAGGCTCTGTGTGAATACGTATCAAATATTTCACAACACCAACAAAAAAGTCACCAAACATGATTTGTTATGATAGTGTGTGTAAAACATTGAAAGAGATTCTCAGCTTTACAATGACATTACAACCCTTCCAAATTGGATATTCCTTAACCCATCATCCAGACAAAGATGAAAAACTAAATGTGGAGGACTGTTTTAGAAAGAGATTTATGCAGTAATGATTTTTTTTTAAGTGCTCTGATAATGTATATTCCTCACTGAATACAGGACAGAGTAGACACTGAAGTTATATATCAACTGCTAATGAAGGAATTATGAGACTACCATGAAACTCAGCACACTCACAAAGGGCATTCCACTCACAATTATTTACAGAAATATTAAACTTATTTCTAATGGTTTTGCTATCTTTTTTGTAACAGTATTCAAGCACATTTTCATGTGGCACAAAGGTGGAAAATGAAGAAAAACAAATAAAATCTGAAATATACCGTCATGTTGCTAAAACTTATAATATCCAACTGACATCTAATTCTGTGTGAATCCAAGCTTCAGAAAAACACAAAGAGAAAACCCATGACAAACCTTGACAACCAACCAAAAAAAGATGCACCATCAAGCAAACCAGAGAATAAACTCGTGCAACTTGTTGTGGGTTTTGGGACGCACAGTTACACATGATTTGTATTGGCATCGACATAAAGTAACAACAAACTACTGTTAACGTTGCTATTTTTGTGCTGGGTGGCTCAAAAACATATTTGCACATTTCTTAATTAGCGCTGTGCAATTCTCAACCCATTCAACCTGTGCAGATAAAATTGTGAAGATATTTTCGCTGATATTAGAATCTATGCTAGCCAAAATTAGCGCGAAATACATCAAAAGTAGTGTACCGCGAAAATTTCTGTGTTCACAATACTGACTTTACCACGGACTACTCTAGTATCAGGTTTACTCCTTAATTCATATGTACATACATACCTTTTTCGATTAGTAAGTCTGTCACACTTAAAGCCTCCTCATATTCTTCTTCCTGGCAGTAAAAGAAAGGGGAAATGATGTACTGTAAAACATGATATTTTCCAGGCACAAAACTTTCGCAAATGGAAGCCAACGGCCTTATTCGCAGCATGAAATTTTCATGTGTTGCCTCTAACGTTTAATGCATATAGTGTCGACAAGATCTTGAGTGTGCATTTTAATTTTGTTAAACTCGGCTCTCGCGAAATTCATGAAATTGATATGCACACGAACATTTCTCATTTTACAGTATTATGATATCATGACTTTAATAATGCTTGTAGGCATGCATAGTTTTAGGTTACAGCATGACATCAATGGAAGAAAGACAATACCAACCAAGAACAGTCTACAATGTGTCCTTATTAGAGGTCATTATTACACAAAGTCTCTGCATTTCAGACCAATCGAATGGCTGTCAATTTTAACAAAGACTCACCGCAAAGTGTGCGAACGCAAGATGGTCGAGAATCTGCGACTCGTTCATGGAGGTGCGCTCGTCCCTCACATCTTCTTTCTGGAAGCGGGCGAGGGCCTCCTTCAGCCATGGGATGGCACGCTTCTTGGATTTCTCATGGTAAGCCATCCTGCCAATCTCAAAACATGGGTGTGCTGAGGATGAGAGATAAACAAAATCATAATTACAATGGGCAGCGCTTCAACTACTTTGCTGAGGAGACTCTCCAGCTAGCTCGTAAGTCTGTCCTGGACATCCGAGGACTTATCAGCCATCTTTGGGCCCCGCTTTATGACGGCAGATTGCGGTGCTTTACCCGCCATGTTAGTACCGGAACAAGTACTAGTATCCGACTTTGAAGATTTCTTTTTCGGCCTGTCCTTTTTTGTCTGTCGGAGAGGAATGTTGATGGTTTCCGCTGTGCCGGGCTTAGCCGGATGATGCAGCTGCTGTTGTGCCTCCATCACGATTTAGCCACCGCGTGACTTTCGTGGAATGAGACTGAAAGAAGCTGTGCTTGCCACCTTGCTAAGCACCGCAAAGATCGGAGCATGAACTAGGAAGATTGTGGAAACTTAAATTCCACTAACTGCTGGTTTTCAGAACCATTTATACCGCGAAAACGCATTAAAAAATGAATAATTTGACTGCGATAGGGAATTTACTACCAAATACATGTGCGTAGAAAAGCGATATGACTGCGCGTGCGCAAAGCGGGTCTCTCAATGTAGTCTTTTTCGGAGACTCCAGAAGTAACATCATAATTCAAGTTGCATTCACGTCACATGGTATGTACTGGTAACAACTAATATCTGTAAAGCTACCCACACAGGTTGATATTTAATTTGTTGAGGACGAGTTCCAAGTATACTCGGGCAAGTGTCTCTGGGAAATGCATGTTGTAGCAAAATCAGCCCCTCCTCAACAGGTCAAGAAGTGGCACTTCAAGCATGATAGTTTATAAAAACAGAGTATGCTCTCTCCCAAACAAACTCCACAGAAATATTGACCCAAATACAGCCAAATTGATCAAGCATTAATTATTTATCACAAAATCTATTGTGGACTTCTTGCACTTATCCATCCTTGTCTGTTTCTAACACTGATGATCTTCTGCTTTGACCTTGAGCATGTGCACCAAAAATTTGATAGGCACAACTTCGTCCACTCACACATACATATGCCAAGTTTCATAAGGATACCTCAAACAGCTTTTCAGTTACGCCGTCCATAAAATTGATTACAAATGAACGGAAGGATGGACAAAAAGAATGGATGGAAGGATGGAAGGATGTACGAATGGACAACCCGAAAACATAATGCCTCTGGCGACACCTCATGGCAGAGGTATAAAACATCTATGGTCATACCAGACAGGGTGGCATTGCTCCTTGCTCCAGGGATTTCTCCTTTGGCAATCTGCGCTGCCTCCAGCATGTATGTGTCCTGGAGTCGGAAGATGGCCTCTGTGGCCCCATCAAAGTCCTCCTGGTCGGGCACCTCCCTCCACAGAGCTGTGACGTTGGCATAGTAACCTGAGTGAAAGGAGATGTGGTTGGGTTATGGGGAACTGGTATGACAGGTGATGTCTTGGGACCAGGATGGTGTAGTTGAAAAGTGGATGAGGCTCGGAAATCCCATCCAGACTGAACATCTTTGTGCAAGGAATTCATAATTACCCCTTAAAGGGCTGGGGGATACGCCCCTTTGACATTTCCCGCAATAATTCTGCAATGCTTCTTGGCTTTTTTTTTTTCAAGTTCCCCTCGCCCTCCCCCCTTCCAGCTAGCACACATGCAATGAATTTAATTTAACTAGAAATGTCGCTAAGGCAACTGGTATGCCTCCGCCATAATGCATGATTCTGCTAATAGGTCTATAGTACATGTGGACAATGTGTGATTACATTTTCACAAAATTGGCAAAATATTAAAATGACAAGTTTGTCACAAATGTGTTGAATATTCACCTTCCTTGACCTAGGTTTAATTGGATGAATAGGAGAGCATGTATTTGGGGATTTAAGGACTAACTTGACTTTGACCCATTCATACGTTTATGCAGTGAGTAATTTTCATGGTATGGAGAAAAAGTGCAATTTCTGTATTGAATAGTAAATTGTTACCATTTTCATCTGGCCTTTGACCCTAAAATTCATAAGATTATCACTGTCAGGCAGAACATGCATAAATATGTAGTAAGTTTCAAGATAACTTGAGCCACTTCCGAAATATGGAGGAAAAAGTTAGTGCAGCACTTTCACTTGATCCTTGACCTTTTGACCTTTGAGGCAAAAAAAAAAAAAGGCAAAAAAAAAACTTTCCAGAGAATCTCTAATAGGTTATATGCATAAATCAAGTGTAAAAAAAAAAAAAATAATCCCACTGGCATTGCATAAACATGAGGGAAATACAATGTAGTAAAATTTTGAAGTGTTGACCTTGACCTTTGACCCCTGACCTTTGACCCCATGAACCCTAAATTGTCTAGATAGTCACTGCCAGTCAGTACATGTATGTTCCATGAAGATACCTTGAACAATTTCCAAGGTACGGAGAAAAAAGTGAAGCTTTAATATTTTTACTTGACCTTTTGACCTTTGACCTCATGACCCAAAACTATCACCAGAGAATCTTAATTGGGTAATACATGTATACACTAAGTTTCATGAAAATATCTCCAGGCATTGCATAGATATGGTGGAAATAGAGAAATTTTATGTATTTGACCCTGACTGTTTGACCTTTGACCTCAAGCATGTGCACCCAAAAGTTGATAGGCACAACTTCACCCCCTAATACACAAAATGCCAATAAAGTTTCATTAGGATACCTCAAAAGGTTTGTTAGTTACACTGTCCACGAAATTCATTACGGACGGACGGACAGAAGGATGGACAGACAACCCGAAAACATAATGCCTCCGGCACCACTTCGTGGCGGAGGCATAAAAAGGGGCTTAACAAAGACAGCCATACTCTTGAAGTTGCTGCAATCTTTCACAATTCCTTAATCATGTCACTGGTTCATAAAGCAGTTTTAAATGGTGATAAATTGAATTTTCATTGCTGCATCATAGCTGGCTTAAAGGGAAGATAAACCCTAAGAGCAATGTGGATTGAGTGAAAGCAGCAACATTAGTAGAGCGCATCAGTGAAAGTTTGAAGAAAATCGGACAATCGATGCAAAAGTTATGGATTTTTTAAGTTTTGGTGTTAGAACCGCTGGATTAGGAGACTACTAGAAGCTATGACGTATGAGTGGACAACAATACAAAGAAAATATAAAGAAAATTCTACAAAAATCCATTTTTCACGAAAATTACAAATTCCGTCAACTTGATACTGACATATGTTAAGGGTAGCAATTATTCCCCATGCTTTCTGAAAGCGTTTAGTCAAGTGCTCTTTCATAATGCTAGAAAAATGAATTTTTGTTGAATTTCCTGTATATTTTCTTTGTATTGTTGTCCTCTCACACGTCATAACCTCTAGTAGTCTCCAATTCCAGCGGTTCCAACACCAAAACTTTAAAAATTCATAACTTTTGCATCGATTGTCCGATTTTCCTCAAACTTTCACTGATGTGTTCTACTAATGATGCTGTTTTCACTCAATCCACATTGCTCTTAGGGTTTACCTTCCCTTTAATCCATATCCGCCGATCTGGAGGATATCCCATAGTTTGCGCACACCCTGCGAACGCCGATCTCTGGGATAATCCATAGCAGAAACAGCTTAGATGATGGCATCATTTATATAGCTTATTATAGCCTGTGAACTCTGACCTGATATCCCACGGTCTTTGCATCACTTCCTGTTACTGATATTTTTTCAATTGGATATTTGTATTCCCTTTGGAGGTTTACAGCAGGCTGCTGACGGAATAGGTCTACATCTAAGTGAGATCGAACACTGCTACACGTGTACGTATAGGCCTACTTTACTGTAGTCCCATCCACAGTGTCTATGAGTTTATAGACCAGACTAGTCCGCACAGCACAAATCTTTGAGTTAATTATTATTCAATATTTGTTCATATATGTAAGCATTATGCCCTATGAGTTATATACCATCGGAAAGCTTACATTATGAAGATTTCAAAATTGATAGTTGTTTTTCTGTATAAAGGCTATGAATACCTTCCATTAGTGGTTCCTTTTGAATAAGCGATGTGATTATTCGTAAATATGTAAATCATACGAAAATACTAAAATCATATGACGTCACATAATTCAGGACATGATGCTGATTTACATCTTAATCAGTGCACTCCCACTATAACGAACACTGTTATAACAAAATTCTGGTTACAACAAAGTAAACATTCAGGCCGCAACATCATCCACTCTATGTGGGTTTTTTTTTTGGTTTATTTGTGCAGTTACAATGAAATTTTGATAAAACGAAGTAAAACTGCTAGTCCCAAGAACTTCGTTTTAAGGGGAGTCCACTGTATGAAAGGCCATTACTTTCTTTCTCAATTGATATCAGTTTTCCATAATTTTCTTTTCACAAGTGTCAGTGACATCACCTTGAATTTGCAACAGTACAGATTAGTGAATGTACGTGAAATAGCCTCCAGCAGCAACAGCCTTTAGACTGCATTACGCGACAGGCGGATATGGGTTAATATATCATGATAGTCACATACAAAAGTTATAAAAATGTCAATCTCTAATCCACTGCCCCTTGATTATACACACCTCCTAATGGATAGGTGTTTTTCATTGTATTTTCCAGGTACACCCAATCCCAGATGAACCTTTTCACCAACATGAAAGCGTTGACAGGGTGACTGAGGAATTCCTCCGTGTTTTCCAACGACTCTCGATTCAGACGTCGCAAATCTTCTGTCAATCTGAAAGTTGAAAGAGAAGATTGAAGGAACATATTTTATTAAAAAGTGTTCCATTCTACACATGGGAAAAAGGTAACAATCAGTCCATAGAGCACTGAATGCTCAAAATTACTTGCAAATCTTTGGTCACACAAACATCAAAATACACAAGAAAACTGCTGTTTACCATAAACATAGATCTCAGTACACGTAATAAGTCAACTCTAGTTTTTTGTGGGACCCAAATGCCAAGCAAAAAGATCTATTGCAATCTTCTTTGATATCTAGGATTTACTGCAAAATCTAATTTGAGACACACTGTGTCTTATTACTCAACATACCTGACTGACACCACAAGCTTTTAGCTTAGGCCCTACTGGTACTACTTTTAGTCACCTAGGGCAAACTGCAAGGAGTTTGTATCATTCACACATTTCTTCTTTTAGTGTGTGAGACATCGCTTGCATTTTGTTATAATTGTTTTTGCACCATACACTTTGTTAGGGTTAAATTTTGATCTTTAACCTGCCTGCATGAGCTGTGACTATCTGACACAAAGTACCTAAGTTACTGTCATATCTGAAGGCTAGACTGTTTTGCCTCTGGGAAGAGGAGGAGAGCATGTTAAAACACAATGTCAGCTAAATTAGTTTCTCTCCTCCATGAATGTCAAACAACTTCATTGTATACACAAACTGGCTTGCCATCAACTGAGCCAGCTTGCCACCAGACGCGATACTAACTCTCTGACTTTCTGCAGCTTCCTCTCCTCCTGTCTGATGAACTCGTCCACCACTTCTAGCATCTTCGTCTCGGCCAGGATGGCATTCTCAAAGTCCTCCATCGCAGTGAAGACATCAGCGTCCACCACTACCAGCACGGCTCCGAGGATTACAAAGAGAAGCAGTCCAAACCTGTTGATGGAGTCCATCATGTTTCCAGGAAAGTGCAATTCCTAAAACAGACAATTCAACCATGAAAACAAAGAAAACTAGAGAAGCACTCTGAGAGCGCAGACCTTCGCCAAGCATGCAGCTCATTTCCACCACTGATCTTGTTCTTCCATAGAGATATCAGTGATTTCCACCCATACGGACTTAAAGCAATGTGTGCTGAAAGTCGCCCGATTTCCCAATATAGAAGCCTTTGTTACGTCATAAACCCTCAGCTGCACGGCACGCCTCGCCCTAGCAGAAACTAGAGCATGCACTTTAGTGCGCGCATGCAAACCTCAAATACGCGCAGCCTGAACTCCCAAGTTCACTGACCCTACCTGCCAAAATATCAAAAATCTTTCATAAATTCCCCCAGAATTCTCAGATCACTACCAAAAGTTAATCGTTTGTTACTTGTGTCAATCTCAACCTTTCCTGCAAGTTTCATCCCAATCCGTGAACTACTTTTTGAGTTATTTTGCACACGGACAAACTAACTAATTAACTAACTAACAAACCAATGGTAACGAAAACATAACCTCCTCCCTTGGCGGAGGTAATTAATACTGCAGAGGGGTAGGGATTCTAATGCACACAAGTGACGAGTGGACTCTGGTGCTGTAAGGTGACTTGACGTTTATTGACATGGCGTACCTCAGCCGATCAAAGCAAGTCAAAAACTAGAATTATCACTGAAGGTGATTTATACCCCCGTCCCTAGTGTTGCTTTATAGTATGTGATGTCGTGAGGGCAATGACGTTTTTACCAAGTTTGTGCACTTGTTGAATTGGAAATAGAATAATTTTAGTTTACTGTACAATTACAGAGTTGACACTGAGTTCCACAAGATTTGGGTAAAAAGTGTGGTTACCATGGCAATGCATTGTCTGATACAAACACATAAGGGACATTTTGCATAACTACACTTAAAGACCATCATACACACCAAATTTGACCTTCATAGCTTGAATGGTTTATTTTGATACAAAAATGAGTGGTTACCATGGCCACACCTCGTCATAGTTAACGTTAGAATATATTCATGCATGTTTGAATCACATTTCGTCTCTGAAATTCTATGAAATCCCACTCGCATACAGAAAAAATGCTGAAGATTCCAATAGAACCACAAATTCACTGATCGATCACGGAAATTTGCAGGGATCATCCTCAAACGCGAACAATGCATTAGTTGCGCGCTAAGGAAGGGGCCCGCAACTCGTCACAAGCGCTCCCATAGACAAAGCACGTAAAACTTGACAGGGTTAACAAGCAACCTGTGGTGAAAAATTTGAAAAAAAAAAATTGAAATTCAGATTAGGAATACATGCTATAAGTATCATCATGGTCCTTGCAAGCATCTTTTACGTGCTTTGTCTATGGGAGCGCGGGTGACGAGGTGCGGGCCCCTTCCTTAGCGCATATTCCGCAATGTTCGCGTTTGAGGACGATAGCTGCAAATTTTCGGTATCAATCAATGAACTTGTGGTTCTATTGGAATCTTCAGCATTTTTCCTGTATATGTGAGTGGGATTTCATAGAATTTCAGTGACGAAATGTGATTCTATGCATTTAAACATTAAAGGGAAGATAAACCCCAAGAACAATGTGGATTGAGTGAAAGCAGCAACATTAGTAGAACACATCAGTGAAAGTTTGAAGAAAATTGGACAATCGATGCAAAAGTTATGAATTTTTAAAGTTTTGGTGTTGGAACCGCTGGATGAGGAGACTACTAGAGGTTATGACGTATGAGTGGACTACAATATCAAGAAAATATAAAGAAAATACTACAAAAATCAATTTTTCATGAAAATTACAAATTCCATCAACTTGATATTGACATATGTTAAGGGTAGCAATTATTCCCCCTGCTTTCTGAAAGCGGTTGGTCCACTGCTCTTTCATAATTCTAGAAAAGTGAATTTTTGTTGAATATCCTTTATATTTTCTTTGTATTGTTGTCTACTCATACGTCATATCCTCTAGTAGTCTCCTCATCCAGCGGTTCCAACACCAACAGCGGTTTCCTCAAACTTTCACTGATGTGTTCTACCATGGACCTATGTAGGTCCATGCTTTAACTATGGCGAGGTGCTGGTCACCAAACTATACAGTCTGTCATAGTCACCCAGCCACTGAGATGTGTTAATCTATATATTACCAGGTCCTGAAGATATCAGAATCAACACAGGTGGCTTCCTATTAAGAATAAAACTTGAAACATGCAATTGTAACATAACATGTGGAGATTACTGGGCGAAGGACTTCCTAAAATATATGTCCCCCCCTAGTTTTGCAAGACCACTTTATTTCTACACTACCCTGATGTGACTGACAAATCTGATTGTTTGCATGGTCTACTCTGTAGATTATACTTTTTAACTTTATCATAAATAAGACAGATACTCAGAAACAGATAAACAATAAAGATATTCATGAAGGAGTCGCACAACCACACTGAAAAATGACAACGTCTGCGAAGGAATAGAGGTGCAGCCGCGTCGCTTCGCGACAGCGGCTGCATGTAGTTAAGTTAGGTGGCGTTATAGGGTTTAACAGTTTTTATAGGGTAGGGTTAAAGGGAAGATAAACCCTAAGAACAATGTGGATTGAATGAAAGCAGCAACACTAGCAGAACGCATCAGTGAAAGTTTGAAGAAAATCGGACAATCGATGCAAAAGTTATCAATTTTTAAAGTTTTGGTGTTGGAACCGCTGGATGAGGAGACTACTAGAGGTTATGACGCATGAGTGGACTACAATATCAAGAAAATATAAAGAAAATACTACAAAAATCCATTTTTCATGAAAATTACAAATTCCATCAACTTGATATTGACATATGTTAAGGGTAGCAATTATTCCCCCTGCTTTCTGAAAGCAATTGGTCCACTGCTCTTTCATAATTCTAGAAAAGTGAATTTTTGTTGAATATCCTTTATATTTTCTTTGTATTGTTGTCCACTCATACGTTATATCCTCTAGTAGTCTCCTCATCCAGCGGTTCCAACACCAACAGCGGTTTCCTCAAACTTTCACTGATGTGTTCTACTAATGTTGCTGCTTTCACTCAATCCACATTGCTCTTTGGGTTTACCTTCCCTTTAACTGCGATAAGCCTGAACGCGAGACAGCAGTGTAAACTGTACTACTGTAGTGTACGTGAAGGAAAGCGCCACGGGGTTAGGTGAGTTTAGGATTAAATCATTACTAGGGTTCAGGTAATTAATGCGACCAGCACGAACGCGAAGCTCCCACCACAGTGTAATAACTGTGTACAAGGAGCTGCTTAGTTAGATATCTCCAGAGTAAAACTTAATAACGTTAGTTAATATAATTTTACAATTTATACGCAGAAGTACAAGTAAATTTTAGTCAACTTCAAATCCAGGCCCTATACTCAAATCTTGACTTTGCAAATATCAAATGAGGGCAACAACCTTCCGCCCCTAAACCCCTGGATTGCCGGTGAGTCATAGATAGTGAAATAGACCATCACTGCACTGTGCATCAGAATTTACTTTCGATCTGTCCCATATCCCACTTGCACTTGCACTTGTAACGGATGTTTCAACGGTGCGGTGGCCTAAAAAGCGCCTGATGATGGCAGCGAGCGACTTCGGCCAGTGCGGAGGCCGACGGCTAGGCCTAGGGTCACAAGGCCAACCACCCACCGGCCACCACGGCACAGCTACTGCCGCAGCGGTAGCTGTCGTACCGATACATCCACACGGGGATCCAGCCACACTGCATCACACACGAGCGATCATAAAGTCTACACCGATATAAGTGTTTATAATACAACGAATAAACGGGGCACAAAATATGAAATAACAGGCCATAATACATATAACAGGAGCCTAGAATAACTGTGAAAACATATTTGTAAAGTAACATACCCGGTACCTGAACAGAGGTTACAAAACGTCACATAGAATAGTGTACGTAGCAGCCTACTTCCATGCAAAGTACAACTTTGTACGCTCTTTGCATGCTTCCATGGGTTTTACACAAGTAGTGCGTGAGTGTGCGCTCGCTGACTACGTAGACGGCGCACGAATCGCCGAATCAGCTCTTTTTGCTAACGAGTACACGTGTACATTGGTTGTTGAGTTGTTCGAAAAAACGCTACTGTATTTTATTTGTATCGAAATCACTGTGTAGCTCGTTCCATTCTAGCATCTCTCTGATTTTACATACACCAATTAAGGACAAAATTACTTGTAATATGGAAAGAGCAGGGAGCTAGGTATCTTTCTTGTCAATCAAAGTTACTGAGGATCCAGAGATGAAATACAGCTATATTATGAGCATGGAAACTTTTTGTTCCAAGCTTCATTGTTTTAATTTTCTGAGGAGCAATATTGTCTGTTCATTTAGTCACATTTGAACTCTCTATAACCTTATGCTCTGTCCTTGCTTTCTTAATTGAAGTAGCATTAGTGGCTTAAACATGAAACAACAAATACACTGTAGATGGTTTGGGGTTTTGTTTTGTTTTTGTTTGCTTTAATAAATGAGTGCATAAATAAAACAATGGATGTTGTCTGTATGATATTTTGAACCTACAAGTCCAACACATTTTCCCCTTTACAAGAAATAGAGACCTAAATGCCTAAAAAATACACGAGTCAAAGTTGAGATAAAAGGTGACAAATGTACTTCAATTATATTGGACAATTTAACATGCATCTATACTGCTATATTTACATGTTTACGTCTATTTTCAGGTACGTAATTTGTCGCATCTACACTCGTCATCTGGTATTTCCAAGTTACTCTAGTTTCTTACATGCATGTGGTTACACAGAATTATTGGCCTATTCAACCATTACGATTAACTCTAAAACAGCTTACTCCTAATTAATTTGCTGAAACCTATACCCAGCTGCACTTTGCATTATAATACAAATTTCCTCCAGGTGTTGTGTTCGTGTTTCTTTGGCAATCATATCTATCAACATTGTGTCTATCATACTTTTTCATATTTGGCAGATGAGTAAGTTTTCATGACACTTCAAACCTCCAGCAAATTCTAATACACACATTACGTATCTCTCTTTCCCTCTCTTATTTCTATATTCCTCTATCCATCCATCTGCCTCTCTTAAATATTACACACCCGCCCACACACACACACACACACACACACACACACATACACACACATACACACACACAAACACACACACACACATACACACACACACACACACACATACACACACACACACGCACACACATTTATACATTTGAGCAAACCAGTCTCTTCCAAAAGTTGTTCAAGGAATAGAAGCTTCTTGAACAATAAAATTCATCTTCGAGAGCAATTGATTTTATTATTGAACAGGGCAATCAGTCACATTGTAATAACATTCTCTCCTAGATTCTTTGCATATATGTATACATATGTAATTTGTTTGCATATTTTCCTCTCATCTGGTACAACATGATGATAGCACATGATTTCAATGATGAAAGAAATCATTCGTTTGTGTAACTAGAAGAATAGAAACATTTTTACTTACATTGCTAGTGTAATGCTAACTACCAGCTGATTGTTAACTTTAGGCAGCATGAGAAAGTTATAGTTAGACCTTGTAATGTACATATAAAAACATTCCCTGTAAGAATGGTACAACTACTTTTCTTGTTTCCTTTTTCTTGGCAGTGAAGTATTGCCCCATACATTCAAATGAAAATATGTTGAAACTTAGGTCAATACATGTATAAAGCTTTATTCTGGTGTGTCAACATTTTTTTTTTTTTTTTTAAGGTCAAACAGAGCTTTTAAAAGAGAGGGACAGTCCCGTTATTAGGTTTTGGTTTGCACAGTATAAAGCATTTATGTCTATCCATATGAGAGTGAAACATTGAACAACTTGGTAATGTGTAAATTCATACTGAAGTAGTACTACTTTATTAATGTATGGCAGTTATTGCATTCACACTGAGTCTCGGTGCATCTAAGCCCTACTGATGACAATGAGAATTTACAAAGAAATATGTGTGAAAGAGATGGGGGGACATCACTGCACCACCAAATTTGTTCGATCGGCAGCAGCACATTATGACAATCCTTCCAAGGATTGAGGCTGTGTGTCACATGGTACATGCCACAACATGTACGAAAGGAAATGAACACTGTAACTACAAGTATCACTCCTTGAACAATCTCTTTGCCGAAAACCTGCATTGATCTCAAACTGCCTCCCAGCTAGATTTACCTGTCATGATTAAGATTCTATTTATCAGGCAACACTGGACTAGTCACCGTCTCCTGGAGAAATTGCACAATGTTGAACAGAATTCCATTTATACTCTGGTAACCTAGACACAGTTGTTGAAAATCTCATGTTTTGTACATGTACCTTCCCTTTCATCATGTTCACATGGCAAGAAATTGACAATTTGTATAAATATTTGTTTTGTAGAATAAATATCAACTAAAATGTGACAAATTCAAGGGTATTAGGCATGATTGAACGATATTGACATAATGGGAGCAAAAATGTCAGGTTCGCTTTCATAATTTTGAGAAGTACTATTTTTTTTTTAATAATAAGAAAATGAACAAAAAAGAACACTTTTTAAAATTTTAAAGAAGAAGCTAAGTAACAACAATGAAAATATCATGAACAAATCAATAAAAAAATTCAGCTCTATTGAGAAAACCCTGCTTTGCCAGCATACAGCAACAGTCATGTGAAGCTAGTTAATTTTTACTATGATTTGGTGAAATAATTTATCAGGGGAGGGGGGATAATACCTTCCTGTTGAATCAAAACTAGCAATTCTAACACTGATCTTGACACTGATGATGTACCTCTAACTATAAGCCTACACAATCAATGAAACATCTTGAGCTACTCGACTGTCATCTTTTGGTGTAATATCTTCTCCACCAGGAATAAATTCTCATGGAAAGACTTGTTAGATCCTGTTCATTAGTACTATCAATAATCCTGTCCCTCCTTTTGTAGTATGAGCAAGTCTATTTACGGCAGGTATGATATATGAGACACTGGACAATAACTCTACATGATGGTAGTTCAGATCACATTAGCTATCACAATGATATCTAATCAGAGAAACATGATTCAAGTTTGATATCAAACCACACACGCCATATAATTCAAATCTGACTAATGTATACCAACTATGTAATCAACAAAGAATGATAGAGATCTAACTTGCATAGAAGAATCTTACTTTTTGTGTACGTCTATAACTTGAATACTTTTGAGTATCCCAACAGCAGTTACTGGATGAAAGTAATTTCCAACCACACAACCTAGGAGGTAAAATAATTCTTTCTTCTACATTTCAAACAACACAATCTTTTCAGTATAAAAGGTAAATGTTACAACACAACCTATCTGGTGATTTTAGCAAACATGAATATTCTGTCCTTTTTTTTTTTCATAAAATCAGCACATCTCTTATCTTTACACACAACTTCATTTGCTTAATTTGCTGGTCACAACGGGAAAATTTGCAAGGTATTAACATCATGAAATCTACAGGACACCTACAAAGCAGGTGAAATTACAGCTTCAGATATACAGTGTATGAAGGCATAGGGGTGTTACAGAGCTAATAAACATAATTATTCAAAATGAATGTACAACAGCAATACACAATGACTTTGAATGAAATATGAAGACCACACAGTATAAAAATATTTCAACATGGTACAAAAGGTTCACCGTCCGGTAATTGTCGGGGGGCTGCATTGATTGGTGTAATACATGCATGCATCTCATACAGGTGACTGGATTGGGCAGAATCTTGTGGAAGCAAGCACATTGGCACTGACAACAAATTCATCTACATGTGGGCACACATACAGAGCGAGATACTACTCATCGGGGTTTAATCCGCAGGGTCGCTTGAATTCCTGACCGAGCTCGTGAATCCATATGTTGGCAACTGAGTGAAGGAAAGAAGGAACATTGAGAACCACCTGAGTGTGTTAGTCAGATTATCACTTGCAGACAAACTTATCTACCTCCAACCTAATCATTTCATTTCTTTGCATTGGATTCTTGTCTTTTGGAATACTGTATATTACCCTTAATGAAAAATCTTTTTAACTTAACCTATTGAGGGCGGACTGATTTTGCTAAAACACGCATTTCCCATAGACACTTGCCCGTGTATATTTGGGACTTGTTCTCAAAGGGTTAATAATGATGGTTCATAGGTATGAAAATAGGTCAGTGCATTGTTCTATTCTGGTACACAAAAGTAGTGAAGGGTTGTTTAGTAGTTAATACTATATTTTGATCACTGAAAATTTCCCATAGACACTTGCCCGAGTATATTCGGGACTCGTCCTCAACAGGTTAATAATGATGATTCAGAGGTTATGAGAATAGGTCAGTACATTGTTCTATTTTGGTATACAAAAGTAGCGAAGGGCCGTTTATTAGTTAATATCATCGTTTGATTATTGAAAGTTTTTTTGGTATTGACAATATCTAAAAATAAAACTTTGCTCCATTTTGGTCATGGAGAATTTTGACAAAGTATGAAATGAATCAATACATCACTGAAGAGGCACTTTACTATACTTTAAGACCTGGCAGTGTAGGGGTTCATGGAGTTGGAAGGCTACATGGCCCAGTTTGGATGTATTCGAGAATCCCTGTAGCAAATTGCGCACAACTTTATCAGTGATCTCTACATAACACAGCCACAGAATCTTGACTTAGTCGACCGTTACTGATGAGCGTACACTTTGATGCACATATGCGCTGACCAGTGCTATTCATGATTTTCATACGTACCCCGGTGTGTAGCGAATGAATTGGACCACCCATGAATCCCCACGCTACCGTGTCTTTAAAGAATAACTCCTACAAATGCCAACTTCCTGTACATCAGTTCCTTGTTTGACATACAAGCTCATGTCATTGAGATATCATAATCTTTAGACTTTTGTTTCTCCGACTTTGTAAGCTGCTGGAGAGTAGGTAAACAGAATCAAACTGTAAAATTTTCCACTGTGTTAACATGGAAAGGATCATTCCCTGATTCAACGAGACCCTTTAAAAACAAGAGAATAACACACAAAGCTGGTGGCACTAGGTTTGCCCACAATCATATATAAAAATTACGGTGGTTTGAAAGACCAACCTGGGAGAAACTTGTGTAATATGTCCATCACACCAGGTGATAATTCCAAAATCATTTTGAAAATTATTATTCTTTTGCTAGGACAACAGAAAAACTAGTTAGATGGGAATTCCTGACCAATAAAAATCACTGATAAGAAAGAGTGATGTATATATATATTTTATAAGCAGAACAATGAAAACAAGGAAAAGTAGAAATTACGCGGTGCGTAACATATGTCCCCGCCGGAAGTAGCATTTTGTAACAAAATGTGCAATATAGGTCAAAGGTCAAAGAAGACAAAGGTCAAAATTCTGTGTAGAAGTTTTGAAGCCCTCACCTAGTGCTATCACATAAAGCAAACGGAATCGAAATCGGGTTAGAAATGGCGAAGGAGTAGCATTCTGTAGCAAAATGCACAATATAGGTCAAAAATCAAGGTCAAAGGTCAAAGAAGTCAAAGGTCAAAATTCTGTGTAGAAGTTTTGAAGCCCTCAACTAGTGCCATCATATAAAGCAAACGGAATTGAAATCGGGTTAAAAATGGTGAAGGAGTAGCATTTCGTAGCAAAATGTACAATATAGGTCAAAAATCAAGGTCAAAGGTCAAAGAAGTCAAAGGTCAAAATTCTGTGTAGAAGTTTTGAAGCCCTCACCTAGTGCCATCACATAAAGCAAACGGAATCGAAATCGGGTTAGAAATGGCGAAGGAGTAGCATTTTGTAGCAAAATGTACAATATAGGTCAAAAAATCAAGGTCAAAGGTCAAAGAAGTCAAAGGTCAAAATTCTGTGTAGAAGTTTTGAAGCCCTCACCTAGTGCCATCACATAAAGCAAACGGAATCGAAATCGGGTTAGAAATGGCGAAGGAGTAGCATTTTGTAGCAAAATGTACAATATAGGTCAAAGGTCAAGGTCAAAGGTCACGACTGAAATTCTGTGTAGAAGTTTCAAAGCTCCCATGTAGTGCTATCATATAAAGCAAACAGAATCAAAATTGGCTCATTAATGACAGAGAAGTAGCAAATTGAAGATTTTGATCACACACGGACGCACACACGGACACACGGACGGACGGACGGACGGACGGACGGACACACGGACGGACGGACGGACGGACGGACACACGGACACACACACGTACGGAGCCCGTTTCATAGTCCCCTGCTCGAACTCGTTCGGCGGGGACAAAAAGATCAAAATCAGATAGAAATCAAATAAAATATTATTACAGAATGAAACTGGGAAGTTTTGCTAATTTTCACATATGATTTCTTGAACAGCCAATATGGACATCGGATAAAAAACAAATAATAAATGTATTATAATATGAAATTGGGAAGTCTGCTAATTTTCACATATGATTTCATGAACTGCCAATATGGGCATGCAAATGAGTGAGTCAACGACATCTTCGGCTCACAACTTTCCATACAGTTTGATCACAAAATCCGATTCTCAGATTGTTTGTTCACACATTATTATACCCCGTCTCAAATCATACTATATCTGACTGATTATATTTATTGCAAAGTTATTCAGCCAGGAATAACATTATGTTTTATTACACTTTTATTCTTTTCTTCAGTTTTTTGTACATGATCGATGTAAAATTGTGATTGTGATCATTTGAATATTCACATCAACTCTTTGGGATCTGTTTTGCATAAATTAGCAAAAGTTCACAATTCCATATTTTCCTCATCTTCATCTGATTCTGATCAAATTTTCACAATTGAGCTCACAAAATTTACATTTTTCTTTGCAAACAATTTACTGGTCTGGAGTTTCCCTTTAAACATTTCAGGGAGTACCTACAGAATCAGAGACTTCGAAGTTCTCCGGGATTTCCATGCAAATTTTGGACCTAATAATAGGGGATAAATCGTGGTCTACTTTACCCCATTTTGATCCTGCAAGCACCGGGCAAGCTGCATGCCTGGTGTCATAGTTTCCCTCGCCATTCTTGAAGAGGTTGTACCAGAACACGGCAGTGCCCTAACAAAAGATATTAAGAGCATGTAAATGGTTATCAGTATACACTACAACATCTTATTCCAAGAAATACTCAGGAATCCATTAAAAAAAGAAAAGAAAATCGTATCGGATTTCTTCCACAAAACACATGGGAATTCTTTGATAAAACATATAGCAATTACACTACAATTTTAATAGCTTCTATTGTAAACACACCATAATATTCCATGAAAAGACCTTATTTCCCTTGTTACAGCCATCTTGCCTATTTACTTTCAATCATATTGTTTTTGACACTCTACCATTAGCCCTGTCTCATTTGAATAAGCCAAAATATTGCCACATGCAAGAAGCATACTGATTATAATAATATGAGAAAATAAGAGTATACACCCACACAAGTGACTACATCGTTCCACTATTTAACAAAACCTGCTGATAATCAGTAATGGCTTTAAAATAGGATAAAAGAAATGAATAAAGAAAAAGGAAAATCCCCCAATCGGTATCTACATTAGTTAGTGCACTTGCCACATTGAAACAGTGCTAGGTGGGAAAAAAAAATGATGAATACTGAATTTCTTGTGGAACAGAAACACACACAATTACTCATCGCGGTCGTTCCTAGATGATCTTTAATAGCACACTGCAATCCAGCAGGGCATATTAAGAAATGAATGATAATGGCTGGAAAATAGTCACAGTCTAAACTTGGCAAAGCATGGAGTCAATACACACCTTCTCTGGCCTAACTCTCGCTCCAACTCTGGTGAAAACAGTCGCTCCACCGGCTTCAACGTCGCTCAACTGACAGGAAGTAAGAACAGAGTACAACAGATGATAGAATCATCATGCTAGCTACAGGGGAGGCATACTGTGAAGCAGTGGTGATGATCATTAATAGCCATTAATAGAAGACTGAAGATATGGTACTTGTGTACTACACATTTAAATAGCTTTAAACTCTTGTTGAAAACTTATTGGTAAATTCAATGTAATGTCCAGCAGAATAGCAAGACAGCCACTCTATAAAATGCTTTTAATAGCTCTTTAAATATCAATAATGAATCTCAGTATCTAGCATAATCATATTTACATTCAGAGAATTTGAACATCTTTAGAAACAATCATGGCATGTATATTCTAATAAAAAAAAAAACTTTGGTTAATCATGAAAAGGACAACATATCTTTTAAATTTCTAATACAATGTATATATTCCAGAATTTAGTGAACTTATAATCTATCTGCAGAACTTGCTTATGCGGTTCTTCGTCGAGGCTCTCTCTGTTTACTTAAGTGTACATGTACATACTGGTGTACAAAAACTTATAAGAAATGTAAAGGTTGCAAGCAGGACAAAGTAAAGAGTACACACTGTATCTCCCTTTAAAGTTAGAGTCAACTCTGTACATCTGTTTCTGCAGAGTGTTTGCATCACTATACATAAAACATTATGACACTAGGAACGCTAACAGCCCCCTTTAATTTTACCTTTCGTTGATCCTTTTAATTCACATATTTTATTTTTAAAGGGATGGTACAGTATTGGTGGAGATGAGAACTGGGCTTTTAACTTTTTGCGAGATACCAAGAAAACACTTATTATATAGTACAGAGCGTACCATTTTAAGAGGAATTCAAAGTTTATTTGATGAAAATTGGGTTTGGAATGACTGAAACATCCAAAAACAAAGTAAAACAAATCGATCATAATAAAATGTGGGTCCCACGCTTTACTAGAATCGCTGTTTTTTGGGATATCTCATCCATTTCAAAACCAATTTTCATCAAATAAAAACGTTGAATTCCTCATAGAATGACATGCTCTTTCATATTTCATAAGAGGTTTCTCATTATCTCATCAAAGAATGTTAGAAACATGAAATTAGGTCTCAACCAAAACCATACGATACCTTTAACTTATTTTCTCTGGTATAAGACATTTTTTTATTCCCTTAGATTAAACACTTTGCCACCAAAGAGTTGTGACCACGAACTAGATTAAACAGCACAATACTTTATATTAGGCAAGAGCTCTGACATGGCTCTTCATAATAATAGATTCCGAAATACTAAATACTAAAGTACTAAAGTATTATACAACATCATACACCTTTCAGTCATCACTGGCACTCATTTCCCTTTGGGAAAGTAAATTCATATTAATGAGGCACAGGGGACTTACTGTCATTGCCATGTGACATCATGTTTCAAAGTGACTTGACATAATCAATCTTTAAATGAGAACTATGACACATCAAAGACTTCTCCATGTATAAGATTATTTGATAACACCAGCTTGATAGCTATGGCTTTCAAAATTTCCATACCATTGAAAAAAAACAAAAACAAAAACAATCTGATTACCCAACTCATTAAAAATTATATTTCATATCCAAGAACACATTTAATCACAAGTCTGATAAAGTGATCCAAAAACTTTCTGGTAAAGTTTTGCTGATTCACCTGACTGAACCCATAAAACTATTCCAAATTATCCTCAGAGTTTAACCTTGTGCAAATGTATGCTTTTAAATTTCTGAGAGGAATTCAACCTTATGTCTAATGAGAAAACCTGTAAAGAAGGCATGTTGTCAGTGTTCTGAAATATAGAGTTCCATAAAAAGATGTATGTAGAACAAGCATCCAGTTGAAAATTTATATTCAAAAAATTCTTTTAAATTCTAGTGCTATGCTCAAGTGATCTCTTCTCAAACAAGTTTGTTCTACTGTAGTTGTTCTAAACATGCACTGCACAACACCAAATGAGAAAGAGTGCTTAATTATTGCATTCCTCTGGAATATTCTGATAATTTTCTTTTCAAGATATCATCCAAATCAGACAAGGTAGGAAATGTTTCATATTCAGAGAGCAAAGAACATATCAATGACACATCTGGCTTTAACCGATATAAATATCACTAACTATATCCAGTCCTCTTGTTTTCGTTGTTGTTGTTGTTGTTGTTGTTGTTGTTGTTGTTGTTGTTGTTGTTGTTGTTGTTGTTGTTGTTGTTGTTGTTGTTGTTGTTGTTGTTGTTGTTGTTGTTGTTGTTGTTGTTGTTGTTGTTGTTGTTGTTGTTGTTGTTGTTGTTGTTGTTGTTGGTGGTGGTGTTTTAAAGTTTTGTTTTTCCATCATCTCTGGCACTTTTAATGATGTTAGCCAGTTCCCATACTTACATAAAACAGCATTGTAGCAATTCTATTGCCAGTTCCCAAAGATTTGAAAGCATTTGATTCTTCTTTCTTTGGTCAGAACAGTTCCCCAGGAAGCATCAAACAAAGAATATGAAAGTCACATGCATGAAAATAAAACTATGCCTTTAATATTGACGCACACACGCACAGTGTGCACTTTTTTTGTGTGTTTTTCCTCAAATACAAGGGAGGCTCTGTCGACACAAAATCTGGCACGCAGCAGCACAATGTTCAGCATTTGGGAAGGCTTTGAAGCTTCATGCAGATGAATTTTCTACTGTGAATTTCATCAAATGTGAGAAGCCTTCTGAATGACAGCGGAAACTTTGCTTCAGTTTCTACAAGGTCTCACCTTGTACTGGAGCAGACTACAAGCACAAGCGGGGAGCTTTGGATATTGCCAGGATATGATCATTCTACTTGGTGGTTTCAGGATACAATGTGGATGGTACGAGTTGTGCATGATTGCAGTCCCATTTTCTTTCACAATAAGGTTCATTTATCATGGTGAGATTATGATGTTTGCAGCTACCATCGAAGAAATGAAAATTCCTATTGGATATTTGAATGTTGAATGATGCATCTCCAATTGGTTTGTTGTGAGCGCATCTTGAAAATGGGGTCTTGGTTTTGCGTTCCAAAGAAATATTTGATGATGAAAAGTGTGGATCATTTTGCTGTGCTGTGCCATTCTTGCGTAACAAAGATTGAGGTGTTCACAAGTCTGCATGGGTGTAGCTCCGTAGCGGATCTGTATGAAGATACTCACATAAAAGAGGGCGGTTGCAATTCTATTTCCTGTCCCCAATGATTCAAAAGCCCTCGTTTCTTCTTTCTGAGGAGACGTCGCAGAAGTTGTTGTTGTTTTGTTTGTTTTTAGGGAAAAGAGGGAAATTGGATGTCAGGCCAATAGGGAGAGAGTAGGGAAGGAGGGATTTAAGCTTGGATTACACTAATGACTTGGGGGATGGGTGGTCCTAGACAGATTCTTGTTTGGCAAGGCACTGAAGCAAATTGGCAGGGAGAGGAGAATCTATAACTGTGTGAAATCAATAATCCTCAAGGTAGCTAGAGCTAATTTTGATGCACTCCAAATAAACAGGTGAAGGGATACTACGACTCCAAGCAGAGGAAAAGTATGATTATCTGCAAAATTCACCCTTTTAATTCCCATTGTTATACTCCCAGGTGGCATACAGCTGGCAGTTTCACATTACTGCTTTCTCTACAGATGGAGTCACACCTGTTTCATTGTAATCAATGCCACATGTTGGTAGCTTAAAAAATACTGAAAGACTGTATATTTCAAAACCCTTGTAAAGGTGCATGCCACAGTAAAAGGTTTGAAAAAACAAACAGGTGAAAATCAGGCACAATAGAGTACCAAGGTGATGATGTCACATTCTTTTGTTAAAGCTTAGGTGGCAACCAGGTGCAAGCATGGTTAGCAACAATAAAGGTGAGGTTGCTTAGAACCAGTTTCCATGATGATGAATGGCCATAACATAACTCTTTGGTACTCTATACAGGTGCAGCGTGAAATCAGACACTGCAGAGGTATTCCAACTTGCAACATCTGTAAACAAGTTGATACTGGGGGAAAAAAATGTATATAGTTCTGTTTCACCGCTGTGACTTTAAAGTCTGGACTTGCAACATGCACTACAAAAGTTTTCAGCTGTAGGCGTTCTCTTTGAGGTACGAAAACAAATTGGTGAAAGAAACTGAATCATTTGCTTCACTGCGCTGCCAGCCAAGAATCTGCCACTGCTCTGACTATTAAAAACAAATGATGCATTTGCACACACAGGTCTCTGGAAGAAAAACAAATGAATGAACGAAAACGGACAGATGGATAAAATGAAAGGAAGAAGACAAAAAGGAAGATGTTGCCATGAAAAAAAAAAAAATATTCCATCGTAGTGAGGTGTGGATGTACTTTGACCGACTCACATAGAACAGCATGGTGGCGATTCTATTTCCAGTGCCGAGGGATTCGAAATTGTCTTTCTCATCCGACTGGGTAAAATCAGGCCATTTTAGTAGGAGTGGGGAAAGACGGCAGAAATAAAATGTTACGTGACAGAAAAGCATGTGATAACAGACAGAACGAAAGAAGACCATGTTAAAGATAATTTTGGAAGACAAATTTAGGAGCAGACTTGCACTCTGCCAGCAGCCAAAATGATGAACACATTCTATGATAACGAAAGATATCTGAGTAGACATGTGAGGGTGAGCATTGAGAATGATCTAAAATATCATGACTTAATTTTCAGCTCTAACTTTTGTGAAGTCCATGACATGGCAGAAATCTGAATGTGTCCAAAAATGAGAAAATTTGGGATTAAAAAAATATTGCAATTGGCATATCAGTTTACCAATAATATGGTAAAAGGAAATGCAGCATGCAAGAATCTTGGTTGTGCAAAGGATTTAAGTGATAATACAAAGAGAAAATTAAAGGAAATACTTCTTTTTTTCTTTCTTCATACAGGGATTATCTCACAAACAGCATGCACAAGTGAATGAGATGAGTCAGTGGAATGAGTTAGTAAAGGGATCAGAATGATGGCTGGAACCACTGTTGGAGGTAAGACTACACAAAATGAAGACAACACTGTGCAAAAACTGTCCATGTTCCATGTTTCTAGTGGTATCTTTTAAATCAGTTATTTCCTGAGCAATCTATTTTCTTTTTTACTGGAGAACACTTTGTTATAAATAAATTACTGAGCTAATTTTTTTTTTTTTCTTAAAAAAATTCTAAGGCCACTAATGTTATATGTTGACAGAATGTAACTTGAAATCAAGATGGAATTAAGACATTGGTCCATGTTAAAAAAAAAAAGGAGAGTTGGATCAGATATTACTATAGGACATGTTATTGTTTTAGTTTTGTTTCACTACTTCACTTCACACATCATTCTTTCCAATGAGATTAGATCTTACTTGAATTACCTGCAGTAACACACTTCACAAGTTTAAATTATGACTCTAACAAAATACTGATAGTATGTTCTGAAAATTTTGGCAAATGTTGAAGTTCATTCTCATTATTTGATGGCCAGTAGATCATGGTAACACTTAGCAATGTTAACATCTGGCAATAAGACTACCTTCCCAAATTTGGATTTAGAAGCTAATGGCATATCTCTCACACTGAAATTAAAAAGAGATCTGTGCAGGGATCCTAAGAACTTGGTTAATTCCTTGTGCTCATGATGCATTGTGGCAATTAAATGTTTCGGGCATCAGGATTGGCAGGCTTCTCTGAGTCAACGGCAACAAATTAATGCCCTCGCAATTATGTCACTTTCCAAAGGACCTTTCGCCTTTCATCATTGTGTGTGTGTGTGTGTGTGTGTGTGTGTGCCGGTCCAAGCTAGTCAATCACAATGATACATGTGAAATCTTGTGGAGGGAAAAATGCAGCGGTATAGCCATCATTGAGAACACAGAATAGCATTAGAGAGATGTGGAAGAGAGTTACTGATTAGTACAGCCACATTGTGTGTTACACAATCCCAGAAGTAAGAGAAGTGGAATGTGTCTTGATGAAATATGTCAGGCCGGTCTACAGAAAGGGATTCTAGATGGGGCCTACAGATGCAGATCACTTCTGTGCCAACCAATCTCTGGTTAAGTGATCTTTACCTGTAGCCTTCATGATTTAAACTTAACAGTAGTACCGCTACATGTACATTGTGTACATCTATTTCCTTCACGGTCTCTGAACAGTTAATGACTTGGTAGTGACTGAATTTCATCAGCATGACATGAGCTGAGTTGATTTTGACATAACATTCTTTTTCTGACTATGCTCGCTATACTTGTAGTCTACCCTTTCATAAGGCTGAAAAAGGGGATCTAGGATATACAATGAAAACTGAGACAAAATTATGAGGACAAAAAATATTCCTCCAATGTCTCTCCCTAAAAACAACTGTTTGCCACTTGCAAAACAGGACACACAAAACAAGGGCTCTCCTAAAGTCAATCCTGCTTACTATATTTACCCCAATAGATCATTAATCAATGACAATAAGCTTTGAAACGGAAGACTGCATGTCTACAAAGCAGTGGAATTGGAAATGTGCATTGATGGATGGGCTCGAATACTATGAAGAACATTTTACTATTCAAATGTAGAGATAACCTTTGGAAAAAAAGTATAAATTTATGTTTCCTGATGTTGTTGTTGTTGTTGGGTGGACAAATACCACGAGCAGTACAGATATGAAGTCTTTTACCAGGATAATTTATGAAATCCATGCATAGGTTCATTAGATTCTATTTTTGACAACACTTGCAAATTTGATGTAATTTACAATCTACATGAAAATGGTCAAGAATTTCAGATGGAAATAACTAGGAAGAATAGCTTTGCACTGAAGTGCTGAAATCAAAGCAACAGATCAGTGACAATTTGAGTTAAATGGCAGTCTTGATCATATAATTTGGATATAAATGAAAGCATTGATCCACTAAGTTTTCTTCTAATAAAGAAAATAGTCCAAAATAGGATCCTCTCAGGTAATACAGAGGTTGCAAAATTCTTTGGTCTTGGACCCTAGCTAAAATTACAGTGACTCTCATAGAAGCACTAATTCCACATTCATCTTTTTAAAATGAATATGTAAGAAGTGAGAATATTCACTTATCAAATGTAGTGTATCTATACTATGCAAGTATGCACATGAAATATACTTAAGTATATTCATTAAAGGCATTATTTACCATTTGCAGATGAGACAAAAACTCAGCTTTAGTGCTTCAAAACAGTTCTAAAATGTGCTTAAGGGATAGAAAAAACAAACACAAAAATTTTCATTTGTATAATCAATGATACGTATTGTTGAATATAAAAAAAGTGAACATTGTTATAATAAAATTGTTTCTAGAATAAAGCGTCTACAGTTATGGTTTACTGAGAAAAATAGTGATATTTCCTTACATTTTAGGCTTTATTACAAAATTTTTATATGGTAGGATGTTCTGTGATACAATTAACCTACAAATATGCATCAAATGTGGGAACTCGAATATTTTTAAAATCACTTCTCGCCGTGGTAAACAATATCTTTAATAAGATGGCAAACTTACATTCACAAGTGAGTGTAACTTTAGTACTTTTCTAATTTTAATGAACCAATCACTGTCCAGCACTTTTATCCTCCACATCTTCACATAATGTGAATTTCTCCTTGGGCTATGAGCATCTCTTGAGCTTTTCTTTTTTTATTTCTTTAATTTGTAATTTACCTAATAAAATCTAAAATGACTGTCTTTGAGCACAACCAGGAAAATTAGAAATCAGATGTGCACATTGTAGATATCTCCTTCACTCAATGATCAAATCTCCGAATGTGTATGAAGTGATAGCAGTAAAGAGCGTCTATTTTGCAATTTTGCTTTTGTTTTGTTTTGTTCTACTTTGATAATCAGGTACATTGTATACATACCATAAGGACAAAATCCCTCATTGAGCATGAAGTGGTGGCAGTCACTGATTCTATTTTGCTATTTTGGTTTGCTTTGTTTTGTTTTGTTTTGATAATCAAGTAGACATACCATAAGGACAAAATCTTTGATTATCCATGAAGAGGTGGCAGTCAGATCTTGTTTCGGTGTTGAAATGCCTTGTTTTATTTTGTTCCGTTTTGATAACAAGGTACACGTTACAGTGACACAGTCTCGGTAATTTCCTATTTCGGGCCACTTCCTCTCCACTTTTTGTACTTTTTTATTCTTCTTTTGTACTCGAGCATGTTGTTGTGACGCTTCTGAAGGCATCTGGGTAAACAAAGGCACATCAGCCAGGCAAGTGACTCGAAAATTTTACGAGTTGCGCTGATTGAAACATTGTGACTTCCTCCCACATTTATTTTTTCATCCCTGAACCTGAAGAGTTCTTTGTTCTATCAACTATCTGTAAGACAGAATACCACAAATGATACATCATGACATTACAAAAAGAGAACAAAAAAAGAAATAGAAAAGGAAAAGGAGCTTATCAATGGTTTCAATAACAACTTCTTTTTTTTTTTTTTTAGGGAACAAGATATAGCATGTCAAAACCTTATACACCTCTTGAAAGCACCATAATATATCAAACTCTCTAAAATTTTGTTATGTCTAACGTACAAAAATCAGGAGTTATGAATGTTCGCTTACAACCAAAATGTGGGTTTAATCTTGGAAACCCCTGTTTGACAGTTTATTTTATGAATACTTTCTGAAAACAAACTGCCCTGCACACACTCATTCTAAGTCTGCTGAGTAGGACACATCTACAGTTGTCTACATTTGATTCAGAATCGAGCGGAAATGCACATTTATACAAAATATGAAATTCTGCAACACACAGAAATCTACCTTCATCAATTCCCCCCCTCAAAAAAACAAAAAAAACAAAAAAACCAAGAGCATTATAAAAGTCAAAAAGTTATCTCGATAGCTATAATAAAATACTGGGGTGTAAAAATCAATGTAAACCTTGGTGATTCACTATTCATACCCTTAATAATCAAAGGTTTCAGGAGACAGGAAAACTGGCCTCTGACTCTTGGTACTCGACTTCCGACACTATTCTGGAAAAAACATGGCTCTCTCAATTCTCTCACGTCATGCTACTGTGGTTGCTGACACAAAGTTCTGAGGTGAAGATTTCATACTGACTTTCTACTGTGTTTCTTTCCTGCACAATCTCACAGAAATTTCCTGTAAAAATCTGTAATTTGCTCTCAGTATGAGAGAACTAGTTGATGTTTTCTGAGAAAACAAGTCTGATTATCTTTTAAAATCTAGTAAACAAACTAAAGTACCGATTATACCTCTCAAATGACACTAAAACCAAACACTGATATTACCATTCTTGGGAGACTGACAGCTGTGTAAAAGTCTTTTAACATCTGTCCTGCCGTCAAAATGGAACCAGATGTATTTACCTTCGGAATATCTCCTGACACAGTGAATAATCACCAGCATTCTTTGGATGTACAGGGACTCTTTCGGGAGATACAAGTATTTACTCATTCTTTGTCTTACACTTGTGCTCAATAGCTACTCTTTTTTACTCACATAGAACAGCATTGTGGCAATTCTGTTACCAATGCCGTGATATGCATTAGGAATCTGCATGATGATTTTTAAGAAAAAAGATATAGTTGGTAAGATCCACAGATGTCCTGTAAGATGTTGACAATTCTTTCACAAGCATGGTCCTCATGGAATATTAAATGTACACATACTAGATGACAGTCTCCATTCTAGATGTAGAATTTTACTTTTTGTCTCTCATCAACAAATAGTTCATTCACATGGTTGTAATCTGATCCTTGTTCCATAACGCAAAGAAAGTCATACAAAAATATGTTTAAAAAATGTAAATGATACAGCAATTATTACAAGTAAACAAAGATATGTGATGAGTATGATGTTAGTAGAAACATATTTTTCAATTTGAACAAATACTTTGGACAACATGTGAAGATTTACACAGAGATTGAGAGGTTGGCAGTGATGGCTGCTGCATTCTAACTGGCAGAGGGAGAGATGATGGCACAGATTCATCTTTCTCTACCAGATGGAATACAACCCACGCATCATAGCACAGTCTTAATGGTAACAGTGTTAGTGTGGGCAGACATACAGGAGGGACTGAAGCCATGCAACAGAGCAGAAGACATTGGTATGCCACCTCATAAAACATATATTGTATAAACAGATAGATTTCTGGAGACAAACATATATGCACATATGCAAATATCAATGCATGATCAATGATCAAATACAGAGAACTGTTGGAAACATTTTCATGAAAGCTTGAATCATATGTAATAATAAAAGATCAATAATAACTGTTATATTAATAAATCAATATGATGAATGCAATTACACATATTCTTCCTAACTTGCATAAAAATTCAGAATTGGACCATTTCATATTTTCTTCCTTCCACAAAATTTTAATCAAACATGAACTGTCTGTTAAATTATTCCTCTGGACATGATATCATAGAATTGACACTGATTCAACTATCTTCCACTTTCTGCCCTATCATAAAAAAATAAAAGTAAGCTGCATCATCGAAGGTTTAGTAGCAAGGTCCCAAACTGCACATTTGCAGAGATGTGCTGAATTCATGAATACCAAATTTTATAAGGCCATGTTGGCTTCCATCATTCTTTTCAAAAATTACTATGATTAATACCACTCTAATGAGACGTATCTTACAACAAAACATACTTACTCTTGCAAAATCAAAGTGTGGTTCGTAGTGGCCTCCTATACCATAGTTGACAACCTAAAAGAAAGATTCCCAAATAGCTACTGTTAGATAGTCCCAGGGAAAAGAAAAAGAAGCTTGGCAAATGGTGATGCCATTGCAACATTGCATCATATGTGACCGTGCACCTCAAAACGAACATAAAGTCGCACACACTGATTTTGCGTGAGGACTGAAAATAAGTGAAATGGGTCAACCTAGCCGAACTTGACTTTTTCATATTTTCTGAAAGAGCGGGTCTTCTTTTACATTATGCTAAAATTTGGTATCATAAAACGGGCAGGAAAGTGTGTTTTTTAGCAGTTTATCTCGAACATTTTTGGTAGAATAGTGTGATTAGGTGTGTCTTTAGAATCCCTTTTTCATTTCTGAAAAACCTTGTCCACACTCTTCGCTTTCAATTCTAATAACTTTGAAAGGATAACGCTACTGCTTTGAAAATTGGCATTAATTATGGACAGAATGTGTTAATGAGGCATACTCAATTTCAGTTTAATCTGATAATCCCTTCATTGTTGTTACTCTGGTGGTTTACTTCCTGTTTTTTGTCCCATTCATCGCACAGCCAGCACGGTTTGGTAAAGATTAAGCGCTTGAATAGACACTGTACTTCAGAGCCTCTTTTCTAAGTTTACACTTTTCCTGAGTTTGTGTTTTCTTTCCAATATTTAGATAGGTTAGGAGAGTCCATTTGATTTGAGTTATACATCATTTTAAAGCTTAAAGTCTGTTCTTTCAGAATATGGTCTTAACTAAAAATTCATGTCTGGCGACTTTTTGTTTGTTTTGAGGTGCAGGGTCACATATAATCTTCCTCGTTCATTTTTGCACTCTACATTTTTTTCTTCTTTATAATCAGATTACAGAAATATAGGAAATGGAAATAAAACTTGACATCTGAATCTAGCTCTTCTGCCATGTTTTCAATATTCTTATCCAATCAAGAAGAGTCAATTTTCATACTACACATCTATTGCTTGTAAATACCTAACCATTCTTTTTTAATATCTGGTTAACTATACACTTTGTTCAAAGCAAAATCAAAATATGCATGTGTACTAACTGTGTACATCTTGCTCTTTATTTACCAGATCCTCATGAATTGTTACAAGTATTAACTAGAAATGTCGCTATGGCGACTGATGCCTCCGCCAAAATGCATGATTCTCCCAATAGGTGTATAGGACAATGTCTTCAAAATGTGTGATGACAGTTTCACATAACTGGCAAAATATTGAAATGACAGGTTTGTCAGAAATATCTTGAATGTTCACTTTCCTTGAACTAGGTTTGCTATAATTGTCTATGAAAGAGTTCAGGTACATGTATTTGGGGAATTGAGGATTTTTACTTAACTTCTGACTGACCCTTTTATAAGTTTATGCTTGAGTAATTTTAAAGGTATGAAGAAAGAGTGTAATTTAACAGTGCAAAATAAATTTTTTTTTTTTTTGCATTAAAACCTTGCTTTGACCCTTAACCTTTGACCTTCGACCTTCTGGCAGGAAATTTCCAAGAAAATTTCCATTAGATAAAACATGTACATATTGTATATTGAATTTTAAAAATAATAATGCAAGCACTGCATATGTATACTAGTATATGAGGGAAATAGTAAAATATTGAGGAGTTGACCTTGACCTTTGACCCCTGACTATTGACCCATGACCCCTATATTCCCTAGATAATCCCTGCCAGTCAGTACATACATATGTACCAAGTTCCATGAAGATACATTGAACCATTTGCGAGAAAAGTGAAATTGTAACATTTTCACCTAACCTTTGACCTTTTGACCTTTGACCTTATGACATGAAACTCTCTCTGGAGAATCTTTATGCAGTAGTACATGTCTACACTAAGTTTCAAGAAAATACCTTTGAGCATGGCATGGATATGGGGGAAATAGCAAAATTTTTAGCATTTGACCTTGACCTTTTACCTCTTGCCAATGTCACTTAAATTTACTCAACTAATTGCCCCATCATACATCATCCTTGGACCAAGTTTGGGGAAAGCTGCACAATCCAGTTTTGAGTTATCACATAAACAGATAAATATTAGGATTTGACCTTGATCTTTGACCTTTGACCTCTGTCCGATTTCACTAAAAAATCAATCAAGTAATTGTCCCACCATACATTATCCTCTGACAAAGTTTGGTGAAATTTGCATGATCCAGTCTTGAGTTATCGCGTAAACAGATACAATTTCATGATTTGACCTTGACCTTTGACCTTAGGTCGATTTCACCCAAAATCTAATCAAGTAATTGCTCCATCATACTTTATACTTGGACCAAGTTTGGTAAAATTTCAGTCAATACTACTCAAGTTATCACGTAAACGAATGCTGACGGACGGACGGACGGACGGACGTACAGACGTACGTACGTACGAACAGACAACCCGAAAACATAATGCCTCCGGCACCACTTCGTGCAGAGGTATAAAAATATCATGGTAAAACAAAAAATGAGAATGGTTTAATAAAAGGGCCTTTGTGTGGCCAGACTGCCAACACGTGACATAATATAGGGCAGGGCTCGACATGGTGGTGGCCCAGGGTCACTGAAAATTGATGTCGGGCAACCTAATTTTCAAAAAGGTTATCTTTTGGTGGCCCGATCAGGCAACTAATATTCAAACAGATTGTATGTTGCTTTCCATTTATTTCGGGCCGATACATTTCCTTTTGAGGTCACCAAAATTTCAAATTGAAAGATGTTAATGGCCAACCAGAGAAAAAAATATAGCCTTGAGCCTTGGTAACAAGGACAAACACTTCAAAATTAATAAATTCAGGAATTTCTGTAAGTAGGGTAAAATGTGCTAAAGTATTAAATTTCCTTTTCCAGAAATACAATTTTTTCTAATGTACTTTGTTTAGTGGTAAGATCTAGTAGAAATGATTCTCATTGTGTAAAAATTGCACACAACGATGTAATGAATAATAATAATAATAAAAATAATAATAATGAACATAACAGAGAAGGCATAAATGCTTAACATTATTTTTGAAAATTTGCCTGTACCCGGGCACGGATTATTGGAGAAATTGGGCCCAATGAGGTTGCAAAGCAAAAGGTGAACATAAAGTTAATGTTGCCCCACGTAAAGATGGAAACTTTCTCACCTGTAGGTCTTCAGCCGTCTCCAGCTCTAGGCCGGAGTAGGCCGCCACGCGCCGACGGATCCGTCGGATGATGGCGTCCTCTTCGGGCCTCAGCCACGCGCTCTTGCTGATGCGGTAGTCAGCGAACTCAAGGTTGCCTGTGATCGAGTTCTGAATCGTGGCCCTCTGAAGCTGTGGGAGACAACAAAGGGTGCACGGACTCGTTTTCATCTCGGTGGCGTCATAGTCAAGGCAGAGGTGTGTGTTTGAAATGGAAGTGCGCAATACCATCCACTAAATCTAAAGCCACTCATAAATGTGCCAATATACATGCATTTCGAGTATACTAGCATGCTATGCTTTGTCTGAGCTAATACACTCAAACTAAACTTTCATGGGGAAGGGGTGTGATAAAGATAAAGTACTAATCTAATAAATGCATTGAATTTACAAGCAATTTTGTACTCGATAAACAGGTATCTTTGTCGTGGTTGACTTTTTCTACATGGTACTGAGCAATGTGGAAATACATTTGGCAAATCTATTCCAACACTTTTGACTTTTGCATTCTCAGGAATGTAACAATGGGATATTATGGATAAGCACATGTTGTGAGATCTCTTTCACACGATGACATCTTTCTTCTCATCCCCACTTGTCACTGGTGATCGTTGGAGCTGTACCTTTAAGTGCATTTTCACTGGATTTTAGTACTGGTAGTGACAAGGTTTGCCTGATTCAGCACACAAAAGTAAGAACTGTACAGGAATAACTTAGATATCTTTTTAATGTGGTTCATCCTTTAATTATGTTGTTTTCAGCAATCTACATACCCCTGAATGTCACAAGTCGTGGGAAACTGCAAACATTAGCAATGTGAAAATTGGGTTTAGGATGGAATGTAAAAGCAGATGACATATTTTAGACGTGCAGTTTTACCTAGAGTCAAACCTCATACTAAAACTTTCTTTCCTGTTTCTTTTCAATCAATATCATTGTTCATTGCAACATTGCAACATATTCCAGACTACTGACTGATATTGTTTTTTTTTTTCTTCTTCTTCTTCTTCTTCTTTTCGTTCAACTGCAGTTAGTATGCTAAATGCTTCTCATAAACAGAGCATATTAGACACTGACAGGTAGAAAACCCAAAATTCTTGAGTTTTACTGTATATCCATTCATTTAGTTATGGGACAGCTGTGTGTTTTACCCTCTCTCTCACACACACACTTTTCAGGGTTAATCACCCTCTTGTACTTGTCTGTCAAAATGAATAGGAAAGCCTGTAATGTGTAAAACTGCATATATGCAAATATGCATCCATGGTGCAGTTTTCTGCGATAAAAAGAAAATTGTCACTACAACAATGGAAATTGTCGAGTCTATCTTTGGTATCCTTTTACACCAGACATTGTTTCTAACATTTATCCGTATCGATATTCCATTGGAACAATATCAGATAAATGTTTTTATTCTGAACGATAAAACCAGACCGACTGAGATTACCAAGCATGCAAGACAATGAAAAAGATGAGATGAACAAAATGGAGATATTAAAGGGACATTCCATACGATTTTCATAATTTCACATGATATAGAACATAAATCTACAACTTCATGTATAGATTTATGGAATTTATTGTGGTTATTGAGCAGAGAAACAGTACTTTGAAAAACCTTAAACAAATTACACTGAACAAGGATGATGACATAGGAGGTTCACATATTTCAGAAATGTAGCAGTGCAATTCCATTACAATACCACTTGCTTGCGAGTTCACCTGTGTATATTTATGTATGCCTTCTTCTTTTGCTCTGCTTCCTTGAGCCCCAACTCATGCATTCTTCTGGTGACTCTGCTATGTCATCATCCTTGTTCATCGCAATTTGTTCTAAATTTTGAAAATATTCTTATTCTTCATCCCAATTATCACAAATTCTGAAACTCTGTCATCGGTATAACTAATTCATAGTTGTTCAAATGTAAAAATCTGAAAATCATCCGGTGGTCTCCTTTAAAGCTAAAGCAAATCAGAATCTTTCAGTTAAATACATTGCAAGAGATTGTCTTACTAATTTCAAAGAGTAAAACAGCAACATTTAAAAGCCATAGAATTGTTTTAGAATCAAATTCTAGTTGAATCTAAAATTTACGCTGAAAGAAATTGGCTAATTCCTGCTATGAATCACAAGTAATTCCCATTTCATAATAGCACTTAATGTGTTAAGTAGCAGTCATCACAAGGGTGAAGAAAATAATGTGGATTAGGCGAACCGGTACTACACAAATGTGGGACTAAGGATACACAATTGTAGCTTGTTAGATGAAAGATTACTGTAATTAGTGGCTTGTTTATAATGTTGTTAGTGATGAAAATGTTAAATGTTTGCTCTGAAAGATGATTACCTAAGTTATCTATATATGGTCAGTTTATCCTCTACTACAAGCCACACCATGAATCATTTGTCACAAAAAGGGGGGGGGGGGTCCCGTCAACATTTTTATCCCCTATTCATTTCCCAACTCAAGTGAGGTTTTCATAACCAGCCAGAATGGAGCAAAATGAAGTGAGCATGAGAAATGGAGGAAGGCAATGAAATGAGAAGGGGGAAAAAAAAGAAGGGGGGGGGGGTGTTGTTCCCGCAACCTGTGCCACTCAGAAGACCACGTTCGGAACTCGAATCAAAACGAGGCAACCTCCGGGGGGAGAAAAGGTCAACTTTTTTTGACAGCAGTGAAAAAAAACAAAAACAAAACTTGTCATGAAACACAGAAGATATATATCAGTGTTATCTGTGACATGATAGATTAATTTATGCAAATGCCTGCTGACATGCAACAAACAGGTCTGACACACATACTAATCCTCAAATTTTCTTTTACAACTTCTGTCTGAAGTGCACCATAGTCAAGTTGTAAGCATTGAGGCAACCTTGTGCTCATCGCAATAAGGATAGGCGATAGTATGTTTTGTTATTTCCATTCATTACGATGTCACTGGCTTCTTAGTTGGAAGAGGAGTAAAGAAGAAAATTAGCATACGAGTCGCATATCTAAGTGAGAAACTGCTGTAGACATAGTCTGTTATACATATTTCAGTAATATATACCATAAAACACTTTTATTACTTAGTAATGACCTTGAAATTTAATCCAAAATTTGATAAAAACAATAAATTGCTCCATTTTCCTCATTGCACTGCATATAAATACGTGTTTTGAAAGTCATTTCACAGAGTGATATTTCAAGAATTATGAAAGCTGAAAGCCTACCTTATTAAGGCTCTAAAGTATTTGTGCTCTTCTTTCAGATTTAGTGTCAATTTGATCATGAATGTTTTACCCTTGACCTTGAAGCCCTTCTAAAAATAGCTGTAAATTTGTTAACTACAAATTACACACAGTATAACAGACTATGTCTACAGCAAATATCACAGGGCTAGTGCTTTTCATCTTGAAAGTGTGGACATTTGAAATGTCCTCTAAACCCAATATGTGATATTACATGGAAATTTGGCCGTTTACGACCATTTTCGGTGGGGTAAATTTGCCATTGAACATTTCGGTAGCAAAATTTCTTTGGTAACCCAAGATAATATAGGTAAATGTCTATCAATACACAAAAATTGATGCCATTCCTAGGTGGGACGAAGGGTGATCCGTGACCTTGAATTTGGCACATTTTTCATTTTTGTCAACTTTGAGGGCGCTCTCCGTAAAAACGGTGCGCATGAATGCGCTGATTTTTTTCAAAATTACTGAGCAAGTCAAAGCCTTCAACAGCATAATATTTTAGAACCTAAGGTGATGAAATGTGGAAGATATTAGCCTCTAAATATGCATTAAAATTTTCAAAATTAACATTTAACACCATTTTCGGTGACCTTGTGCACGTTAACGAAAAGTCAATTTCGCGTCACAGTAAGTTTTTCTTGCAAAGACTATAAAGTTCTCTCAATTTCCAGATAATGAACATTTTTGCATTAATATCCATGCTAAAACAGTCAATCAAAAATGCCTAATTTTCTTTTAACTAATATTTTGGAATGCGCACCGGTTGCTATGTGAGGCTGTATCTTAGCAACCAATTGACCTTGGGGCAAAATATTTTGGGATTTTCCGTCAGACACTTTGGGGAACATTTGGTGCGATTTTAAAGAAAATCGGAGGGGGTCGGGTGACAACTTTTCTGAAAATTGGATGATTTGACGTGGATTGACCCATATACCTTAGCACAATGACTGTAACAACTTTGCATTTAGACAGAGTAACATATTTCAAATAAAGATTTAAACAAATCCTTCCGAAACCTTCAACACAAAAATAATCCCTCTTCAACTGAAATATACAAGCTTCACTTAACCCCCCCCCCTATCAGACACAGAGCGTACTAGAAGACAAAAACAATTTGATATAACAGTTGCAACCATTGTTATCAGCTTCCTAATTTTGATCCTGATTATCTGATACTGACAGAATCTTGGAGTGACTGTTCCTTGAATATGCATATATACCTTGACAGCTGCTCATAAGAAGTATGGACATGGTGAAACTTCAATGCTCTTAACTTCACATTACCCTGTAAAACACTGTCTAATATTTCATATTCAAAGAAACAATTTGCCCAGCAAATATTCCACAACAGACTGTTTGAATTATACCTGCAAAGGTGTCTTTTTCATTACATTTCAGCAAAAGTCCAATAAATCAAGTACCTATCAAGTGGTGATGAAGTAACAATTTCAGCCCACAGCTGTGGTAAAAAAAAAAAAAAAAAAAAAAAAAAAAAAAAAAAAAAATGGACAAGACAGGATGAGAGAGAGATTTTGAAACCTACCACAAAGAGACATGCTTACCCTTGGGGCTGCGAGGCGCTTCACAAAGTTGATCTCTGCGTCGCTGATGATGTCTCGGTAGAAGTAGAGGCGCGGCTCGTCAAAGATGACCTCCTCCTTGGCTGGTTGAAGGTAGAGCAGCGGGTGGTTGTAGTGCTGGTAGCTGCACCTAAGGATTGTTGTATTGCGGATCACCTTCGGAAAAAGACAATACAGGTGTTTGACAGGTATCAACTCGACAGGTTGCACATGTGAAACATCACACTTCTCTGTACAAAGACGTTCTCTTTCTCTTCCTGTTTTTTGTTTTCCCCTCCTCCTAATCCACTTTATTAATATCATTCATTTTCACCTCGGGGCCACTTTTCAATACTGATGTTAATTTGATGCTATGACTGCCCGACTTTATATGAAGGCTATTGTTCGAACAGCATTTTTTTTTTTCCAATTAAAAGCATACTGCAATATTTTGTAGTGCATATTCTGGTGATTTTTATTTCCCAATGTAACTCATTGCTACCAGATATCATGTATATATCAACGACCAGCCCTAGATGGAGCAGCTTGATTGCCACTAAAACTTTTACATACAAGGACAGGAAACACTGAACACTCACAGCCAACTTACTGATTCGTACATTATGGCTACTCCAATGGCACAAACATGTTAACCTATACACATGCAGCCTTTTATCCCTGCACTCGGTGAGACATTGCAAAATACTTAATTATGTCAAATCTACTCTATGCATGAATGCGTATTTGTTGCTATGACAGCAGGCAGCCCCTAAGAGTGCAGCGCATTATGTGCGCTAGCACTCTACATGCACGAATGCCACTGATGACTGTTTAATATCTGTGCACACACACATACACATACTCGAAAAGGCCAGTTCAATGTAAAGCTACACATCTGCACAGTTAGCCTTCACTATCACTGCCCATATAACCCGAGTCCTATGCTGAAATATGTCTGGAAGATTTTATTGAGGAGGACACGTCTCAAAGTGTTGTCATTTTGCAACCTTTTGAATTCTAATCAAATTATCCCCCCCCCCCCCCTGACCCCTACCCCCCCCCCACCAAAAAAAGAAAAAAAAGAGTATTACAAAGTTCATGCATTTCATTACTAGAAGATTATTAACGATGATATTGCTGTAAACTTCAAACCTCAAATGAAATACATTCAGAGCTTTGTGATTAGGTCCAAAGAGATCCCTCCCCCACCCCCCCCCCCCTTCCCTGAAAAGATTTGACAACAGCTCCTGCACTGTATTCTCAAAAAGGCAATAATGTATGGAGAAGCACTACAATGGACCTTGAATGAATTACTCCAAGACCTCCATGGCCCTGAATGAAAAACCTTTTGATGTTGTGACTGTCAACAAGTTTACATAAGGGCTGTTGTTTAGATCAGGAATCAAAAGAGCCCCCCCCCCACCCCCCTTATTTAAAAAAAAAAAAAAAGAAAAAGGGGGGGGGGGGGGAGAGAAAACCTTTAAATAAACAAGGACATCTACTGCTGTGTAGTAACACCAGAAGGCAACATCACAGTGAACTTTGACTGAAAATACCTTCAAGGCGGCACGATCTCCCCGGCACAGAGCTTCATACATTTTTCTCTCAGGTAAGGTGAAGGTCTCAATCTCTTCCTTCTCCTCCTTCTCCTCCTCCTTTGCAGCGTCCTTGGAGGACTCCACCTCCGCGTCCATGTCCCCCGTCTCGCCTCGTGGCCTCTCCTTCTGCCTCAGCTCGTTCTCAAAGTAGGCCTTGTTGTTCTGCGCACGCTCGTGGCTGGGCTCTGCCAAAACGTTTCAAAAGAGAGAGATACCGAGTCATGTATAGCAGCATCTTCAAAGAGAGACACTCCATTCTATGTCACTGCTGACATTACAAAGAGATCAAGATTTAATGAACATAATTATAAAAACTGCATTAATAAGAAAAGAGATAAAGCATTAAGATTTGCAGGTCTTCACAAAAAAGTAACATCAGTCACAGTCATTATGCAAATGATGTGTAGTGATGGATGTCATCAGCTCACAAATCTCCTATAAATACAGAATAAATGATTTACATAGTCTTCCAAGATGAGATCATCTTCTTTGCATCTACTAGAGAGTTGTGATCTAGCAATGATGACTCTCTCTTTTTAAAGGCCAAGTCGTGATTTCTATATTCTAGACACACACGATTTTGATAACATCATTGTCGTCTAGGCAATAGAAGAATAGGTGATGGCATGATCGCCACATCATTAAATTTCCAAGTGTGTGAATGTCACATTTGACCACCATTACTGCTATATACATTAAAGAAAACAAAATGCAGGAAATTTTCAAATTCCCACACCTTCTTCTTTTCAGTTCAATTCTCATAAAACTTTTCCGGCTCTGATCCACTTTTCTTTCCTAATCACAGGCAACATGAACATGACATGGAGTACCTCTTTAATGCCCTCTATTCAATGCTAATTGCCGCTAAAATGTCAACAAAGATATCCTTGCAAATGGCATTTGATATTAGCACAGCATAAGTCAGATTTCCAAGTATACCATCTTTTGAGATTATGTGATATTTTACTCAGGATTACTAGCATAATCCACTCTTGTTGCTCCTTTTCCCTCTTCTACGTTTTATGGTTTCAGGCATCGTCTAGTCGCCTTGAATTGATGGTACGAAAAAATAATAATAGATCCATAACATTCACTCTCACAGCATTAAAAAATGTTCACTTTTTGTATTGATCCTTTTTTTCTCTCTTTCTTTGATGGCATTTATCAGATGATGAAGGTATCTCATGGCAACCTTGCATGTCAGAAATTTAGCTGGCCTGCCATTGAATCATTCTGAAGTAAGGAGAGCTAAGCAATGCTACATTTACACCATGTTTCCTACGGCCACGGCAATCATGTTTCAGGCCACCATGGACAAGACAGGATCACAGATGAGAGACAATGCTGGGGACATGATCGGATAGGCAAATGTGAGGGGCCGTGATTGCTGTGAATGCCATGTTTTAAACTGTCAAGAAATTTGCTACAGCAGTGTACCGTGATAATGAGAAATCCTAGTACGTTATAATAAAACAGGGTGAATTCAAGAAAATGTGACAGCACTAAACAGGCCATAACAGAAGTTTGGGGCTGTCCGTAGTGCAACATGATGGGAAATATGCGTAGTCTAGCCTGACCAGACGCTGTTAGAATGGTGTCTTATAGCTACAGTTCACTGGAATGAACAAGACTACTGTAGAATACTGAGGGGAAAAAAAAGGGAGAATATCCCACCTACTCATGCCGCACGACGTTTCGGGCAAAAGGGGCTGCCATGGCTGCCCGGAACAAGGTGTAAATATAGTTTAGGATATAATCTAGAGCTGCATATTGGGAGATTTAAAATCATTAACTTGGAACCAGAACTCTGCTGTGATACAAACTGGACAGTTAGACTCACCTATTTCTAAAAGTCTGTTTGTGTATGTAACAGCATCAGTCAAGTGTCCTTGCTATGGTAAGAAAGAAACAAAACAAAAGGCATACTTCATCATGCATGCAAATGAAAATACTAAGATGTATTAGTAAGTTTAACTCTACAGAGGATAAAAATAAACAATGCCTTCGGGTGGAGGCATAAAAAGTGAACTGTTGAGTTGTCAACAAAGTTGCCAAAATGCTCCAGAAATCACTCAGCAATGTACATTCAGATTCAATACTCACTTCAGTTGGTGTGGTTTCATAGGTCCATTTTTCCTCTTTTCACTTGTTGTCAGTTTAACCCTAAAAGGGCAAGTAGGGGAGGGGGAGGAGGAATCTGCCCCACGATAAAGCATAGCCAGAAAAGCCCAGTCTGATTACGGTTAAGAAAATACTGCAAAACGATGAATGTTCGCGTGCATTTTAACTTCGCGAATTTCGCAAGCGCCAAGATTCCCGAAATTAAAATGCATGCGAAAGTTCTTGTCTACACTATATGCATTGAATGCCAGTGGCAATTCACGAAAATTTCATGCCGCAAAGGCTGTCGGGTCCAATTCGCGAAAATTTCATGCCGCCAATATATCATGTTTTACAGTACAGTGCAATAAAAACATATTCACATCTCACATCATGAGGGCGTTGGCAGGGGCCAAGTATTTGGGGATAATACGGGTATCTACGAATCACTGACCATGAAGGAGGAGTAGGCCAGGTAGTCGAGGAGGACGGATTCCTGGAGGCCCGTCTCCTGTCCGGCAGCCGTCTCGTTCTGGTAGCGCCGGTAGGCCTCAGTAATCCACAGTCGGGCATGGTACTGGTCGTCGTGGTTGTAGGCCACGCGCCCCAGCTCAAAACATTCTTGAGCTGCGTGGGGCAGAGAGAGATAGAGAAAGCAATCCACTTCAATCTCACACAAAGTAAATAAGAATCATATTCATGCCATATTGATGGACAGAATTACAACTGACCTCCCCCCCCCCCAAAAAAAAAGAAGAAAAAAAAAAAGAATCTGCCCTAGAAACATGATGCGCTTGATATACATGTAAGTATCTAGAGCAAAATCAGAGAGTAGTGTTGTGTTGTTTTACAAAGGTGATACATGCAAATACTGAATGGCAAACAATGTACGATGAGGAGAATGTACACTGCATCATTGATAGTCCTGTTACATGTAAAATTCTTTCCCTTTACCCATAGGATGACTCAATTAGATACAAAAGACTACACTTTCAGAAAAGACTTGACTTTGTTGACATCTTCACTGATCAGCTGCTATGGTTTCACTGCATCTATTGCATTACATTACTAAACTTTCTTTTCTTCCAGAGAATGTAATCTCCAGACAAAAAAAAAAAAGAAGAAAAACAAAAACATATGCCAGATGATCTGATCATACTTTTTCACAAGAACCAATTAGATAAATTCACACAAATTCAAGGATTCACAAACACGAAAACAAAGATATAAAAACTGTATAGAGCACGAATACTAAATTCCTAATCTAATGACACCCCCCCCCAAAAACAAAAAAAAAACATGAACAAAAACAAAAAACAAAAAACAAAAACCATACTTGGTTAAATCGTATTGTTGGATTACAGGCCTTATGATGGTCTGGCATAACGATGACACAAACTGGTACACCTGTCACTGCACATTAACATCAGGTATCGGCAGCTGGGTATTAGATTGGGGTCACTGAACTCTTATTTACCCGTAAGGGATGCTGTGGTGCGGGTGCCCTCAATCTCCCCACTAGCAATCTTTCTTGTCTCCAAGTTGTAGGTGTCCTGCAGACGGAGCAGGGCCGCGGTGGCGCCCTTCAGGTCGTCATGGCCTGGTGTGTGTTCACGCAGCCCGGTGATATTCCTCAGATATGCTGTGGAAAAGCATAGGTTCATTTGGAAATTAATTAATTTTTGTTTGTCTAATTTTTTTTTTCTGTGTTTTACTGTACAAATCAGCCAAATGTTTGGTATAAGGTCTTACACAGATAGTGTGATGTGGCATGGTAGGCCTTTAATCCTTCTATGTCTGGATTATAATTAGATTTTACTAGTTAGTGGGGGAAACATCCAATTATGGTTCAATACTTAGACATACAATTTTGTATTGTAAACACTATAATACCCATATCACAAAGTTCACAAGGTGTATATTGTGCAGTTTTTACAGCTTGTCAGATGACAACACAGATGCTTCCTTCCCTGGGACATTTAGGAATGAAAGCACTTTCCTTTGTTTCCATGGCAACCAACAACCACTGGCAGCTTGGATCAATTCAAACTCAAGCCTAGCCACAGCAGGCTAGCAGCCTGCGTTGACCCGCACTGTGGGTGTCAGTCTATCCTATCAATTAGACTGAACATGGCTCACTCCACATTCAATGCTTCAATGCTCCAACTAACTCACTATGAAAGGGGGAAAAAAATACACAACAACTGTGACTGCACTACACATGACAGGAAGACAGCAAGGCCCGGGCACAGACATGCACTTTGTGCAGAGACAGACACTCACCAGACTGTGGTCCATCGTATTTGATCCAGTTCTCAACGTCCACCCACTCCCACAGGAAGCGTTTGACCAGCAGGAAGGCATTGACTGGATGGCCCAGGTAGTGCTCAATGTCGTCCGCCGCGCCCCGGTGCATGCTCCGCAGTTTCTCTGCCTTGCTGTGAATTCATGAGCGTGAAACACAAGCCACAACATTTGTGAACAGTGCTGACATACATGTAAATGTCTATGAATCTGGTCTAGTAGCAAGTACATGTACAATGTATAATAGTTTACAGAGTAAATACAGATATGTGCAGTACATTTGACAAAAAAAAAAAAAAAACAGAAAAAAAAAACAAGAGACCCGCGGGTCTAGCGCTCACCTGAGTATCACAAGTTCACCTTTCACGCAGTCACTAATAAAAATTATTCACAGCTCTACTAAAATTTGACCAGGCATTCTCAAGTAGAAGATGAAAATGTACAATAAAAAAAAGGGCCCAATTTTGTTAAGATTCCTTAATTTGGGGGGATTGGGGCCCCCTGGGGCCCTCTGGGTGGGGCATGGTGCCCATTTTGATAAATTGAGATCCTGACCCCCTAGGGATGCTACCTGCCAAGTTTGACGAAAATCCATCATGAGGTTTTCAGGAAGAAGATGAAAATGTACAATTCAGGCTCCCATTTGGACCTTCCAAACCCCCCCCCCCCCCCCCCCGCCCCCAAGAGGGGCACCCCTGGATCTGCTATGAACAAACTTGAAACTACAGTCATTAATGTACTCACTCATAGTATTATCTTAGCTCTATAACTTCTGATTCTAGAGAAGATTTTTAAAGATTTCTTCATTTTGGGGGGTTTGGGGCCCCCTGGGGGCCCCCTGGGTGGGGCATGGTGCCCATTTTAACAAATTGAGATCCTAACCCCCTAGGGATGCTACCTGCCAAGTTTGGTGAAAATGGGTCATGGGGTTCTCAAGAAGAAGATGAAAATGTACAATTTAGGCCCCATTAGGACCGCTCCCCACCCCCCTCCCCCGGGTCCCAAGGGGGGCACCCCTGATTCTGCCATGAACAAACTTGAAACTACAGTCATCAATGTACTAACTCATAGTATTAACTTAGCTCTATCACTTCTGGTTATAGAGAAGAAGATTTTTAAAGATTTCTTCATTTTGGGGGTTTGGGGCCCCCTGGGGGCCCCCTGGGTGGGGCATGGTGCCCATTTTAACAAATTGAGTTCCTAACCCCCTAGGGATGCTACCTGCCAAGTTTGATGGAAATCGGTCTTGGGGTTTTCAAGAAGAAGATGAAAATGTAAAAAGTTTACGCACGACGGACGACGCACGACGCACGACACACGACGCACGACGCACGACGGACGCCGGACGAAGGGCAATCGCAATAGCTCACTTGAGCCTTTGGCTCAAGTGAGCTAAAAACATGTTCCAGTGTAGAGAGAGAGAGAGAGAGAGTGCATTGAGCTACACTGTATTCTATGTGATATGCGGCCTAGAAGTGCATGTTGTATGCCCACATTTACGGCAATATAATTTATTTTACATCACCAAATTTTCATGAGATATGGTATTAACCCTTTCGGTGCTAGGACTTTGGACAGTGTGTACTTGTACAATGCTATGGGGTTTTCTTTGTCTGTCAGCACTCAAAGCACAGAAAAGGTAAAATGTGTCCCTTGTGACTTGGGGCGACCCTCTCACATACAGTAAGACATGTAAGTAGACAAATTTTGTTCATGTTTATTGAAGAAAGATGCCTTTATTACTTGAAGAACATCAGAAGAAAATTGAATTCCTTCAATGAAACATACACTGTATGAAGTGTAAAGGCTATTGGAACTTGAGATGTTGCTCTGAGGTTTCAAACACTTCAAACATTCTGCATCCAAAGTTAGTGGGTGAAAAAAATCTTGTGAGTTTGACTGTACACCATAATTTTATTATAGAGATTAGTGTTACAATTACAGCAACATGCAGTTTTAATATCTATCACAACCGCTATTGACTAAAAGCACATTCTAATTTGTTAACACTGTAAGCATGTTTTCAATCATTTGATATTGTGTATTAAACATTTTACAGTATACGAACATGGAGCTGACGGACTAATACATGTTGTAAAGGCTGCACACACTCACACGCACACACACAACATTTTATTGTTCTTCAGTGTACCAACATTTGCCAGTTACATTGTGTACACAAGCTGTACATGTACAATATATGATATACACGTATGTACACCAAAGGGAGACTGTTGTCCACTTTAAAAGTTTTTTTTTTTTTTTTTTTTTTATTTACATGAAAAGAGGTGTCTTCCGTACACTGCAATGGCAAGGGAGGTACATACTGTAGGAGTCACAAAGTCTTGAGACAAAGCTGTGTGATGAGCTAACACTGTCACGTACCCAACTGTGTGACCACAGACAAACACATCTCCTTTGTGATTGTAATTTACATACTGTACGAAAGATGACTGAGACATTACTTGGCAATTTGTCAGAGCTCTTCTTCAAAGTTAAAACATATTTTGCAATGGATCAGTCAAATTTTCACAGCATTCCCATTGATGGTAACAAATTAATCAAAGCACTGTGCTTTCTGCAACTTAGAGAACACAGAGGTACATTGTATAGTGTGTCTGTATCCGACTTCAATCTTTGGCCTTTCACCTTTGAACGTCTCCTCCAGTGATCCACACACGACCCCTTTATTGGCATCTCTCTCCCCAAGAGATGTGGCATGGTTTCAATTATTCACTTGCCCCGCTGTCCCTAAAATGTCTTACAGACTACTGCACTACTTGCCAGAATAGGCAACATGTGAACTGATGCCAAATATACATTGTACAAAATGTACTTCATGTACATGAACGTTCATTCACTTAATACTTCATATCCCTGAATTTCCATCAATGACAAAATTGGAAGCTACAGCTGTACCTACATGTATACACTACAACCATTGAGGGCATACAATGTACAATGTACTTGTTCCTTTGAAGAATCTCGCATCATCTCATTTCAAGTACCTGCATGGATAATTCTTGTATTGTCAGTACTTGCTCTCCATTGCCTTTCTCGAGCTGACTTGGATAGGTTCAGAAACTACAGTATACTGCTTCTTCCAGCACTAGTTGTTTTGTCCTACAAATGTGTATACCTGGTGCCAGGTATTTATAGGCCATGGGGTGAGCTGGTTTTTTCGCTTGTTTCGTTCCGACAACTGCGGCACTAAAATTTCTCCACAGCTACGTGTAAACAAATAACCAAAAAGGCTACAGGAAAAAGTTCGACACAAACCCTCCTGCAGTATTTTGGTAATTTAGGGGGAAACAGTGAACTTTTTTGTCACTGAGGAGCTGAATATGTACACTTTGCCGTGTACGATATTCATTCGCGAACGATCATGTGATGTATGTTATCCAATCCGAATCGAGAATTATTGTTTACGAGTCAAAATGGCCGCCCCCTGTGAGCCTGTCGACGCGTCTACGTCGTCTGCTCAGCCGAAACTTATTATGCGTTATTATGCATGTAACATCGATGAAGTTTGAAAATTTCACGGCTATGACAAACCGAAGATAGACGAAACCTATTTTGTGTGCCAAAGAGTGGATCAAATTGAGTGGGGGAGACCGTGAAATCGCAGACCAGAACGAAGTGATTCAGCTGCTCAGGGGGACTGCTGACTGCAACCTACGTAGTAGGATAATTTACAGGTTAGTTAACGTGCGTACAGTCGAGTCGTAGCAGTCGACACTGCAGTGCAGTCTCACTCATAATGTTAATGACCATGATGACTGCAAGTACAATAATGTACAACGTTTAATAGCTATGTTATGAACGTTGCTTGTGTAAATCTTCATGTTATAATGGGCGCTAATGCAGTAGCTTAGCCGTTAGCGTGTCTGTTACTTAGATAAATTATCTTGAATTTCACCTTGGCATGGCATAGCGCCGTTATAATGTCGCCTAGATGTAATTTTACATGTTCTATGTAACAGTTACAGCCTAGGTTAGGTTGATGTAGCTGATCGGTGATATTGTTTTGTAAAAGTCTTGACACACAGGACTGGATTGAAAAAGGTCTAAACTGCATGTAAATTTATATTTTCATAATCATGGCCATGGAGTATTAGTATTAAAAATCCATCCTGTTTCTCTCACCCCGAAATTGGCGAATCCTCCCTCAAAACACACATTTAGCATCTCATTAAATTAACTTATTAATATTTGATATAAATAGATCTAAAAGACCAACAATGACAATAACATAATTGCAACAATTAAACTCGCTAAAACATATGATTACCATTATGTTGTGCCAAACTATAAAGCAGTGGGTGGTGGTGATAGTGAAAGGCCAAGGATTACTAGTATTAATGATGATAAGGCAGTTGTATTCATAATTATGATAATTGATATTGCATGTGATCAGGTGCTGAAAGCTGCAGATGTAATTTAAAATCAGTAATTGCACTGCAAGTACCAGTTGAAGTAGTTGATGATGACAATGATCATGAGGTGTTAATGATTACCTGGCATAGTACTAGGGCCTGTGTATTGGTAATTACAAGATTCAAATATTGGCAGTCAATAGTCTACCGTACATTTAATGATATATTGAGTGTAATGTTCAACCCCTCCCTCTAGCATTTAGCCTTTTTCCCCCCTAACAAAATCCAACGGCTAATCATTGCTGTTCATTTCTCCATTGTATTAAATAGGATTCCATGAAACGTGCTACTTGAAGAGGATTATAGATAGCAAACGCCTGAATCTCGCTAGGAAACGAAAGCTGAAGGAGGAGCCTGGTCCGTCAGCAGGAGCATCTGTTTCCTCCCCTAAGACGCTCACATCAAGATCAAGATTTTCTTCTGGAAGCTCTTCAGGTTCTGCTGTGTTGACTGTGAAATGCATCATTTGCAACAGAGTCAACCTGCTCATTACTTGCCGAGGGAAATAGGTTAATATGATTGATATTGAAGCATGAAAACATTGTCATGTTACTATAAGTTGTCCTTGATAAAATGGAGCAATATATAGGCCTATGCACCACTGAAACATCCACACACATACACAAAGAACTTCAGTGCAAAGTTCAGAAACAACAGAATGTACTGTATATGCACCAATGCTTTGGTCAATGTGATTGATATTCAAGAATTGACATCTTACCAAAGTTGTGCATGATAAAATGTCTTTGTAATACAGATTGCTTTCTGTATTTTGAATGCCAATGTTTATGCAACATGTTTTGACTCCTTGCCTCAGTATGTGATTGTTCGCCCTACTTAGCAAACATTTCTGCCCACTATTATGATTTGATTAGGGTTGAATTATTCTAAGAACAAAGATGTTTTCCTAAGTGTGTTTTTTTTTTCATAAAACTGAATGACTACGATTAAAATTTGTTTCTCCCACTCTGGGGAAAAAATATGTAACTATTATTAATACTGAAACAGAATGTTCATGTAGAAAGGTCAGTACAATGTAGGTGTGAGTACAAAATAAGTTTGCTAAAACTAATACACACCAGCCAAATGAAATTTGTGCATAAGTTGAGTCAGGTTTGCACAGATCCTCTGATATTGGATGTTAATTGCAATGTTATCATAATATTTATTGCCAAACCTGTTTTATTCTCTCCAAGATTTTCAGGTACACATTGCCTCCAATGCAGAATCCAACAGTTTTCACTCATGAATGGGTAAACTATAATTTTGCCTTTATTTTATATATTGGCATTTTTCAAAACTTTTACACCCTTTCAAGGATATTTGGACCATGGAATGTTCCAGGAAATTTATTAAAACTAGAAAATTTGACTGATTATCATTTTGAGCTATCTGACATGAAAGGAGGTAGTGTCCCACCATGTTGTAACCTAATGATAGCAATTAAAACTTCAGGAAATTTTATGAAGATTAAATTTTCTAGTGCTAAAGTAATGTATAATATTTCATGAACAACGTGATTGCTATGTGATCTAAGTATATTAAAGCTTCTTAAGAAGAAGAAGAAGAAAAGAAAACATGTTTACTGATAAACAATATGATCTGTTTAATAGTAATGTCTCATGTGTGTAAATGAGTTTGTATGTGTGCGTGTGAGTGTATATTATGTCAGCGTTTTTATGCACCTGTGTATGTGTAATGCACTGATCAGTATATGTATTATGTCATTGTGTGTGTTCATGTTTATGATAATCTTTTTTATGATGCTGATGTGAAAAATGGCCAAGGCATGTAGAATAATATTTTAATACACTTGGGTATATTGAATCTTCATAACTATGTGTGTGCGTATGTGTGTGTGCATGTGAGGGTGTGTGTGTGTGTGTGTACAATAAGATTCTCCCACATGCACGCGGACACACACACAAACAAAGACACTGATTTTTTTTCTTTTTTTTGCCTTGAATGATTAGTCATTTGATTAATAACATGTCTTTGAACAGAATATAAGGCATTTGCCTTGACCAGCTGACGGTCAGTCAGTGCTCTCTCTCATATGGTCTTGAACCACTTTGCTCTTGTCCTCCTTTGCATAGCCAGCATCAGGAAAAGCTGAAACATGAGATATAATGCAACTATTAAACCAAAACTTCACTTTTTTTTCTAGGTATATGGCTAAAAGCAGTGCTTTACAAATGTGTATATGCATTTCAGCTTAGAAACACTATGGGAACTACCAGTATACTGCGGCTAGCAGCCCCATACGCATAACTGCGGCTAGCAGCCCCATACGCATAACTGCGGCCAGCAGCCCCATACGCATAGCGTCATGGGGCTGTGAACTGTAGCATACAGGATCATGACGGATATTTTATCGCGGACAAATATCAACTTAAAATCGGGAAAAAATCTTCAATTTGAAGACTTATTAATAAATTTGAAGTATTGATAACAGAGTTCGTGCAAGGTTTGCTTCTGCAAATAGTTCCTTTCTGTTCAAATTGATGACTAAATGTGACTCGGTCGAGAGGGAACTGGGAGAGCTACACTGAATTGACGGCCAGCGCATGCACACACAGACATCTAATATCCAGTCAATGGATACGAAATTTGTGCGCAGTGATGTGTGCGCCTGCGCTGACCGTCAATTCAGCGTAGCTCTCCCAGATTCCTCTCGACCTAGTCATATTAAGTCATCAAATCGAACAGAAAATGACTATATGTAGAACCAAACCTTGCACGAACCATGTTGTCAATACTTCAACCTTACTTGTACATGTAAGTCTTCAAATTGAAGAATTTTTGTTCGATTCAAGGTTGACATTTGTCCGCGATACTTCCCTGTCATGATCCTAGATGCTACAATCAGCAGCCCCATTACAATATGTGTATTGGGCTGCTGGTCGCAGTTTATAAAATATGGATTTTCGCAAAAACTGCACGATATTTCGAGGAGAACTTTTTACAGTATATTTAGGATGTACAAAACATCACATTTCCGCATTCAGAAAGTAGTGCCAGTGTTGCTGGAACGAAACCCATTTTCTAAGCCTCTTTTTCAGCTTCACCCCATGGCCTATTAGTCTGGCACTGCTGTTTTACTCCCTCACTTGTACATGTGTGCAGACTTCTCTACAATATGTAGTTTTCAAACTGTACATTTCAAGCACACACAGTTCTTTTCATGAAGTGGCTAGTCAGGTATTACTAAAGAGATTTCTCCTACTTGCCCAAATGGGCATTCTGATTCCTTTCACAAGCAAATGCCCATTCATACAATGTATTACATATTCACCCAATAGTTGAATTTGAGTTGCTCAGGAAGCAAGCAGACAGGCAGGTTTTACCATCATTACAAAGAAGTGAATGAATATCAAGAGCCCTCGGATGGAGGGATGGTTCCAGGACATTTGCTCCTGCAACGGTTGCTCCCATGAAACATCTGCATGCTAAATTTAACCCTAAACCTGATGCTAATCCTCACATTGAACTAAACCTACAATTGTATAACCCTATCACTAACCCTAACCCTTTTAAGTCCTTGGAGAAAATAAGACCAGAGTTTAATTGCCAGTCCTGAGCAAATGTCATGTCACCAAAAGAATACATGAAGAGTCATGGGGAAAACAAGACTTTAATAGATTGAATGATTTTACCTGTATCTTGAATTGCTTTAACAGATATTTACAAAATTTTGTATCATTATGAACCATAGAATGTTTGGAGATAATGTTTGCAAAAATACATGGTTTCAATAAATTGTTTGCTTTGCAAAATTAAATTTACATTTGACATGAGTACGAATTGATTTCTCTCACACTTGTGTAGAGTTATGCAGTACAATTGTATGTAATTGTCTATTACTAGTATATGTTTGTGTATCACGGTTACAATTACCACAAATACCTCAGGCTCACTATTTGTCAAAACTGAAGTCATCATTAATACCACATGATCATGTTCTGCTCTTTATTTGGCATGCTGTAGATAATCAACTCCTTACTGTATACAAATGTAAGTATTTAATACAAACTTGTCTAAAAGATACATTTTGTAGTATTGACTGATTTCTGTCATTAGTTGTTAATAATATTATAAGAGGAGTTGTTGCAAAGTGATCTTCAAGGCCACTGAACATCCATTGTTTGGATGACAGAGTAATGAATGACATTAATGACAGTTTGCCTGTAGACACGTATCATATTAATACCAATGCATCACATGTATGTACAACTTTTGTACAGTGTACACACTTAGTACACATTTGTACCTGGCTGATTAAACGGTATCGCACTGCAACACACTAGCAGTACTGATGAACTTTTTTTTTTTTTTTTTTTTTAAAGCCCGACCTTGCTGACGAGCAGAATAATTTTCCAAACTGAAATAAACAATTTAAGTGGTTATGCTGTGACCTTGGTGAGTGACAGTCCCACACCAAAATTGTATTACAGTGTCGCCAGTGCTTCAATTTCATCACCTCTACATCACACATGTACAATGTACACGTCCTCAAAATGGGAAGGATATTCATGGGAGTGAGAGTCTGGCTTTGGCATGATAATGAAACATCACACTCTGTTTATGATTTTTGACCTCCTGTACATGTATTTCTTTCACTGAAAGTGTGCATTTTTAACACATCACTCAGAGGGTACCACTGCTCACTTACGAAAAAGAGAAGAAAAGGCATACAATGTGTATTTACAATAGCACTTAAGTTTTTGCTGACATAAGGATGTGGTGTTCTCTGTTGTAGCCTCAACTAACAGCACAGAATGACTAAAAACAGAACAAAACAAAACACAGAAAAGCACACTTGTCTCTTCTTGCTCTGAAGGAACTGCATGCTCATCATAATTATCTGCATTAAAGGGTTCACATCATCCTCCCTGCAAATTTTAGGTTTTACAGAAACTCAACAAAACTACATGTACTGCCATATTACAAGTATACATGTAAATTGTAGTCACACATGTGATGAGTTCATTTAAAATTTATTTTTCTTTCTGCAAGACTAAAGAAGAGAAGGAGAAAGAGAGAGGGACAGAGAGAAAAAGAAAAAGATAGTACCTAGACACAGTCCAATCTGTCTGGGCCACATACAATGTACATGTATGATATATGCCACAAATTTTTCGACAAAGAAAAAAAAAAGACAACAAAAAAGCAGACCAAACCACATCACAATAGAATGAAAAATTAAAAAACGATGCTCAAAGGAAAAACAATACCAACATGACTTATGTATTGTGACATATTCTGAAAATTTTTTGGTTGTAATAAATATTGTGTTCTGCCTTATGGTTGTAATACATGTTTTGTGTAGATTTTTATGTTGAGTTCAATTGTATGCCCTTCAAATTGTAGCATCAGCCATGTAGAATATTCATCCCCAAAATTAGATTCAAATACTGGATTACCATGAAAATCAACCATGCTACATGTATATGCAGTGGAAAGCATATCAAACATTAAGACACATGTATTCATGCAGCAATTCATTTTGTATCACTTCTCACGTCAATTATGCAATCTTCAAACAAAGAATATGAAGAAAACTTAGTACAATACAGTAAAGACAGTACTACCAAATGATGCTTTAAATGTCAACTTTTCACAAAGCCCTGGCCTAGCAGCCCAAAAAACAAGAAAAAGCCAGGTTTGTCTATAAAAACGCTGCACACATGGTGGGCATTTTGAAAACCTTACAATGCATTGTGTTCCAACCGCTTTCTGTTATCGAGCAAAAGGGCATGAACTCTGCTATTTACACATCTTGATCTGCCATCAAAAAGTCATTTTTACAGTCCATAATAACCAGCAGCCAAGTTCTAGTGCGATCTTGGCTGGATTTACCCATGATCTGCTGAGCCTTCCCATTGATACAGCCAAGGAGAGTGCATTCTCAGCAAGGAAATGATCCAAACGGCATTTCCTGCCCACTCACACATCAGGTAGCGATTAGAAGCCATATTCAGTCAAAGCCACCGGTGATCTCATGACTTACATTCAGTGATTAGGAAGTGAACTTGGCTGATGATTGGTGCCGAAGAATGAGATGAAATTTGAGGGGTGCTCATCTTGTCGCAGATATAAATATTCTTATGCTGTATATCCCATATCTCAAAGTGCTCCAAGATTCTTTGTTCCATCACCCAAATGTACATTGTCGTAGAGTAAACAAGGTAATTTACTCTGATAATGACTGTGCTGGGTCATTGTAAAAATGTGTAAATTTTAATGCAACCGTATGCAACCATTTCATTTTTTGTGTCATGATAAAGTAAAATTGTAAACACAAAGTATAAAGAGTGCCTACTTTTTTTCTTTTCTTTTTTTTTTTTTTTTAGGAAGGGGGAGGGGAAGGGTGAACAAAGTTGGTATCCTTGGTCAGAGTGGGTACATGTACTGTACATATGATACACGAAATGTGACAGAATACTTCTGTTTAGCAAATTGTACGAGGATAATGTTTTCAGAGCTGTCCCTCCACAAAATGTCATACAAGTAGTAAATGAGTCTCAACACTGATTCACACAAACATTTAACAAGCTTCCTGATTGATACAGAGAAAAGCCTTGTTTAAGACTATAAATCATGTAAAGTGACATGTGTCAATATCCTCTCCCCTCATTCTTGCAAAAATTTTCTTACCTTTTCACCATCGCCAAGCGCTCTTCCTCCTGCTTAATGTACTCGTCAAGGGCTCCAAGCATGTTGTCCTCTGTGTAGATTACGTTCTCCAAGTCAACCAGGGCTGTGAACACCTCACATTGGGCGACAGAGAGGCCCATACACAAAAGAGCTAGAATCCTCCACATGGTGGCGCAAATGTGTCAAGTGTTGTTTTCTCGAGGATCGAAGGTATCTATTGCAGAGAAAGAAATACTCAGTAATTTGAGGCCTATCATGTTGAAATATATCAAGATTTCGAGGGCCACTGATTACATTTGGCTAGGAATGAAGGGCTGGCTGCATAAACTCCTTTTTTCTCTACATAATAATCTACAATGTAGTGAAGTGATAACAAATCTTGCAATACATGTTGAATTTAAAAAGGTATATAAATATTGAAGAGGACAAAACAAAAACACATGAACAGTTGAGGGACTGGAGACCGCTTTCCAAGTCTTCCGTACATTGTATACATCACAATGTAGGGTGTAAAAACTAAAATTGCTCCTACAAATTTGACACATATTGTTGTACAGTTGAACCTCTCGTATCCGGACAAGTCGGGACCGGGGCTCGTCCGGATAAGGGATTTGGCCGGATACGGGAGACTCAATGCTTTATACATGTACATATACATACACATGTACAGTGTACTGATGTAGCCCATTGTAGTACCACATGTAGTAATGTGTATACTGCAACCTTTTCATTGTTACACTCAGTAACAGACCCCAAAATAGAGGTTAGTGTTTCAAGAATGAAATCACTTTCTTTTATAAATTCTTGGGATGATTTACCTAATTATTAAGAAATGTATCAAGTATATGTGATTCATGTGCGTTTGTGTAGGAGTTCTCAAGGAGTTGGGAATCCCCCTTTCCTCCCGTAATTATTAAAAAAAGATAAAAAAATCATGGCGAGATTGCGTCCGGATAATAGAGAGATCCGGATAAAGGGAGGCCGGATAATAGAGGTTCAACTGTACATGCATACTTCCTAGGATACACCATGTACACTGTATAATACAGTTGTAAAAGACTGTATCCACAAGACCATGTCACACTAAATTTAGTTACTCTGACCATCTGCAGTTTGTACATGTCCCTGAATTTCCACTACCTGCTCGCTAATAAAACCTCACATTGGGAGAAAATGACGGCCCAAAAGTAAATATGGAACAGGAAAGCGACGAGACTGTGTAGGTGAGCAGGCCATGCTCAGGCTGCTGATCTTTTTGCCCTTTTGTGGTAAATCACTAGAGCATAAAGCATGCCAATTGTCAATATCATAACAGTCTCTGACTAGCTACAAGTAAATTGTTTGAGAGCACATGTTTGTGTTTTCAATATATAAAAAAAAAGAATGAGTAAAATCCATGTGTGCTTATAATCACTGGTAAAATGAGCATTGCTCTAATTTGTGATTTCAATCTTTTTCTTCCTTTCTTACTTCTCAACTGCCAGCAAATTTCTCTCATGGAAACCTGTAAAATTTCAAGTTGGTCTTTAGTTTACCGGTATGCATATTTCCAATCTCAAAACATCTCATCCTACAGAAAGCTTCACAAATCTAGGTTGTTATGACTTACAAATCTCTCACTTTCATCACTGAAAAATGTTTTCATAAATGTTCCATTCTCAATGCTTTATAAATGGAATTTTACAAATAGATATACATCTACATTTGTAGCTCACAGACAAACAGGATTTACAAAGTCTGTTTGTACTCAAATCACATCCCCTATAGCAATTTATTTGTACATGCTTTTGACACAAGTTTAGAATGATTTCTGCAATTTGCACTTTTGGCAAAATATGTACTTGAATATAAATTGGCTTTATATTTTTCAATGCATTATCCAGTATGCAAATCAATATGCAGCAGAAGGACCTACAATTGTACATGAAATAACTAAATTTCCCATCTATATAAAAAGGCACTTGTCTTATATGAAAGCAAAATTAAGTTACAAGATGAAGGACTAATTAGATTTCAACATGTAGATCTACACTGTAGTTTTATTCATCAGGAGTTAAAATGAATAAATTAGAACTTCTGAAAGTATGACTGGTGAATGTTAGAAATCTTTGGAAAAAAAAAAACTGGCACCCAGGAAAAAAAAACAAAAAAACTTTCAAAATGTACTCAAATCCTTATACAACAAATGTACATGTATGGGACATAATGTTGTGGGAAAATGATGCATCACGCGTTACCCCGGGGTACCATAGTACCCCGGGTCATCACGCGTTACCCCGGGGACCATAGTACCCCGGGTTACCACGTTGTGTAGCGCCACCTCATGTCCACTCGAGGACAGCCAGAGAAAAATGCATGAACTGTGTGTGCGCGTACCTGTAGTCATTCCCATGCCACTGCATGTTATACATGTACATGATGCGTGCATGGCGCTATGATACCACTAGCGTGTGCTTCAGTGCAGTGCAGTGCAGTGGCTAGCACGCACTAGCACCAGCACCAAAATAATTTCCTCCTGTTGGCACCCAGGGTACAACCTTTTTTAAAAAAAATAATAATAATTCAACAAAATGGCTGATTTTTATTTGGTACCCCGGGATACCATTTACATGTACAACTGTATGTCATCAAATGCATAATTTGCATTAATCAGTGATCTTGTCTTGCCAATTGCAAACTATACTAGATCATACGATATATAAAAAAAAAAAGGAGACTTCATCTAACGTTAGGTCAAAAACAAATTCAACTGATTTTGAAATAGATGAATATTCTTTATCTGTCTCATAGGCCTACACATAAATAAGGTTTGTTTTTGACTATACAAATGAAGGCAATTTTCTTGCATAAAATTACCATAATCTGCTTTTCTTTCTTTTTTCTGTTTTTGCTGACCATACCAGTACACTTTTTGGCTACAATATGATATCAAGCATTCTTGAATTAGATTGTATCTAAACAAGATGTGTTTTTAGCATCTGAGGGGACATGTTACAATCAATATCTTGGAGTTGGACTTGCCCTGTACTGAATTTGCTCATCATGAGAACCAAGTCCAAGGTAAAGCCTCTCTGGGACTCAGTGGGAGCTCTGCCACCTGTACACATACACAGATCTCTCTAGTAAAAAGTTATTTCAAAGTTTCATTCTCTAGTAAAAAGTTATTTCAAAGTTTCATGTTTCCAGCACACTTCAAGCTTTATAAAGATCACGATTGACCTAATTTGAGGCCTACGTGTGACCCTCTTCTGTGGCAATGGCCAAAAAAATCCCCCAAGTCCAACACAGCAGCATAAACTCTCAGTACACGCGTGTGATACCACAGCTCTGGCATTTGTGGCAGATGTCATGTCGATATGTAACCAGACACCTTCCGGCCGAAGTTTTGCCACGCATGCAAAATCTCAACTCACTCGCAGAGCGCGGACACAAGACACTCACACAGGAGCGAGCTACTTCTGATCCCAGCAATATCCCCTCCCCATATTTGGATAAACAACAAAACTTTCCCTCTTCAAACTTTGCTCGAGAAATTTATCGGATGTGAGTAGAATAAGAATAAGAATAAGAAAGTCTCTAGATGTCATTTAAACGCCGCAGACCCTCCTGAAGATGTATCATCATTGAGTGGTCCAAATACAATCTAAAACCATCACCACAGACAATTGAAGTCTTCATCCACACATGATCCAAGAATTTAGCGCAGCGTGAACTTCGCTGAACTCGTCTAGTCTCCGAAAGCGCACTGGCATCCCCGTACGTATCGGCGGGGTATCTGAGCGAGGAACGGACTGTTCTCCGCTCCGTGAATTCCATCACAATCGAACCCAAGGAATTTGTGATGTAAATAAACACGATGATGACCTCATATGACAACAAATGCATGCTCATACTAAACATAAAAAATATAACACATTTGTACGTTTACTCACTCAATTTTCTTCTTTCCGTGACTCCAGATTCTCCGTCAAACGTCCGGCCTGACGAGATACGGCACTTGCGCTCATATGCGTCTACGTCTCTGCTACGCTGTTGGTGCTGTAGTATATGTGTGTGTGGTATAGGTGTATGTTATACGGGGCATACCCACATCATAAAGCACGAGCTGCAGGGATTTCGGAAACTGGCAGTGTGTGTACAACAGGGAGGGGGGGGGGGTGGGAGGGGGGGGGGTGGGAGGGGTGGGGAGTGCGTGTATACACAATCCTATACACGTGTGTGTGTTTTGTGTGTACATCTTGTACTGGTACACCTCCCTGGTCTGACGTACGTCACTCCAGCTTCGGCCTGTCAACTGCCCATGGGATCTAGAGAGGTTTATATTACGATGTACTAATGTTGATCAATGATGGTGGGGAAGAGTACGCTCTAATCAGTTATCTTCATGTTGTCCGTGCTTTTAATCGCAGGACTGAATCCAGTCTTTCGCAACAGACCAGTTAACAATTTGAGTAGATTGTTTTCCCCCTCTAAAGACCCAGCAACAAGCTAATGATTGTACATGTACTTGCTTACAGTATAGAAATATATTGCCCCCCTCCAGTTTTCATGTTGACGTTGCTAATGCCTAGATGTCGGGCAAGTCTCCGGCAAGCATTTTAATTGCCAGGGACAACCTAAGTTAATGGTGTAAGTTCATGTTATAAAATGTAAGCAGGAAGCGTAAGCAAGGAGATTGAAAGAGAGTCTTTTTAACTCCCTGTGTAAGTTTTCAACGTTTGGTGAATTGAGTTGAGTTGAGTTGAGTTTATTAACAACATACATATGAATATGATAACATGATAACATGAAATTCCACAGTGTAAGATACAATAACATGAAATTTTTATGAGAATACAATGATTTTGTACAAGGTTCTTACAGCTTTGCAAGCATATATTTTACATACTTATATCTACATTACATAAGAATACATGTGTTATAATACATTAGTTTCGTTGTGATACATTTATCACTGAAAAGGCAAAGAGAATGAATAAGTATGTAATGTAGACATATATGCATAGACAGAGGTTCTGAAAAAAAAATAATCGAAAAAAAAATAGAAAAACAGAAGATAATGTTGTTAAAGGGGGAACCAAAAGTTAGCACAAGTGCTAGTCGAGAATGGTTCTCCCATCATAGCTACATTTATATTTAAGCTGCTTATTGCAAGGTCTACTCTTTTAAAGTAACTGTACTATAGAAGTACATTAAACTGAACACTGAAATTTCTTTTCATTACTAAACTTCTTTTAACAGGTGAGTTTTTAGGTTTCTTCTAAATGAAGATCTTGTTCTTTCCTCTTGAACATTTTTGGGCAAACTATTCCAAAACTTTGATCCGATAAAAGATATAGAAAATGTACCATGTGTCGTTTTACATTTCGGGAGTCTAAGCATGGAATGATCTTTGCCTCTAGTCCTGTATGCATGATTCATTGGCTCATAATATTGCGTTACAGAATGTGGTAAATGTCCCTTGTGTAGATCATATACAAAGGTTGACACTGCAAGCTTATGCAGGTCAAAAACATCTAACACTCCTAGACTGGTGAATAATGGCCTAGAACCTGTTCTTAAGGGGGAAAATGTAATTGCTCTCACGGCCATTTTTTGCGCTAAAAATATGCAATTTAAGTGGCTTCTGTAGGTACTTCCCCATACTTCAGTTCCATAAAGTATATGTGATTGTATAAAGAATTTATATACAAGCATGAGAACATGCCTTGGAACAAAGTATCTTAACTTGAAGATTAAGCCAATTTTGCGCCTAATGCATTTGTTGATACATTTAATCTGATCCTTCCACATCAAGGTCTCATCAATTTGGATACCTACAAAAGATGCTACATTTACTCTTTCTATAACCGTTTCAGAGACTGTTAACAAACCTTTAACTGCAATTGGTTGTCTTGGTCCTTTAATAATCATATAATTTGTTTTCTTCAAGTTAATAGTTAATCTATTCACAATACACAATTTCTGTACCTCATTCAATTTTCCATTTACATCATTCATATCAATTTCTTTTGTACCTTTAGGAAATGTATGAAAAATATTTGAATCGTCAGCGAATAGTCTGAACTGAAAATAGTTACATGAGCTAGGTAAGTCATTGATGTATAATAGAAACAGTGTGGGTCCTAGCACTGATCCTTGTGGTACTCCACATGTTATCGTTCTACTACTGGATACTTCATTCTTGTAGCACAATACCTGCGATCGGTTTGAGAGGTAATTTTGGAACCACTGCAACACAATGCCTCTTATGCCATAATATTCTAATTTCGCTGAAAGAATGCGATGATTGATTGTGTCAAACGCCTTTTTGAAATCTATAAATATACCAAGGGTTATTTCACCTTTATCATTTGAATGTATTAATGTATTAACCAAATTGATTAATGATAATTTTGTAATGTATTTCTTACGAAATCCATACTGGTGTCTGTACAAAATTTTAGTGGACTCTAAAAAGTCCATTAGACGACCATTGACTAATTTCTCAAAAATTTTTGCAATTACTGGCAGAACCGAAATAGGTCTGTAATTACCTGGGTCATCCTTGGAACCTTTCTTGAACAAAGGCGTCACTTTTGCAATCTTAAGTGCATCTGGGAATTGGCCCATTTCCAAAGACAAATTAAAGATATAAGTCAATGGGGAAACAATATATGGTGCTGCGTCCTTGATCAATCTTATTGACAAATTATCATAACCATGAGACTTTGTAGCATCAAGAGCATATACAATATCCATAATTTCTTCTTCTCTTATAGGTTTCCAAGCCAAAGACTTTGTGTTTCTGGCACCCAAATAATCTTGAAAACAACTATTAGGAGGCCCATTTGGTATTTGTTCTGCCAAATTTGACCCAACAGTGACAAAGTAGTTATTGAGTTCTTGGGCTATTTCATTTTCAGAAGATACAACTTTATCAATTCCACCTTGATTAATAGTTAACTTTTCTATATCCAAATGCTTATTCTTACCCTTTCTACCAATGAGCTCATTAATAGTATCCCAGGTCTTTGTCATGTTACTTTTATTACGATTATAAGAATTGCAATAATATAATCTCTTTGCATTTTTAATGACTGTTACCAAAGTGTTTCGATACCTTTTATACTTGTTTCCGTATTCGTCACTAAAATTTGAAGACCTGTAGTTTTTGTATAAGTTGTGCTTCTTCTTGATGGATTTAAGAATCGCTGATGTGATCCAAGGTTTCTTTGGGCTGTTCTTTTTCTGGGTTACATTATATTCTATTGTAGGTGCATGCTTATCACATATTTTCTCAAACATATCATGAAAAACTTTATAAGCTGTGTTTACATTGTCGTATTGTTTTCTATTGTTTATGAACGTGCTTTTTTCGGGGGTGGGGTGGGGGAGGGGAGGGGGCTGTAAAGTCAATGGGGGTCAAGTGTAGGCCTACTCGATCCTCCATCCCCCCCCCCCCCCCGCCTTGATGGGAAGAATCTCACTGTAGAACTTTGGGAGAATCATGCGGGGGGTCCCCCACCCCCCCCCCCCTCTTTTTCCCCGGCCCTCCTTTTTTTAAATCTTTTTTTATTTATCTTTTAATAGCCAGATATCATCTTGAAACAATAGGCCCTGTATGAATAGATGCCACCATTTCTTATGACTTAAGTTCTTGTTTCTTGATAGAAGTTTGTTGCTAAAACAATGACTATTACACATATTATGAATAAAGTGTCTTTATAGAGACCAACTGACGTTACCCCTTTATTGTGCATAACTTTTCAAATCAGCATAAAGTAACTACGACTCCCAAAAATGCTTTTATATAGACAGATGTCAGTCGAAGTGTATTTCAAGAAATAAGCTCCCTCACTATCGTTTCACCAATAAAATAACAATTTTCAATGTTACACTATAGGTTGAATCTTGTTAAGGTGTAGTATTTGGATAGTTTGTAGGACACTGATTCAGAAATTTTCATCGGTATATGATTATGAAAGCAGGAGGCAACCGATTCTACCAACCTTCAATCTTTATAATTTCGTTGGTGAGCGAGCTTTCATTCCCTCCTTCATCAGGGGCGGCGCCACGTTCAAAGTGAGGGGACCGACACGGGGAGCAGCGACTTCAATTCGTTTTTGATGATGGAGGGGCGGGGGAGCATTTTACTGCCATATATTTTCTGTGCCATCACTAGGGCTAATCGGCTGACGAGAGAGATAGAAAAAAGAAGGCTTAACATTTTATGGAGTCACTTCCGGGGTTAATCGACTGACAAGCAAGCATAAAACAAGCAAGCAAGCAAGCAAGCAAAAAAAAAAAAGTCTCATCTTATATTTCCTGCAAAAAAAAAAAAAAGAAGTGTGTGCGGGGGGGGGGGGGGGGAGGAAGTAAGACCCTTTATCTTCTCTAAAAAGTTGGGGCGGCCCCAACCCCCAACCCCCTCCTCCATCAGCCTTGCTCCTGTCTATAAACATTTATACGAGAATTACATCATTGTACCAAACTTTAGCAATTTTCATTCACTCCTGTTTGGCAACAATTTGATAAAAGGCTGGTAGAAGCCGTAACGGTAGTCCTGGGCACCGTTTCATCAAAGTTGTCAGCCCTGACAAGCTGTCAGTCTCTGATGGTAATCACCATAGTAACAGTCAGTGACCAGAGCTTCTTAGCCAATCAAAACCAATAAGGATTTTACTGAAATTGTCAGTGACAGACAACTTGTCAGGGCTGACAACTTTCATGAAACAGTACCCTGAATTCTGTATTGCATTCTCACTGCTACTGAAGGGAAACGCTATTTAAAGCACTTTGACTGTCATTTATAATATCAAATTTAGTTGATGAAATTATGAACCTCCATTTTTCAATCGTTGTCACCTAGACTGAACTATTATTGATTTGTTGTCCCCTCGTGACAAACTGCAAACTACTCTGTTGATTTCAGAAGAAACGTACTGATTGAAGTATGATGATACGTAAGTACATTGTAATACTTCGTTTGGCCCTGTATACTAACATGTGTGAAATGACAGGCATGCATTAAATGACAATCCATGCAAATAGAGGAAGAAATGAAACTGATCGAAGATCTTCTAAAAAGTTATCTTCATATTTACAGTTCAATCGGAGGCATGTATGTGGGGTGATAACATCAGTTCCTCTGTTAATTTGAATATATATAAGTTTTACGTGAACACATGGGAAATTTTAACATTCCATAACAATACAATAAAACACATGATTAATTAATTTCAATTTAAAGCATCTGTTTGATTTATTGAAAATCTTTTTCTCTTCTTTGTTTTTCTTCACTCGCATTTATATTGTGACAAAGGAAAACAGTAACATCGAACCTAAGAGTGATAATTCGCATTCGTATCTTGTCAAAGCAAAGAAATATTGAACAGTGAGTGATAACTCGATCCTTGATTGAAGTTGAACTGTAAAAGATGGAAGTCGGAAGATACATCGGCATGGGCATACAGTAACAGGTAAAGTTACCCGCGTTGATATTGCGCAATAAAATTGCGCACGCACTTTGGCGGCGTGCCGTGCGCGCGGAAGAGAGCGATTGCCTGTTACGCATCATTATTTTACTGTTAAAGTTCACCTTTAGATGTATTAATATGCCAAATAATTTCACATTATTTCTTATCTAAGGTTATACAAATTGATTTTCGATATACATGATTTTTTCCTCTATGTGTAAATATGTTTTATACTTCAGTGTAAATATGTTTCATCATATTACTGTGTAAATTAGTTTCAAATTGGATTCAGTGTAAATATGTGTAATTGTGTAAAAGTGTTTAAAAAAATCTGCATTAAAGTGTAAATATGTTTCATGTTAATAATTATGTTGAAATTGCGTTCTCCAATACCCTAATGGGGTGACATGAGAATAAAATTACTGTCATTACTGTCATTACTGTCATTACTGTCATTACTGTCATTACTGTACATATTGTGCAGCTTCATGTGCGAGCGCGCAAGCTCCTAGGATGAATGGTTCTTGCCAGCGAGCTAGCTATACACACAGCACATGTTCACAATGCAGCTGGCGTGGGAAATCTTATGTGTATAACTCAATGTGTATGAAACGCGAGATTCAACGCATTGCATTGTACAATACTGAATAGTATGCTCATTGCATTGACCATGCATGCGTGACCAGTGATAATAAGAGTTATGCTGGAACAAGTGCTAATTACTGCAATATCCTCGATCTATCGCCGGATTGCGTATGTGGATTTGGCTTTTGAAGCAGCTTGTTGGAGGCAGGAATAAATTTGAAGGTAAAAAATTGCTCTTATTTTGCTGTAGCTGTGAAAATGTCTAACAGTGAGTGTATGATCATGATTGATGATGAGACATGAGTCTCAGACTCTCACTGTCATGTCGATATCAGTGTCAACTATGACAACTGATTATAAATGAAATGCAGAATGATGATCCCCATTTATTGATAAATACGACTGCATTTTTTGGGGGGTTATTTTCACTGTTTCGTTGTCTCTATAATCAGTTGCCTATACATAAACTGAAGTTCATACATGTGAACATCGAGTGTGCAAATGAATCAAAATGTTTGCTTACGACAACGTAGTCTAGTGTACAAATGTATGTTTCATGGAGAGAGTTGTTTCATGAAGATAAGTTGGGTTAGGAGTGTGAAACTATTACTAATAGTAGTACTTCCAGGTCTTGAGAAACTGAATTGCTTTTACAGATTCTTGCTGAATTCTGATGGTGATCATCAGGGGGGCATTTTCATGAAGCATTTTGGTCGGATATTTTTCTGACAAACTGTTACAAGCTACTGAAATCCTTGTATCTGATTGGCTGAGAGCAAATTTGTCAGACAATTTTGTCGGACGAAATGCTTCATGAAATGTCCCCCAGATGTGCAATGTTTTTTTTTTTTTTTTCTTTCTTCACAGCACTTTCTAGTTTATTTGAAGAAGTGGGGCAGCCATGTCGGACGGAGTGCAAGCTGTTCGCCTTTCCGGCTTTAGCATCTCCAAGAGCGATCTCCTTGGTCTTATCATCCGATTATCTATCGTTGGAGTGACCACTTATTATGGGGTCAAATGGATCGTGTACGCCATGGACCCAACCAGGAAGCAGAAACAAGAGGCAAAACAGCAGGTAAAGAACAGCCATAGAGCAATCTGTGATGTCTCCTAAATGGAAGAAGCTACTGTATCCCACAATACAATGATAAAGAGAGATTTACAAAGTACCAGAGTCATTGATGAGGCAAAATCCCTCCCACTCACAAACTTGAGAAACGAAACTGAGAAAGCCAAACCTCCTTCCCTTTGTACAGTCATTTGAAGGAAGATATCTTCTTATGTGTGTATTTAAAAACAAAGTTTTGTGACAAGAACAAAAGCTTTCAGGCCAAATTTTATGTGATTACATTACAGATATTGCAGTTATAGCAGTTACTTGAAAGTAGTGTTTGACTACTGTCATTCCTCTTTTATTTGTATGTAGGCAGAGAAGCTGATGAAAAACCTGGGCATACAAATGTCTCCCCAGACCAAGCTGACCGAGTATGAATTGTCCATCGCCTCGCAACTGGTTGACCCGCTGACCCTCAATGTTGACTGGTCTGACATCGGTGGTCTGAAACAGGTGTGCCAGGACATCAAGGAAACCATTCTCATGCCTATCAAGAAGAAGCACTTGTTTGCCGGTTCAAAACTCATGCAGCCCCCAAAAGGTAAGCGTGGGACACAAGAACCAGATGCATAGTCATGTCAGGACATTTCTTTGAAATCGTTCAAATTAAATTTAGTTCAGTTCAATTCAATTTGAATCAATTCAGACTTCAAAAGTCACCACAAAGGTTGTAGAATTTGCCTCCGTGGTCCTGTTCTTAGAGTTTTGAAAAGATAGGCGTCCACAACAAATCATTAGAGAGTGTGTCTGCTATAAAATGTAATACAAACTCTTTTACATTCAAATAGTGAAAAGTATGATTGTAGGGTAATTATCATCAGATATGAATGATAAAGTATTTGTCATGGAAAGAAGGCAATATAGTACCCAGCATGAAATTGATAAGTATGGTAAATTTAATATCAAACTGGGCATTTTATGATTTCCTCAGAGTAAATATTTACATAGACTAGAGATTTGTATCATCAAAATATACAGTGTATCTTGCTGCTTTATCTATAATCTAACTTGAAAAGTGGCTAGTAATCTGTGGTATGCTCAACCTTTCATTCATATACTCTAAATCAGAAATTTTGGTGTGCATGAAACTTTCACAAATTTTGCAAGGAACCTAGATTCCCAAAGGTAAAATGCACCCAAAAGTGTTGTGTTTAAAAAGCAGCGAATGCCAGTGGCAATATGCAAGAGTTTCATGTCACGGAAAAGGCAGTCGACCCCAATTTGCGTAAGTTTCATGCCACAAATGTTTCTGGTTTTACAGAGCAGTACGTCGTATGTGCTGAAATTCATTTTGCTGTGTGAAGGTCAAAAGATCTACTTAAAAAGATCTGAGGAGGAACCATAGACAAAGGCAGGGTTTAAGATTTTGAATTCCAACTTTGCTGTCTAAATTGATTCAGAAGATGTGTTTCTATTACCATGATATTTAAGTTGTGCTACACATTGTAAAGTAACAGCATAATCTTTTCCCAGTGATAGTACACACTGTAGAGTCATTCACTGAAATCTGACAGCTGAAAATTTCCTTTCCCTCCAGTGCTAATTTACATGTTGTAGTATTCAAGAGTATATGAGACTATTATTGATATGCCACCTTTAACAAGTAAGTAATCATTGAAAGAATATTTGACAATGTTAACAATCAATTTTGACTTGTGAAGAGAAGCTGTAAATATACTTGACTAGTGTTTGATTTATCTGTCTTATCACTTGCTGGCAGAGAAGTGTGATTTTAGTATCTACCTGCATTTGGTATCCACATTTGATGATTTTTTTTTTCTTGGCATAGGTGTCCTTCTGTATGGCCCTCCAGGCTGCGGTAAAACCATGATTGCCAAAGCCATTGCCAAGGATGCTGGCTGCCGCTTCATCAACCTGCAGGCCTCAAACCTCACGGACAAGTGGTACGGAGAGTCGCAGAAGCTCGCATCGGCCGTCTTTTCACTGGTAACCAGATCTCTTTGCAAAATAGAGAAGAGCTTTGAATGGTGACATCCATTACTTTGGAGTTTCTTGACATTTCATTTACTCTTATGTGCTCAAATGGGTTGTTACCACTGCAGTGCAACGTGCACAATACTACTTAGTGAATGAAGTTTCAGTGGTAGCCGTTAACTCATTCATTATGAGCTAACTTTGCCATTAACATGCATTTCCCATGCACTTCTGCTCCAGAATACTCAGGGATAGTCTTTCGTAGGTTAAGCCATTACAATCTAAGGCAGACATCAGTTCTTGTATTAATTTCTCTCACTCACAGATATTTGGGTTATGATTTTGACTGTTAGATTTATTGTCACAGCAGAATTACGTCATAATGAAGATAGGTATGTTGTGTATTCTATGACTATGTGTCTTGTTACAGTTGTGCTAGTCTTTGCTCGACATTTTTATTTTTTTTTCACCACACAGGCGAGTAAATTTCAGCCAGCAATAATCTTCATCGATGAAATCGACTCCTTCCTTCGGTCTCGAGCGTCTCACGATCACGAGGCCACGGCCATGATGAAAGCACAGTTCATGACCCTCTGGGACGGTCTCATCACCGACGAGAATTGCGAGGTGATTACTTGAAATCAAGTCACGTACTGTGTACAACGTGTATTTCGCTGGGTTTCTATTTCTGTGACTTTCGCGAGTCGGGTGTTTTTGTGAAACTGATAACACACAATCATATGAACTCTGATTCTGAATGAATGCAATGTGTATGCATAAGTTTCTTTATCCATTACAGTACTCCACAATTGCAAATTTAACCACTTGTTAAAAATGTCAGGAATTCCTGATTGACAAACAAAATGCGGAAAACATGCCATATACAGTAATATCCATGGCTGATGCCATGTTTCTAATAAGTGCGGGGGGGGGGGGGGGGCAAATATTTCTTGTGCTACTTTTGGGTTTCATCAGCTAACAAGGAAAAAAAAAGGCCCTCAGTGCAACTTTCTGGTGCCACTTTCGGGTTTCTTCAGCTAACGAGCTTCAAAACCCAAAAAGGCCTTACCCACACTTCTAAAGCCCTCTCATACAACACATAAACAACTTAATCACGTTTCTGCTGGTGCTAAAATTAGGTTCTCCAATATAACAAAGAGGCTTCATTATTTCAATTGTTTTATATGACTGAATATCCTTCATCTGTGAAATACGCTTATTAAATGAGTTTGAGATCCATTTTCCTTCCTCTTCAGGAAGGAGATGGATCTCAACTCTTCAAGTAAGATTCCTTAGAATCTTATTCTCTTTCATGACTGACCGCTTCATGATTGCTGATGTCCATTTTGATAGAGATGGACACTAGCCGGGTTCACACGTACAAAATAGCGGGATGACGATCACAATGCACATCCCGTGTTTTTTTGCGAGCGTCCACACGTACCAAATTAGCGGGATAGCGAACGCGATCGGTATCCCGCAAATTTGGCGAGCGTCCACACGTACCGAATTATCCCGCTAATTGCCGATAGAGATAACAGCAAAGCCTGCAAACTGGGTCACACAGTGCCCTTCCCTATCACTGCCTGTGTGCACTTACCTTTGTCCATTGTCTTTTACGCGTCAGTGGTGTGGTTCGCGCGCTGTTGTTGTTGTGCTCCAAAGAGGTGAAGGACCTCTTCGCAGAGGCCTCGCTGTTGTGATGTGCGCATTGCATGATGGGATGTAAAAACTCGAGATTCTAATCCCGACCGTTCACACGTATCAGCGCGAGGCCAATTATCCCACTAATTGATGAACCAGCGCAAGATTTCTTGGGATTAGCATCGCGATGCTTATCCCGCTAATTTTCGGGTTTTTTCTGTCCACACGTGCAAAAAACTCGGGATGACGATCGTGATGCAAATCTCGAGATTTGTATCCCGCTAATTGGTGTACGTGTGAACCCGGCTAATAATTACATAGCTAGATGATTGAACACACTTCTTCTTCTTGGTTAATCAACTCTGCATAACTTGTGAGTTGATATATCATCATTCTCACTCCCTCGCTATCTCTCTCCCTCTCTCTGTTTTTTTAATGAATGCAATCGCTCCTTTCCAGGTCATTGTGATGGGAGCCACAAATCGTCCGCAGGACGTCGACGCGGCCATCTTGAGGCGGATGCCCACTTCCTTCCACATAGGCATGCCAGATAAGGTTCAGAGGAAGCATATACTGGAGATCATTCTCAGAAATGAACGGGTGAGTGCTGGCTGACTCTGCTCATATTGTTTGCCTTTTTTAGTTCTTTACTATCATTATTATCATTATTATTATTTCTTTTTAGAATTACATGAATCATAAAAAGTTTTTTTGCTATTTCACCTTGGGTCTTGTGATGAATTTAGCTCCCAATGCTTGAAGACCAAACTTTTCAAATTAACTTATATAGACAATGTGTTCGGAGGAAGGCAACAGCTGAAAAACTTGTAATTACTTTGTTCCACAAACTTATGTAGGCAGTTGTAGTTTTCAAAGTTTATGATTTTCATCAATCTTTTTGTTGATTTGGTCATGCTAGTGTGAGTCAGCTCAATGAATTACAGATTTTTTAATTGCCAAGTCAGCTACGGTGATAAATTTGTGAAAATGCAATTTAAGATCAAAGCTTATAATTATCAAGGAGAGTATTGTGTTGTCTCATATTTGAGAGAAGGTTTATACTTAGCAGGAAGTTTATTAACTGTGCCCTGTGTTATATTATACACTGTAGTATATTAGTGATTAAATTGATGATATTCTTAGAGCAGTCTGGGAGGTTTTTTATTTTCTTTTACAGTTTGTGAATGCACTAGTTGATGCAGGTATGGAGCCACCCACATGTACAGTACGCGCAATAAGAAACGCCTCCGTCAATTTCGTTTTCCAACGAAAGTTCGTTATCGATCCGAGTAGCAACGAAATCTGGACGAAATTTGGACGAAATTTCGTTATCGATCCATTAGCAACGATTCTGACGCTTTGTGGACGCTTTGTGGACGCATTTCACGCATGACCGCCCGCTCAATTCCGTTCGGCAAATGCGTTGCTCGTTCGGAAAATGCGTGTTCGGAGCTCGGCAGTTTCGTCCAAATTTCGTTAGAAGCGTCCGTGATCCAAGGCGCACATGGAATACAGTACACACGTGTGTGTGTGTAGTGGCCACATCCACAGCCGCTAGCCGGCAAGAATCACTGCAAGATTAGACTCAACAAGTAGCACAGCGGTCGGGAATGAGAACAGTAGACAGGCGTGGAATTCACCTGATACACATAATAATATTAAAAATGGTAACATGTATACATATATCGATGCCGTTTTCATTGAAGCAATTTGTAAAAGTTTTAGTTTCCCTTACCCTAGCTGTAAGTACGGCACCGTTAGCAGATTATTCACTACATTTAGTGAAAGTCACCTGATACATCACATGGTGGTATGTGGGCTGCATGTAACCAGGGAATGTGCACGTATGGGAAAGGCGAGTGCGCCGTATGTGCGTCGCCATTGCTATGGCATGGCTCGCTCGGCTGAACGAAACAGAGATGTTATACGATGTAGTAGTTCACGTGTTTTGTTTTGTTTTTTACAAGCAGAAAATAAACAACTGTTGATCATGAAATAGACTAAATTACCAATCAGAGATCATTCGGGTTCATAGTATTTAAGAGAAATCACGCAATTTTGGCGAGGGTGAACCCACAGGAACCCACAGGAACCTTATCGTAGAATGCCGACCAAAAAGAAAATGGTTTCACTAAAATTGCGCGTACGTAAAATCCATTTGAGTATAGAAAGAAAATTAACCCCCCAAAAGAGGAAAAAAGAAATTAGAAGGATTTGTTCGCCGTTATTTGGTCATTAAATATATTTCTTTCTTCAGCAATTGCGCGTTACATTGCCCGTTTTTTTATTGAATCAGGGCCCTGTTGCATAAAACCCTTACCGCTGGACTTACCGCTCCTTTCTAGCGGTAAGTCTTCAAATCAGCGGTAAATTTTATAATCCTTGATGCTGATTGGCTGTGATGCCTAATTTTGACGGTAGTTACCATCGAAATTCAATGGTAAGTTTTATGCAACGGGCCCCAGAAAAGCAAAAAAAAAAAAAATATTCAAAACAAGACAATACGTTTAATTCTTAGTTTGATTTCGTTTGTTTCTTTATTGGACAGAGAGATAATTCAGACGGTACGTGGAATTTTCAAAGCGACTAATTCAGACTGATTCTTAGTTTGACTTGGCTCTTTCTTTCTTTCTTTCTGTTTTCTTTTTTTTTTGGGGGGGGGGTGGGGGGTTGAGGGTCATGTTCGTTGTACCCATGCACCCATAAGGTTCGTTAGTACGAAAATGAAACATTCAGATACACGCGACTTCCCTACACGAAAAATAGATGTTCGTAAATGTGATAGTCAAATTATGATTCATAATCCGAAAATGCACGAATGTTTGTGATTGGATAGGTGCGTTATTGTCGGATTAGCAAACCTTCGGAGTACTGTAGTATCGAGCCTGTTGTATTCACGGATAAACGAACTTTTGGAATAATGAATTTTATATTCAGAGCAAGACAATAAGTTTAATTCTTATTATAGTTTGACATCGTTTATTTCCTAGTTGTGAAGCGGGAAGCGAGAGATAATTCTGAAAAGAAGTATACAGACGGAACATGAAATATTCAAAGCAGCTATGAGATTAAATCTTAAGTTGTTTATTTGTTTGTTTGCTTGCTTGTTTGTTGTTATGCTCAAGTGTTGGTGTAATCATATATACATTTTTATTTATTTTTTTTTTTTAGGGGGGAGGCATTTTTGTAGTACCCACTGCACGTAAAGTTCGCTGATGCGAAAGTGATCAAATGTTCCGTAACACGCAAATTCCCTACACCATAGATGTTCGTACCTAGTGTGAAAATAAAATGTATTACTATTATTATTTTTTTCCCCATTGTTCGATTAGCAAACCTTCGGAGTGTCAATCCTTTCATTTTCGGATAAACGAACTTCCTTAACTCACAACACCACTTTCAGAGTAACAAACTAGTCATTATTTTATTCGGGCATTGAGAATACACGTAGTTCAGGAAAATCTTTTAAGGCAAGAATTACGATGGATTCTTAGTTTGAAATCATTTTATTGATTTCCGTGGTGTTCATTATTCCGAAAAAGAAAACGGGTGCGCTATTCCGATGGTTACGGCGTTATTTCGAATCCGAAACACGCATATTCCTTGTGCCTATCCATGTTTGTTGATTCGAAAATGTAATCATGCTGGCGGGTAATTGCTATAGGGCCATATATTGTTTTATTTCTGTCTATTATTATTATTATTATTATTATTATTATTATTATTATTATTATTATTATTATTATTATTATTATTATTATTATAATTATAATTATTGTTATTATTATTATTATTATTATTATTATTATTATTATTATTATTATTATTATTATTATTATTATTATCGTCTTTAACATTATTAACCAATATTTTGATTAACGAGCATTTTGTTGGCTGTTTTTTTTTTGGGGGGGGGGGGGCATTGCCCGATTAGCAAACCTTCGGAGTGTCAATCCTTTTGTTTTCGGATGAACGAACTTCCTTTCCTCAGAAGAAGAAATCAGAGTAACAAACTAGTCATTATTTTATTCGGGCATTGGGAATAGTTCAGGAAAGAAATAGAAGGGAGGAATCCGAAACACGCATATTCCGTGTGCTTATTTATACGTCATGTTTATTGATATGCTGCGGCTAAGGGCCTATTGGAGGTCGTTATACCTCTCGTTTGGTGTACGATTTCTTTCGTTTCATATCACCTTATTTGTTCCCTTCATATTCTTAATCTAAAGGTAATTCTTTCAATTGCCTCGCACTGTGTACATGCATTTTCGTAACGGCGATTTCCCGCTTTGCTGCAGTATTTCGAAGGGTGTTTGATGCCAGCCGCTTCGGTGTGCTCTGTGGTAATGTTTATGTAGTTGTCGGGGAGGTTGTTGATACTTTGTCTGTTGACATTTATTTTCGTACAGGCAGGGGCGGATCCAGGAATTCTGTACAGGAGGGGGGAGGGGCGCAACTAATATTTCTGGTGCCACTTCCGGGTTTCACTTCTATTTTTTTTTTTTCACGATAAATAAAGGGGGCGTGCGCCTCATGCGCCCCCTCTGGATCTGCCACTGCTACGTGTTTATCTCGAGTGATGGTGATCGTGTTTCTAAATGTTTATAAAAAAAATGACATTATTTGAGTGATGCCTAATGATAGTGCAGGTGATGATAATCAACGATGCTGATGTAAAAGACGGCTTGCTGTGGATGCTGAGTATTTATACGTGCCCTTCGTTTATTTAAATAAGTTTTCCCTCTTTTACTCTTCTTTCCCCTCCCAAGAATGATAAAAAAAGAAAATACTGTACCTACACCTCACAACAAAAGGAACCACGTGTGAACAACCATCGTTAAGTTCAATCGAAACGTTCATTATTAGCAAAGAATAAGGGGAAAACACGAGTGACGGAAAATGATAGAAGCGACGAGATTGTCTTCTTGTGTATAATGCGGTCTCTTGGGATTGGAAAAACCCCACCCTCGGATCTTTTTGTGGAAATTTCCACAAAACCAGGTGCGTGCCAGACCCCAGGTGCCAGACGAAAGAATGCGCGCACTGGTGTAGTATATCGATCGAAGAACTCGCTGGTGAGTTGAGTTAAAGGAATCATTGCAAAGATGTTCTGATTCTTTCGCCTTTCTTTAGGCGCATACATCGAACAGTCGATTATTGCGTACTTGATGTAAGTACAATGTATTTATATGTTCCCGAGCTGTAAAAAGGAATTGATTAATCACTCAAAAATGCAATCACAGATTATGAAAGGTCTCATATGCCTAGACAAATTCACTGAGATGTCCTATGTGAGATGCAGCCACCACCCGATTAAACAGCAAAATCATGACAGTAAAATTTCACGCTCACCAAAACTGCCTATTACTTTTCATATGAATTTTGGTTATCAACACTCGTTCGTGGATTTGTTTGTTTGCATGTTTTGTGTGTATTATTCCTCGATCCTGAAAGACGTAATAATTATTCGCATCGAACGTAAACTGTTTACCGTAACTAAGCCTATGGCGCATTCGATCCATTCAACTTGCAGTAACCTCTAAGGCAGTAAGACCCCGTTTACAGTGCGGGGCCGGGCTCGGCGGCGGCTCGGCCGCGGCCGAGTCCGGCCTCAATTGCGCGGCCGAGCCTCGCAATTTTGTCCGTTTACACTGCTGGGCTCGGCCGCGCTTTTGATTCAAACCTTTCAATATGTTGTCGTAGTGGCGCTCTGCTTGTAAACAAACGCAATTTGGTATTGTCTGGTTTTCAGACCCTTTGCCAAATGAATTCCGTGGCGACGAAGTCGCCCTTCGGCAAAGGCCTTTGCCGGAGGAAAGAATCCTTTGCAGGACAAAACCACTTTAAACTATACTAGTTTTCGACGTTGAGGGGGTTAATATCCTGAATAGCGAAAGATACAGGCAGAGGGTTTGGAAGCCAGACTAAAATTGGCCGCGCAATTGGCCGCGCATTTGGCCCAGTTTGCGTTTACACCAAGAAAAGGCCGGGCTCGGCCGCGGCTCGGCCGCGGCCGAGACCACCTCCAGAGCGAGGCCAAATGCGAGGCCAATTTTGGCCTCGCATTTGGCCTTTTGCGCGTTTACACTGAAGCGGGGCTGGGCACGGCCGCGGCCGAGCCGCGGCCGAGCCTCGCACTGTAAACGGGGTCTATGTTAGTAGCACATGGTGCATTCCTTTGAACCACATGTTTCGCATATCGGCACATCCAAACACATTAGCGATCGTCGTTATGGCAAACTTTCCGATTACAGTCAAGGGAGAAGAAATCGTAATACTGTACATGTACTTACGAAAGTGATTATGCTTAAGATCAAATAAAATGAAGAAGTTTGAAAACAACTTGGCTACACTCAATCAAGTTTTTCATTCTCTCACACAAAAGCTCTCTTGAGAAAATGAAAGCATTCCCTTCCCCTGCTAGATAATGGAAGTTTTCATTACTAGCCCAGCAAGTTTTGGGAGTGTACATGAATGTTTTTAGGATAGAGTCAAAAGGGACCTAAGCTTTCGATTATAGCAGAATCTTCGTCAGAAGCAAAATGGCAAATAGGCAGAAAAAGCAACCACACACATGTAAAGCGACTTCACACAACAAGAACAGTCAGGAACGGGCAAAGGGACACGGAACAAAGAAAACAAAAGGAGAGGGTAGGAAGTCATGGGCAAGGAGCCCAACAGGTAAAGGGAGGGGGATTAGAGGAGGAGGGTGGACAGACAAAAGGCAGGGGAGGGTTAGTAATGGTCGCCGTGAGGGCCAGGGGGCAACCATTGAAGGAAAAGGATGAATATGGAGGCAACATCAAACAAGATAAGGAACAACAGAGAGATAAAGAAAGGTAAAGTGTGAAATAGCAACAGCAAAGGGGGGGGGGGGGTGAGCAAACAGCAAGCCCTAGAAAGGATCTGTACAAGTACCAAGAGGATGCAACAAAATGAAAGTGAGAGTCAATCAATAAATGCAATTAACCATATCAAAGTATGGTAATATTAATACAGTAATAATGATGATATTGACAAAACAAATTAGAATAATAATCATTAAAGCACATGAAAAAAGGGGGACACAAAGTCCATGGGAGAGAAAATGTATACTTGCAAAGCAAGTATCAATAGGCAAAATAAATACATTTCAAAGAGTTGGTTCATATGAAATCACCTTTGATTTATGATTTTACAAACAAGAATTTTCATCGCTTACCTATTTCTTTTATTACTTTCGTAATGTCATGATATTTCATGATGGCGTGTGTTCTGTCTTTACATGGCAAGATAGGTTTTTTTTTTCCATCCAGGGTCAAAAGAAGAAAGTGATAGAAAGATAATTGAAAGGATAGAATGAAACACCTACTCAGCAGGCTCTTGATATAACGCAAAAGCAATTCATCAGAAATGCAGTACAGTTCTAAATAATTTATCAGTGGAAAAAAGAGCAAAGAAAATGGGATTTCGAGTTCAATAGGAGTAGGAACATCGCAATTTACAGACTTGGACCTGATGCAAACATATTGTCTAGCTTCTGGTTGAGTTTCTTCAGAGACATAAATTTTGGTAGCAGTAAACCAGAGTGAACAAGCAAAAGGATACAATTAAGTGAAAAAATAAAATGCAGGTCTCTAGACCACTCCAGTGCACGATCGAGCGAGCAACACTAAAACAGCCCCCAGGGCCAGGCCATGTCGTCAGTGTCACTCTCATCTTAGATCATACAGGCCTACATTGTATGGGTGAGGGGTCTAGATATCGCGCACGAAAATTTGAAATGCTCTTATAATAGAAGTTATTCCATAATCGTACCTGAATTTCTCAATGAATATCACGAAAATGCAGAAAAATCACCTCCCAGAATCTCCTGATGATACGATGACGGAGTAGTGCGCTGTCGCCGTTTGTATGTCAGACTTTTTTTGATGCGTTCACCTTCTCGGGGTATGTAAAGATCGCGCAGCTGCCCTATGTAGTTTCATGCGTGAAAGTGTCTGCCCCTCTCTGCGGCTGAACGTGCTTCGGCTTTCGTAGAATATTATAAACGATCGATCGAACAAAATACGAATTCTATCGGCTACGATCATACGAACGAGACAAGCGAGACGACACGTCTAGGCTACAACATCCTTAAAAAAGATTTTAAGCTAAGGTAGGTAAATTATAAGGTAAAAAAATTGGAAATTTAGTGAAAAATTTGTTCCAAAAAATTGGAAATTTAGTGAAAAATTTGTTTGAAATCTCAATTTCTTACCTGCTTCCTTCTCATTTTTAGCGGTTGTCAGGTATGTTTATTCCATGGGCGTATCGGCAAATTTTGCGCTTAGTCTTACGCGTATTAATGCTTGCTATACGCAGTTACGCTATGCGCGATCATTACGTCCCTGCGCGAGACCTAGTACCCTTACTATACATACATCGTTTCGTACTCGTCATCGCCAACGTCATGATGGTCGGTCACAAGAAATAAATTGTATCATCATAAGAGCTCTTATATCAACACCACTAGATAGTAGAGTCATTATCATTATCACTATCATTCCAGTCAATCTCATCCAAAGCGAAACCCTCAAAATCCTCAAAATCATCGTGGTTAATACTCTCACAAAACACATATGTAAACAATTCAGACATCGCAGACCTAGCTACACATCTTGCACACAAAAATGAAATGGAGGTGGAAAACTACGATGAATACACAAAAACTATCGACGATGGCATTTTACCGTAGCAGAAAATACACAGAGTATCTTGCACCGGAAAAAAAAAATGGATGTGGAAAACTACGATGAGGAAAACTAGGGTGAAGACGAACGATGAAGACACTTTTACGGTAAAAATACTTACACGGAAACAAACGAGTGGGTACGATATTCTCGCACACACGAAGATAATCGACACATCGTTCAATCGAAAAACTCAACAAACACTCGAACAAAAACTCACCCAAAATTGTGGCAAACAGGGTAATCACTTAATAAAAATGAGAAAAAAACACTCTCAGAAGTATGATTGTACTCTGAAAAGAAAGGGATACAATGATACGGAAGCAAAAGAGAAAAAATGAGAGAAATGGACGGGAAACCTAGAGAACTTCGACGAAAGAAGAGCTAGCGATTCGCGATTAGAGCTAACTTTGTATACACTGTAGCTGTTTGTGTGATCGCGCGTACAAAGGGTTGAAAGCGTTGAAAGCGTTGAAAGCATTGAAAGCGTTGAAAGCGTCCACTGCTTCGGAAAAGCGTTCGGGGATTTCGTTGAATTCGTCCAAAATCCGTCCATGAAGTCTGGACGCAAAAAGCGTTGAAAACGTCCCAGGCGAAATCAACAACGCTAAAAGTGTTGGGACGAAATTTGGACGCACTTTCGTCGGGCGTTTTCTATTGCGCGTACTGTAGAAATCAAATACACTCTTTTGCTTTGTGCACCAAGGGCATTTTTTATTTGCAGTGCCTGTCTAATGATATGTACAGTCAAACTTGTCTATAGTGGCCACCCAAGGGAGACGAAAAAGTTGCCATTTTAGACAGATGGCCACTGTAGACAGGTTCTTAACATAGTTTTTCTCTCGGAGGGAATTTTTTTTAGTGGCCGTATACAGTACATGTAGGTGGCCGCTACAGCACGGCTGCACACTAAACCTTTTTTCTACTGGTCTGACCTGTCTGTTGGACCAGTAGGTACCCAGTTTTTCAAATTTTTTTTTTTTTTACTGGTCCATCGTGCATTGTTACCGCAAGAAGCTACTATAGTACTTTCTGTGTTACACTCTAACAGTCATCAAGGGACAAAGTTTTTAATATGATATACAGTGCACTCCCGTTAAAACGAACACGGTTGTAACAAAATTCCCATTACAATGAAGTAAAAATTTAGGCCGCAACATTATCTGTTCCATGTTTTTTTTTATTGTTTATTTGTTCAGTTATAACGAAATTTCAATATAACAAAAGAAAACTGCTGAATCCAAGGACTTTGTTATAACGGGAGTCAACTGTAACGTTTCCTGATACTGCTTTAGGCCTTTCTCTGTCAGCTGACCAATTCTACTCGATTGTCCCATTCAAAACATGATGTATGCACTTGTCTCTGTGATGCCCATGGGGGCGTGTCTGTCCTGTAATGATTGACAGGTGGATGGTGACATAAACCTGACAGAGATAGCCGAGAAGGCGGAGAAGTTCAGTGGGAGCGACCTCAGGGAGATGTGCCGGAATGCCTCCATGTACCGCATCAGAGATTACATGTAAGACAGCTGAGCACAGGCCAGTGGCATGGGTGTCATATGACCTTTGAACCATGACCGTAATTTCAGCCGCTGTTTATATACATTGTACATCAACAAAAATGATCTTTACAGCTTTGCTGCATGGAAATCAAATGCAATAGATTTTATTTAATTATTATTATTTTTTTTTTTTTTTGCTAATATGGCTGTGCATTGATGATGATTTTTTACACTGCTTAACCTGAAATAGATGCTGTGAATCATAATGAAATTAAAGCAGTGCATCTAGGTAAATGAAAGTGCTAGTAAATGGAACAAATGAGGTCCTTGAGTGCTATGTAGTTATCTGTCTTTACATCTTGTGGGTCAAAAAGGTGTATTGCCATATTATGAACGTCATTAGCAAATAACTTCACATTCTGGCAGTTAATGAGATGAAATACCGACTATCAAAATCAGTTACCATCTTTGCACGCTCTGTGTATTTTAACCATCTGGTACTTGTTACTTGGAATGAAAAAAGTCTTGTGCTAGATACCTACAATGATCATATATTTTTGCACAGTACAGTGTCCTTGACGCGTGATTGCCATCAAAGCACACCAAAGGTTGTTCAATTTGTGATTTGTTTGATAAATTTCTTAACCATACATGATCTGCCATTGTAGGCCATACTTTTTTGTTTGAAATTCCAAACTTTCCCACACTGCCCACGACATTTGTTGCTTTTATCCTCACCTAGAGCAACCACATTATATGAAATGAGATATACCTATTATTGCATATATGCCATATACATGTGTTTCACAAGTATACTGTGTGAATTGGGAGTTGTAAGGCAATTATTGCAAGTGATTGAATTTGTGATTAAGAACCACAGTGACCTAATTTGACATAAGCATATCCCTATTCAAGAAAATACACGTAACTACAATTTCCAACATTAGGGACGATACTCAATGACATTTTTGTCACACACGGAAGGCAATATTTTTGCAAGTTATTCATTTTGTAGTAACACATACAATATAGTGCATGTACAGTATCTCTTATGAAGAATTCTTTCTTTTGGATGCCTTCTCCCTGTAGTATGGTTTGACCCAATCACGCTATATATCTTGTGAGATTGATGAATTGATTAGGCAGATCCCATCTGTGCCTGTGAAGATTTGCCAACTGTTACTTTTTTGCAGTATTGTGTACTGCATTTTGGCAAAAAATACTGCAGGTTTCATGGAAAATACTGTTTTTCCAAAACAGTATTACTGCAGTATTACTGCACATGTCTATGTATCCCTGCCTGTATTTACAGTGTACACACTGTGCAAGAAGACCGAACATCTCTTTCATCATTTACTCCATTCACAATCTGCTTTCCTTCATCTCATTGTATAGGGAAAAGGATTCTGCCGATGATGAAGCAGACAGTTACCTTCGACCCCTGAGCATGGCGGACCTGGTAGCTGCAATGGAGAAGATGACAGAGGCGCGAGCGCTTCAAGGGCACGGTCTCCCCTCTGTCAGCACGTTTCCCCTTGACTGACACCAGTGATGAGACTTTTTGAGTATCTCACTTTGAATCATGCAGGTCATACATCGTACCTCGTGATCACTTCTCTCCCTTCTGAGGGGGGCATTGTTGAATTTTTTCACATTGAAAGTGCAACATTTTGCTGCAGAGGGTAGCCAAATGCAGAACTTTCATTTACTCATTGTGAGAGTACATGTATGTCTCGCGACTGTATAATTATGTTTTGTTTTGTTTTAAATCCCTTAAAATATTGTGTATAATCAGTTTGATTTTTGCATGTTTTCCCATGTGTTCATGTTTGCAACTGCACACCGCACTGCAGTGTTGTACTATATGGGATATGTGGTCATTGTGTATTGTGGTACAGTGTGACTCAATAATAACCAACTCACCAACTTGACCCCTTCCACACACACACACGCACACACACACACACACAAAAAAAAAAGCCGAAGGGAGAGAGCTTTGACGTGTCACAAACTTGAATAAAAACATGTTTCTGCCACATAAGGGAGAATAAAAAAAATAAATGAATAAATCTGAATGAATTTGTGCTGGCCATGCATGCACTAACAATGCACACAAGAAGTAAGTAATTGTCCTGAAAATCAATAATTGTCTTCAAAAAGTGTTGTAGATTTTTACTCTCTGTAGGAAGGTGTATGGGACAGGTACTTGAGTGTTAATTTTATCTTGTCTTAAGGAAGCCCATCTGTAAAGACTAAAGGGTGTTCCTCGAATAATATGGAATTCATCAGCTGTTTTGGTGTATATTGTGGTTTATATCTGTAGGTCTTTCTTATTTCATATTTCGTAATTGTATAAAGCAGTCCAAGAATTCACAGCAGACAGATCGACTTCCTAAGACTTGATTAAATTTGAAGGAGCTGTGCTCGATCTTTTGATCTGTTCCCTCAATGTGAGGTAATCGTACGTGTATATTTTGTTTAGCAAATATGACTGTTAGAATGAGGACAGATCACAAGAAAATTCTTATGGTGCTGAGATTGTTTACTTTTTTAGTTACCTTTACACACTTTAATGAAATTAGAGGAGGTACCCATGGCAGATTGTGTGCATAGTAATTAACTGAATAAAAAGCAAATAATGATAGGAAGTAAGTTCTTAGCCTTAAGTGTAAGCTAGGAAATTGTATTACATCCCTGGTTTGAGATGAATGTCATACCTCTTCCATATTTTAGCCCACAGTACTGGTGAGTGCAGTCTTTTGGACCTCTCATGACATATTAAAGGGATTGTATACTTTTGGTTGAGATGCGGCTTCAGGTTTGCAACTTTTTTATGAGATATGGAGAACTTCTTATGATACATGAAAGAGCATGCAATTCTAAAAGGAATTTAAAGTTTATTTGATGAAAATTGGTTTTGAAATGGCTGAAATATCAAAAAACAAAGAGGTCCTAATAAATGGTGGGACCCACCTTTTATTAGGACCACTTTGTTCTGCATTGTTTAATGTTGTTTTTTTTATTAGGACCACTTTTTTCTACATTGTTTTTGGATATCTCAGCCATTTCAAAACCGATATTCATCAAATAAATTTGAATTCCTCATAGAATTGTATGCTCCCTTGGACTTCATAAATTATTTCTAAATTATCTTCCAAAAAGGTTAAATCTGCATCCCCCATCTCAACCAAAAATACCATTACTTTAATAGTGTGCTGCTTAATGTTGTTGTTGTTTTTTTTTATGTGCAGAACTGAAATAAGTGAATAGGATTGAAAAAGAAGTGGTGCATGGTTGTGATGTTATTGCAAAGGTTCACATACTCGGAAAAGGTGCCAAAATTCCTCCTGTGACCATGAACCTGCCCAAATGGTTGCTGCCGTAGAGTCAGAATCCTATCCTAAGTGAGCAGTGTTCACATTTCTAACACTGCTTCATCCATGTTCTGTACATAATTCTGTATTGATGTACACTTAATAGGTGCCATCATAATTGCTTTGTCTCAACCTCCCAAGGGCTTCATTGTATGTACAGTGCATCCAGACAATGGAACTACATGTGTTGCTACTAGATACTCTGGACATACAGTGCTCGAGGGGGTAATTTGTCTATAAAGCACTGCTGAAATCATGATTGGTGTGAATAAAGTACAAGCCTTCATTTTTTCAGCCTTCTGCTCCATGATGGGAGGTTACATTTTGTCATTTAACCTTGACTGCCTTTCCTGTGTGTTATGATTATTTCCTATCCATTTATTGTGATACGATGCATCAATTCGTATAAACAGTGCTGCTGTTGTGGGTGTAGTACAAGTTGTATCAAGAATATTTATATGCAATACTAATGATGTAACAATGTTACACACATTTTGCCACAAAAAAAAAAAAAAAATTGATGTAAGGGGATGAGGGATCTTGGGCAGCAATAAAATGACCATTTTCCCTCATTACAGGTCCTGTCAATCTGCAAAGCACTACTAAACAGTGTTCTTGCATATTTAAAGTGGTCATAAGCCCCAGTGAATAGTCTAGTGTCGGTCACTGGTTTGACTGATGTGCTACGCATATGATGATGAGCTATGATCATTAATTTTTTTTTTTTTTTTTTTTTTTTTTTTTTTTTTGTATGACTGCTCCCGATTTAGCTGTGTCAGTCAAATGTATGTAATTAATAAGTGATATTTGATCATTGAAATAAAGTGGTATTGACAGGCCAGGCCTTTCACACCTTGGATACCCACTCTGATTTTGCAGTTTATATGAGTTCAAAGTAAATAACAATGTAAGTTATATATATATATATATGTGTATATATTATATATATATAGTTATATATATATATATATATATATATATATATATATATATACATATATAGTAAAGTCACGATAGAAGAATTGATATAGGTTTTCCCGCCCAATTTCATCAGATTTGCATTCGAATTAATGACAAGGCGTTCAAATTAGAGGGATTTTTGTCACTGCTCTACTTTCACTGTTCATTTTAATTCTTTGAGTATTCAATTTCATTTCATATTCCTTTTAGATTTTATTTCATTCAATTCAGAGAGAAATTCATTCAATTTAACGGCTCAAAGCTGGCATTCAATTTCGCGCCAGCTGGATAGACGTTCAAATTCGCACCAAATACCAGTTTCAATTTCATTTATAGGCGCACAACTTCAACCTTTGAACGTTCAAATTCAATTGGCATAACCAAGTCCTGTAATTCTATGCAATTCTTACGAATATTTTTACGTTGATGAATGGTAAATTCATTAACTTTCAGTGTTTTTGTTTCAAAGTCAACATCTCTTTTCATTTTTTTTTTCGGCTAGTTTTACTTTATTTCCCCATCAAAATGGATATCACATTATTTTACAGAATGGTTGAACTCCGACTTTGCTAACATAACGAGAGATCACATGAGAACATCGATATGTCAAGCATGATTATAGTCATTTTACAGACTTTGTTTTCAATCACGTTTGAGGTGTGAATTGTGTGTGAGATACATTGCACTAAATATTCTTTCTTTTTCACAATTACAATGTATTCATAATTTCGATGTTCAGCCTCTCAGTATCTTCAGCCGTCGATCTGTTGACGCGCCAGGCACCTTGGCATGTGTACGTCTGAGAGTGGTTGTACCATTATTCAAACAGATGGAGAAAATACAAAGAACATGAGCAGCAACGAAAAACACTGCCCAGATGCTGCAAATGTTTGCCTATTCGTTAATTTGAATTCCTTAATGTTCATCGCATCTGTGCTGGTGCGAATTTGAATGCGTTTCACGTGCATTTTTAATTTGAACGCGCTGTTTACACGTTTATGTGACAAAATCATGAATTCGAATGCTGATGAAATTAAATTGAATAAACTACTTAGCTTTTTGAATGTTGATCTCGATGATCATTCGAATTCGCTTGAAAATGAATGCTTGCATCGATATCATTAAATCGAATGCAAATCTGATGAAATTGGGCGGGAAAACCTATAAGATGCCAATTTGTTTTTATTCAAAACCAAATTTTCGGGGGCCTCCCCCTTCATCAGGGATGAAAGTGCTTATCCCCCTTACGTAGGGGATCCCCCCAAAATTTGGATTTTGAAAAAAAAAATTGGCATTTAATGCATTTTTCTATCGTGACTTTACTATTTCTGTTTTGCCAATATGCAGATCTAATGAAATACATATCTATTCTATGTATATACAATATATATATATATATATATATATATACATATATACATATATATACATGTATGTATGTATATATATATATATATATATATATATATATATATATATGTAGTTAAGTCACGATAGAAGAATTAATAAAATGCCAATTTGTTTTTATTCAAAATCCAACCTTTCGGGGGCCTCCCCCTTCATCAGGGATGAAAGTACTTATCCCCCTTACGAAGGGGAGCCCCCCAAAATTTGGATTTTGAAAAAAAAAAACCAATTGGCATTTAATGCATTTTTCTATCGTGACTTTACTATTTCTGTTACTATTACTGCCAATACGTGGATCTAATAAAATACATATCTATTCTCTCTCTCTCTCTCTCTCTCTCTCTCTCTCTATATATATATATGTATATATATATATATATATATATATATATATATATATTATATATATATATGTATATATACATGTGTGTATACTATATATATATTGTAACAAAATGATATTTATTTTGTGTAGAGTGTAGTGCATTTCTTTTGGAATTTGTGCGGAACTGTTGTTAGAGCGAAATTTGTTCATATATATTCAGTAACACAATGTAGTCGTGGTTACTTTGTGCTGATTTATACATGTAACAAGCTATGCATTCTAAAAGAGTGTTTGAATTGTTCCTTTAAAGTCAGTCTTCTGTATTGATGATTATTTGTCAATTAGTGGTTTTTGTGGAGATTCAGATAGTGATAAAAAGTATGGATGATAAGTGCAGCGATAATTCCTACAGTTAGTTCAAAGTTGTGTTACAGAGGTTTGATACATACATTTAGCATTGTGTGTGTATACGTGTGTTTATACAGGTTGGCCATATGACACATTTTAGACAATTAACGTTGATTAATTAGTAAACAAGATCAGTTATGGGACTGAATATGGTGTTGATGTTTGATTTAAATGATTTCAATCAAACTGTGAAGAGTTTAAAGAGATAGCTTAACTCTGTGTAAAAATAAAGAAAGAGTAAAGGAAATTTTAGGGGAATTTGATAACCATGTCTATAATAATTCCACACAGGTACTATTAGCAACCTCATACTGAATCAGGAGGTTTTAAGTGCATGAAACAATTTCTGCACTGTACTCTGCTCATACACTCTGACCAAAGAGGAGGAGGACTGAGTCTGAACATGTGTGTTGTACTCGATAAGATGTTCTAAATGAGAGCATGTACACACTATATCTGTAAATAAACAAGTTGGTGTTTCGGTCATCGCCTCTGAAGTTGTGATGCATTCGTGTTCAGTTAAACGTAAGTACTGGTTGGAATGAATGCTGCTGGTGGGACTAGGATGGCAACTGGTGGTTCTGGAGCAGAAGACAACTCGTTCAGCAGCCTTTGCGAGACTTCTCGAGCGGGCTTTGCTGCACCGTGGGATAACTGAGTATCTGGACGGACGGACGTCGGAGAACGAAGTTCAGTACTTTGGAGGGAACAAGTACGTCCGACGTACTTCCAGAACTGACGTCGGAGAACGAAGTACAGTACTTTGGAAATGAAAAGTACAAACGACGTACTTCCAGGGCGAACGTCGGAGGACGACGTACTCTAGAAACGACGTCGGGAGTGAGAGTGAAAATTCACTGGTCAGTGTGTTGGGTGAATTAGATGTGAGAAGTGAGAATGTGCCTTTGAATCAGATAGTGTGAAGTGCAAGGTGTAGACTGGTGACGTACAAGTGGTGGGAAACTTAAGGTTTTATCCTCTTCATAGAGTGATCGTATATTTCGATCAAACGGACGGTCGGCTCGGTCTGCATAAGTGCCAAGGCCCCGTTGTTCGCTACAAATTGGTGTCAGGAGTGGGATACTCTGGAAGAGGATTTAGTGAGAAAGTTTTGACTCGGAGAAAGTCAAAATGGATTCTGAAATTCGACGTCCAACGCCGCGGGATGTAATGCAGCGGTTGGAGAATAGTTTGGCTGAAATCGACCAGATGATGGCAGATCTGCGAACGTCGATGCAGCCAAAAGCAGAATCAAGAAATTCACAAGTACGGGCACCGGAGATGTCACCATTGCACTCTTCACCTATGGGGCAGTTTGACAGTCAAGTTGGTTATGACCAGCCCAGAGGACAGCGATTGCCAGAAGAAGCGGGAGGCTTACCTGGACGACAAGCTCCGTTTTCACAGCCGGCACTCAACAGAGAAACATTGGCATACCCTGGCTCGACGTTTGACACAAGAAGTTTGTCGAAACCTAAGATGACTCCCGACAGGTTTGATGGAAGAACTCCAGTATCAGACTATCTCTGCCATTTTGAAGCATGTTGCAGAATTAACAAGTGGTCGGAGGAGGAAGCCACGGAATATTTGGCAGCAAGTCTACGAGGTCCAGCCGTGAAGTTGTTGTCACAACAGACGGGACGCCGCTTAACTTACCATGAATTGGTAGACCGAATGAATAAGCGGTACGGTCCAGGCGGTAAGGCAGACGTGTTCTTGGCCGAGTTGCGCCATCGACGCCGGGGTCCAAAGGAAACGCTGCAAGAGCTAGGGCAGCACATCCGCGATTTGACAGCACTTGCGTACCCTGACTTTGATGAGGACGGCCATGATAGACTTGCGAGGGGGCATTTTATGGATGCCATTCTGGATCCAAGAATCAGAGAGGGTCTATTTCGAGCGCAGCCTCGTACTCTCGACGCGGCGGTGGAGGCAGCACTGAATGTGGAGGCGTTCCTCAAGATGGAAGGCGGACGAAGGGACCAGAAAGCGTCTGGTTATAGTCGCGCAGCACTGGAGGAGACGCAAGGAAATGTTGCAGCACCGACTCACGACAAAGTTGAGAAACTGCTCGAAAATTTGATCGCCAAAACAGAACGCCGCATCCAGCAAATTACCAACCAAGCGCAAGAACGTATGAATAAGCTAAGTAGGCCAAACATCAAGTGTCACACGTGTGGAAGAGAAGGCCACGTTGCGAAGAATTGTCCACAGCCAAAGCCGCTCTCTTCAACTACAAGTGAAACTCGACGATGTTACAACTGCAATGAAAGTGGACATCTGAAGAGAGATTGCCCGCAACTCAAGGAGGCATCAGATTCTTCGCGGGCCGCGACGGAAGAATCTCCTGGAGAAACCACTCGCATGCTAGCTGAACAGAGAGATGAGGTCGACAAGACGAATGAGAAGAAGAATGAGGTGAAACAGTCCGAAGACAAAACAGAAGGAGAAAGTGCAAGAACGTCACAAGATGCGAGACGACATGGACTATTTGTAGAAGGGAAGGCAAATGGTCAGTCTATCACTTTTCTTCTCGACACTGGATCATCTAACACCCTCATCTCAGAGAGAGCGTTCAGTAAGATCATGGAGGCGAAGAAGCCTTCTCTTCGAACTTCCACAGATGTTGTTCAATTGGTGGACGGCTCCCCACTGAAAATTGTGGGAAAAGCAACAGTGGAGATTGAGGTGGGAAACACTCAATTCGTAACCGAGGCAACGGTGGCAGACCTACAGAATGATGGAATTTTAGGTCTCGACTTCTTCATCAAGACGAATGCCGTACTAGACTGCCGTAAACTAGAGTTACGAACTCCTTGTGGGAATATCCCATGCAGAGACCCGCAAGGCCGAGCGTTCTGTTACCGGATGGTAGCCGCGGAGAAGACGAGAGTGCCTGCGGGGCACGAAGTCATTCTTCCTGGGGCAGTAAAGCAGTCAGAAACAGCCTTCATGACAGGACTGGTGGAGCAACTTCACAAGACAGTGGCCCCTGAGAGGAAGGGGTCCACCCGACGAAGGTCGAGGGGTGGGAAGCATCGTTCCCGACGGAGCCGTCGAGAAGACAGCAACCCCCCGGACAGCGTTCCCGTAGAAGTGCCATCTTCGAGCCCAGTTCGTGAGGAACCGAGACCGCCACGAGAAGCATTACCGTTGTCGGTGTCATCGGGAGGGAAGACGCCCTCTCGAGCGGCTTCGCTAGCGAAAACGGCCTCTACAGGTGGACGGTCTCCGTCCCCTGAGGCATCTGCAGAGAGGGCTGCGTCGCCAGCAAGGAGTATCTACCGGGAGGCTTCATCAGCCGAGTCCACCTCGTCAGGAAGAAAGAGTCCCTCACCGGAAGTCTGCGACGCAGGAACCCAGACTGTGCGGGATGGCAGGCACAGAGTCAGGGAAGCAGTCTACCGGGTTAGGGGACGTCGACATCGACGTCTGCGTCCACCGCGCTTGAAGACAGCGTGAGGGAATTCGTATTTCCCAACAACGTCGTTGTCATCCGACGCACGGAACGATACATCAGCAACATTGGAGAATACATCGAGATTGTCACAGAGGAGATGAAACGAGTGGCGATGGAGTGAATTAGAGTGTAGTGAACATGGACTATAAGTGATAGGTTGAATGGACACTAAAACGGACTCTGTGAAAGACATTCGTTCCACACTGCGTATTTTCTTTGTTTTGTTTGCTCTTGCCAGTTCACTTTAGTTTAAGTTACTTTGATTTGTTTCAAATATGTTTCAAGTGTTCTTTGTAGTTTGGTTTAATCGATCAGAAGTCTCAAGAAGAGTGTTTGTTGAACTTGTATTATGTATAGGATTAACTAAGCTTGATTTGTTAAGCTTGGGGACCAAGCTTGTTAGAGGGGGGAGTTGTGTAACAAAATGATATTTATTTTGTGTAGAGTGTAGTGCATTTCTTTTGGAATTTGTGCGGAACTGTTGTTAAAGCGAAATTTGTTCATATATATTCAGTAACACAATGTAGTCGTGGTTACTTTGTGCTGATTTATACATGTAACAAGCTATGCATTCTAAAAGAGTGTTTGAATTGTTCCTTTAAAGTCAGTCTTCTGTATTGATGATTATTTGTCAATTAGTGGTTTTTGTGGAGATTCAGATAGTGATAAAAAGTATGGATGATAAGTGCAGCGATAATTCCTACAGTTAGTTCAAAGTTGTGTTACAGAGGTTTGATACATACATTTAGCATTGTGTGTGTATACGTGTGTATACAGGTTGGCCATATGACACATTTTAGACAATTAACGTTGATTAATTAGTAAACAAGATCAGTTATGGGACTGAATATGGTGTTGATGTTTGATTTAAATGATTTCAATCAAACTGTGAAGAGTTTAAAGAGATAGCTTAACTCTGTGTAAAAATAAAGAAAGAGTAAAGGAAATTTTAGGGGAATTTGATAACCATGTCTATAATAATTCCACACAGGTACTATTAGCAACCTCATACTGAATCAGGAGGTTTTAAGTGCATGAAACAATTTCTGCACTGTACTCTGCTCATACACTCTGACCAAAGAGGAGGAGGACTGAGTCTGAACATGTGTGTTGTACTCGATAAGATGTTCTAAATGAGAGCATGTACACACTATATCTGTAAATAAACAAGTTGGTGTTTCGGTCATCGCCTCTGAAGTTGTGATGCATTCGTGTTCAGTTAAACGTAAGTACTGGTTGGAATGAATGCTGCTGGTGGGACTAGGATGGCAACTGGTGGTTCTGGAGCAGAAGACAACTCGTTCAGCAGCCTTTGCGAGACTTCTCGAGCGGGCTTTGCTGCACCGTGGGATAACTGAGTATCTGGACGGACGGACGTCGGAGAACGAAGTTCAGTACTTTGGAGGGAACAAGTACGTCCGACGTACTTCCAGAACTGACGTCGGAGAACGAAGTACAGTACTTTGGAAATGAAAAGTACAAACGACGTACTTCCAGGGCGAACGTCGGAGGACGACGTACTCTAGAAACGACGTCGGGAGTGAGAGTGAAAATTCACTGGTCAGTGTGTTGGGTGAATTAGATGTGAGAAGTGAGAATGTGCCTTTGAATCAGATAGTGTGAAGTGCAAGGTGTAGACTGGTGACGTACAAGTGGTGGGAAACTTAAGGTTTTATCCTCTTCATAGAGTGATCGTATATTTCGATCAAACGGACGGTCGGCTCGGTCTGCATAAGTGCCAAGGCCCCGTTGTTCGCTACAATATATATATATATACACACATATATACACACACGACACATATTTTACTCTACCTTTCTACTATACATTTATTGTGAGTAAGAGTAGACAAGGTCACAATGTACTGAGGGCATGCATATTTGTTTTGGTTTTTGTTTGCTTTTTTGGTGTTTGTGCATCTTTGTGTCTGTGAATAAATATGAATACCTGAGGATACGAAAGACCCAAGTTCATTACTAGACTTTCAAAAAAAAAAAATGCATTTTTATTTTGTATGCAAATTGAAATGTAAAATTGTTAGAATCATTATATATGCTTACTTTATATGGGGTCTCCAAAGATGTTGGCCAAATTTGGACTTGGGCCGTTCTTTATTCAGGTATCCATCTATCTCCAATATGTGAACATCTGCATATCTGCATGTTTATTATGTGTTTGATTCAAAGGATTTGTCATTCAGAGTTGAACAACGTCATGATTCTTCACACACGTCCCATGTATGCATACAAGTTAGATTCTCTGCAGGATACATCTTTTTGTTGCTCTCTAAAAGTTACAAAACAAAACAAAAATAATGAACGTTTCAAACCAGGGCACAACATTTCAGTGGACAACATTGCATATTGCATTGTCCGAAAGGATTTTATCAATAGATGGTATTCACAGTTTCATTTACAAAAATACACGAGCTAAAAATTATGAAAGCGTACCATGGTATACGTGGCTAGTGGAGGTTTTACAGCAATTCTTGAGGCAATTCTGAGACAGCAACACATATTTTTTTTTTTTTTTTTACTAGTGATTGTAACATATAACATGATGCCCGTACTTTCATGGCTATCCCAGACATTATTTCCTCATTTATTTTCTTGAGCTATGAACCAATCAATAACAAGTCATGTGCCAGAATAGAACTTTGTAGCTAGATATCTGTAACTCACTGTTTCTCGATCATTATTACAGATTTGTGTGTAGTCGCAGTGGTACCATTGTCAATGAGGCCAATACTAGTGCATGTTGAAAATCATTCTTTGATGTTACCCTACAACCCAAGATGGTAAACACTGCCTGTAATTTTTTCCTCCCCCTCAACTTGAATAATGGCGAAACGAAATGACAGAAAATCCTGAAAGAGGTTGAGAAGAGTATCGAATTTGATCAGACGCACAGACTGAGTGTGTGATGGACAGATGAACTGCCTGCATCTGGACCAGGGATACTTTATACTACATGATGCAAGTGAAGTTCTCAAACGTTACATCGTATAATCGAACTGCATGAGACACAGTTTCATTCACCAGATTATTTCAAACCAATAAGTATTTGTTTATCTATTTGCTCATTCCATTTTTGTTGCTTGGTAGATTTACTTGTTTATTTAATCATTCATCTATTTATTTATGAACCATTGAATTACGGGTGTATGTGTGAATTTTCATTTGCTCCTTTTCTGGGGGGGGGGGGGGTAAAAGTCCCTTTTTTCAGGGTTGGAACTTAAATGGATGCAAGGTCAATCTCATCAAAATCTTCATTGAACAGGGGACTAGATCTGATTGACGTCGATCTAGTCAACTCGTGTTGTCGCTTTGATTAATACGTCTGTTTGCTGCGCGTTTCCCCTTACTGTAGCCTGTACATATTTTCCTGATCCTGACTGAGTTCATATCCAGTTTTACGTGGCGATGTTCCCTGTACTTACCAAAAGAATTATATAAGAGGACTTGTTATTACAGTTTTTGCAAAACAATTACTAACAACAATATCATGAATATGGTGCTGTACTCGTTGATGTTATGCAATAAAGTACGCCTCGACACTATAAGGCATAATTCTACACAACTCTTGTCCGACACATGCCCTTTGAAAATAATTTGTCACATAGCTAGTAAGCAATTGCTGTTACATCACACATCACACTCCGTAAACTTTCAATCACAATTTCGCTCAATGCTAAGAAGCTAAATTTCAGATGACGCCGGAAAGAGTAGCAACTAATTCATCGGTCCACACGCCCATTGAATCACGGGGCGTACCGCTGCAAAAGGGATGGGTGTGTCGATGCTCACGAATCCGTCTGGGGACGAGACGCAAAGTACGACTTCAGCGGCGATTCTTCCCGGAAGTGGCGCACGTATTCCTGCAGTTCGGGGTAGGGGTCGAGCAGCCCGTCGACTTTGTACTTGCCGGTCGTCAGGATGTCCAAGAAGTTGAACGTCATCGCGTCGGCTAGAGTAGGCTGCCAAAGAAACAATATTTTGGCAATATATTTATGCCGTTCTGCAACAGCATGTTGGTGTGTACATGTGTGCGTATATAGACCCAATGTCGTTTTAGAGATATAGGCCTACATCAGCTGTCGGTGAGGATGATAACATATATTTTTTTTTTTTTTTGGGGGGGGGGGGGGTAGGAATGTCATTAAAAGGGAAAAGAGGCATAATGGCAATCGTTCATGTGATGTGCCTGCCGCGTTTTAGAGCTATATATAGAAAATGAAAGGACAATGCTCGATGAAGGTCCACATGCATCACAGAGAGAAATGGTTAACAAAATATTCATTCGACCTACTTCATCTTCTCGGTAAGATTTAATTTGTCTGTTTGTTTTCCTTTCATTCTGGTTCATATTGTTTTGGTTTTGATACAATACTCCTGAAGTGCTATCATAACCAGGCATTCTAGCGTTTAGTATTAGGCCCCGCTATTTATAGGCCTACTCGCCAAAAGGTGTGTTTCGGCCATATTATAGAGAATTTTCGATATACGTTTCTTTGAAACGCTGCAGAATGATGGCACAAAAATGCTATCGATTTTAGATTTATACCGATTTTGGAAGCTTTGTTAATTTGTTTCCTAGATCTTATTTTGTGGTTAGAAGTCCATTTTTATCGCATCATATTTTGAGGACTTAATATGTGTGCGTGCGTATGTATTTTGCTCTTTTTCTCTCGAAATAGTGAGACATGAACAACATGTGTTATGACCTAATCACAAGAATCTGTCGAACAAAGGGTAAAAAAGAAAAAAAAAAGAAGAGGAAGAAAAGAGAAGATCGAGTAGTTTCTCGACCTGATCCATCACACCGCTTGACACATAACATGTATGTAAGGATCGAAGAGGAAGAAAATTTATTTGATTAGTTAATCAATCATTTTTATTATCAGTTATTTGAGATTAAAGCTGTTGAAAAACAAAGAATGTGAAAGTTTTTCTTTTTATGCCATGAGTGCAGAAACACTACAAAGATTATAATTATATATAAAGTTGATTAATATATGTTCCAAAATCTCGACTAATCTCATAACTCAGCGAGATTTTTCGGAGTCAGTTCTTATAGCGCTTAAGTTTAGTGTGCACATCCAGCGTGACGAAGATTTTGTCATTATACACGTCGCGATCGCATCAAGATAAAAGTATACATACCCCTTGGCCAACGAAGTACTTTCCTCCGTTCTCCTTGAGGAGTTCGACGAAATACTTCATCTGACGCACAATCCCTTCCTTGAAGGCCTTCACCGCTTCAACCTATACAGTCAGTTATATCAAGACAAAGTCATTGTCGATCAATATGAATAGCCTCCTTGTTTGCGCTTGGATAGAATTCTCTTTCGCGTTCAGCCGTAGCACAATACACTGTATACCAAAGGGATCTCTTGGTGACGAGTGTTCCAAGCAATGCACATGTATTATATCTGCGTGAACCTGTGAATTAACGTTGGAACGCCTTGCGCTATATACCTGTCAAGTTTCATATAAGATCATGTTTTATCACAAACATATCTTTGATAGCATACCTTTGTAGTGGGCGTAACGTTAAACTAAACTTATTTGCCCCTCGGTATCGTCATAATATGAAATCAAATAACTCTTTGGTAAGCGCTGTGCAAAAATTATGTTATTGTCTTACGTTTTCCTTTTCTTTTCTTTTCTCTTCCTTATAATATATATATATATATATATATATATATATATATATATATATATATATATATAAACATATTATGTGGATAATCATGTTGGATATGTTGGAGCGAAATATTAATCTGACCATACGGATTGAAAATAAATGGAGAATAAATGTAAACACTTAACCTGCATGCACTTTGCTTCGAACACGAAGTCGCCAGCTACTCTTACCTTCTTCTCTGGGTCTTGCTCGGTGAATATCGGTCTCAATTTCTGCTCGATTTCCAATCCCGTCTCCAAAACGACGTCGACATGCGCTTTCTCCGCGTTGGTTTTCCCACACAGGTCTGTCGAAAACAACCATTAAATCACCATTACCGCATCACAGGCGTCATTCAAATACAAGTGAACGTCACCGTTTGTTTGTTATTGTTTTTTTTTTTTTTAGCAAAAACTATGCTATGATTTTTCTGCCTTTATTCCATAATTAATAGGTAAAAAGGAGAGTAATATATACTTTCTGAGAGGCAATATAATGACTTATTCTTCAGCTTTGACCAACATACTTGTCAAAGACAAACTGTATACCTTACTTGAGATATATCAGTGATAGTAAATTAGATAAATAAAGGTAATCACTGAAACTATATATTATGATTCCAATATTAATGCCAAAGAAAATAATGATAACAACAGTCACTTGTGATATTTTTGACTATCATTAATACATTATTACGATCACTGACATGGTCTTCATTATATAACCATCCTGTTATAAACGAGTGAAATGACACAAAGCACGGAATCCAGATTTTATATATACGATTTCTCTCTCCCTGTGCTATTGCTTTTTTTCATATTGTATTCTTTAAAAAAAGTGTAGAAATGAATTGAGATTTGACTAAAATTGGAAACAAAAGTTGAACATTTTTTTTTTTTAATTCTCACCATATTCCAATGCGACAAATCTCGCCATCGCCCTGCTGTGCGGAATGGTCTTGCCGTCAACGATGAGCACGGGGGCCTGGCCCAGTGGAAACACTGCGTATACAAGTGTGGCAGGGAACCAAAAACATTGTCAAGCATAATGCCGAGGAGTTTGTCAATAACAAATACACAAATAAAAAGAAAAAGATAAACATTAACAGCAGCATTGCAATGATATGATATCGATGATAGAATGCACAGAAGAGGTTTTCTTTAACACAGTTTATTTGACAAGAACTTTAAAATTTGTGCTATCCTAATATTCTTGTCGACATTAGAATTATATGCGGAATACCGGGTAATTATGGCCCCATGGCTTGTTCGACATCATAAAGGCCTCTAGCTGTCACAGTGTGTGTATCGATAGCCGAGACAGAGTGTGTATATAGACGGAGTGTAGAGACAAATAGAAAGGTATTCTGTAGCGCAATGAGAGCGTCATGTATCACCATTATACCGGTAGGCCCGATGGACCGCTGTCCGTTTGGTATAAAGGGCAGTAATATTAGTTTGTGTCCCCTTGTGTTGAGTCAAGATAAAAAGAATGTCACAATAAGCGACGTGATAAGGGTACGTCTCTCATGCTGAATGGTATTTCTGCCGAGTTTAAAGGGATTGTACAGCATTGGTGGAGATGATAATTGGGCTTTTAACTTTTTGTGAGATACCAAGAAACCACTTACGAAATAGTACAGAGCATACCATTTTAACAGGAAATGAAAGTTTATTAGATGAAAATCGGTTTTGGAATTGCTGAGATCCAAAAACAACGTAAAACAAAACGATCCTAATAAAATGTTCTTTTTTGATATCTCGGCCATTTTAAAACCGATTTTCATCAAATAAACGTTAAATCCCTCTTGGAGTTACATGCTCTTTCATATTTCATGAGAGGTTTCTCATTTTCTCATCGAAAATATTAGAAAACTGAAATTAGGTTTTAACCAAAACTATACGCTTCCTTAAAGCTAGGCCTAGCTTTATCCATTGTTCGTGATGTCGATATTGTAATCAATCAGAGAACGACTTTATAACAAAGATCAATGCGGTCAGGAACAGTATCAAATTACTGTGCACATGCTTAATCGTAAGTGCGATTCTAAGATAATGTCGTACAATGCAAATTCATTTTAGAGCCAATAATGTTTCGCCTGAATATTTGCATGCAATGAGCAGAAAGATATCTAGATTATTTCTAAAAATCTGACTCTTAAGTTACAGAGACGAATGTAAGATATAAATGGTCTTTAAGTTTAATGGTTATAGATTGTTAACTACAGTGTCCAGCAAGGGACAATAGGACTTACTTTATGGTTCTGATTTTGACTATGCTGCACAGCTTTGCTAATACTGTACTATACTCATTATCCCATGACTACTATGAAGTACTAATACTCATATTGAAATGTCTGATTATGTTTTAACACTTTCATTACCTTTCTCATGTCTGTTTCACTGATGTTTTACTCACATTCTATCGAATAAGTAATATGTTGCTATTAAGTATTTTCATTTGTTGGCATCCTATAGCTAATACAAGCATAATAAGACGCTAAGTTGCCTATAGCTGCACGGCTCTCATTGAAAACGCCACTATTGTATGTTTTGTGTTTTATTATTTGCCGAATAGGCCTAAGTGGTCTAAGCTTGGCCTCAATCAATCATACGACGTGAGTATAGGGTATGGGGATATAATACTAGCACAAGATGCTTTGAGGGCTGCATGGCTCTCATTGAAAACGCCACTATTATGTTGTTGGTTTTGTGTGTGTGTGTGTGTGTGTGTGTGTGTTTTACTCGTTTTCCCGAATAAAAGGCCTAAATTGGCCTCAATAAATCAACCAATGAGGCATGAATAGTGTAATTTCATGCTTATCTTCAAAATTATTTACGATCAAACACATTACAATTAGGCCTATAATTCGCGTATTACAATGATAATAGAGATATCCAAATGCCAATGGTATGAATAATTTTCATATACACCACTGAACCCCCCCCCCCCAAAAAAAGAGAAAAAAACAAAGGAAAAAAAAAACAACTCATCTCCGCGTCATACTATAGAGAACCGACTCGGATATTCGCTTTCGTCAAGGTATTTCTGCGATGCAACAGAGCAACAGATAGTATATAACCGAAAAATTATATGAATTTGCTCATCGCTATAATGGTTCCATAGCATTTACTTTCCTGCGATCACCTGTAAATGTACACGAAAGTGCTGAATCATGTTTATTATTCTACGTCCACAAACCCCCCAAAATATAGAAGAAATCGATACGCATTGTATTCGCTTGAAATATTGAAACTTGTCCGATCAGATGGAAAATATTTTGACTGGCTAAAATACGAGACAAGACAAGTTGAAGTAGAGCAATGATAAAAATGAGATGCATGCGTCCAACTCCAAGATGAGCCACGACTTGACATCATCGACTTCTGCAGATATTCATATGTGTCTAGTTTGTAGACTACAATGCGTTGAAGCGATGTAGGACTGTAATATGGTGTTACAACTCACATTTCTTGTCATCTTTGATCTTCGCCCATTCTTCGTTGGTGAACCTGTCGTCGGCGAAGTCGACTTTGGCGAGGCTGAGGAGCATCCGCGTGGGCTCTGCCCGACCACGGGCATCGAAATATTTTACGGTGAAGCGCGGCATGGTGATGGTAGTTGAAGACCAGATTGATGCAGACGACGCGAGACAGGCAGCTGTTGTGACGACTGAACGAGAGCTCCGTTCACCAATGCAATACTGACGCAATGCTGTCAGTACAGTATGCAGCCCGTGACAATCGATGCAAGCCCAACTTCACCGACACTGTCTACACTTGAAACGGACACGGCTTTATAGTGCGTGCGCCTGCATGCATTATCTATCTGTTCTGCCCTGATGTACAGGGATCTACATGTATATCAGTATACTCTCCGTACGTGCTGAGTGTAATACAGTATCGATCTCACCAGCTATAGTGTACTAGTATTATTACATTCAAATATCAAATACATTCAGTGCACTGATAAAAATGCCAATCGCTGTGCACCGTCAATACAGGGAAATCATACTCAAAATAGCTATGTGTATTTAGTGACTGCGTGTAAATCTATAGCATCTGGTAGACTTAAAATATCGGAGCTAGAAGTTTGAAGAAAATCAGACAATCCGTTGAATCCCTCCAGCAATGTACTTGATTTTAGTTATATCCCTGGAATATTGTTTTGCCACCCCCCTTCTCTTATGTTTCGTCTGTTCTTTGCACATTGGAATTACCCATAAAATAGAACAAAATTGATCTCATAGATTCCCGTCAGTCGACGATAAGAGGGTAGGGGCCTACTTGATAAGACAAGGAAACAGTCGACTATTTAGTCATCATTTTTCCCAATAACGATGGATATACTACGAATTAGCACCAAACATTTTCATGCCCTCGACGAACGGGGTGTGGGCGTGACCGGCGTCGCTCTTTTATGCACCGCAGACCCCGCCCCCTCACGCCTTCCTTCCCGACTCACCATCCCACCCCACGCCGTCTCCTTTTTGTTTTGTTTTGTACGTGACTGCCATTCTAACTACGTCCCTCTCTCTCTATCTCTCTCACTCTATGAATATCTCTCACTCTTTTATTGTAAAGAACGTAAATCGCTCTGACAATTTTGGTGTTTTTTTTTTTTTTTTTTTTGGGGGGGGGGGGGAGGTATGCAACGTGCCATAACGAAATATACCCAAACACAGAGTCAGTGTTAATGAAAATTGAAAAAGAAAAATACCCAAAGTGAGAGCACAGAATGGTAAAAAAGATGATCGATACTAGTGCTAATTAAGTTGTTACTACACTGTATATTGATTCCATAATAATAGTTCTTCTGTGTATCAGCGGTATATACATATATATATATATATATATATTGGTTGTTTAGCATTGTAAAGCGCTTAGAAACATGTTGTATTAAGCGCTAAATAAATATTTTATATTATATATATATATATATATATATATATATATGTATATATGATATATATAATTACTATACATATCATATTATACATTAGTTAACATAAGAATAATGTCCTCATTGTGTTGTAAACCCATTAGCACTCATGTTCTATGCAATGTTCCATCAACCTATAAGATTAGTGTCGACTTCCAGTTCAAAAATACCAACACGAGCCTGATTATTTCATTGACAGGTCTGTCTTACAGTGGCTTTGCTCAATGGACAGTCTGATTCTGCGTGTCCTACATAGGCCTACATATTATGATAGAAAAGAAAAGAGAATCAAAACTGCCCATGTGACCAGCAGGACTCGATATCAAATCCCGAATTGACAAGGAAAGCGCACGTAACCACATTGGAAGCCCATGTGGGGCCCATGTTCAGTGCCCAGATGAACCCTTATGTATCTCATATGGGCCCCGGATATTTTGCTGGCTGGGACGTAATACCATGAGCATACACCATACAAAGAGCAGATTCAACGAAGGACTTCTTCCTCTAAATCAAACACTCTCGGGGCCAATATACATCAAAAATGTTATTGACATTGTACACGAATAACTTGCACACGTTAATGAGAGAGTGAATACGGGACAATACCTCTGAACCACCTGTCTTTAGCATGCAATCCATTGTAGTCACGACCTAAATAATTGCTCAGGCTGTGGTAAAGTCGACAATTGCCAGAGGTCACCTGTTTATGCCAGGAGAAATGTATATTTCAATATCATCCTTCATAATAGGGTGAGATTATCTGAAGGGGGAAGTCTATAAATATTGTTGGAAGGATTTTTTTTTTGCAGGTAATTATTCTTCTCGGTCCGTCCCTCTCTGGGGTGATCACCCATTTTCAGAATGGTCTCGACCGATCTTGACCTTCACCGTTAAACTGTACCTGCCCCGTATACAAGGTGTCTGTTAATTTGCCCTGAACTCGTTATTTGCCATATCTCTGCCATCATACCATTTATCGTGTACGAGTGTAATACTGTATGGCAAAGTACACCTATGTGCGTCCATATGACTCAGCGTTTTTTGCCATGTGTATACAATTCTTTGCTTTATTATAAGCCAAGATGTATCTTTGTTTACCTTCTGATCCCCCTATTGATGTTGATGTATCCAACCGGGTGTCAAATCAATAAAATGCATTATGACTATATTTTTGAGGCACATTTTTGTTATCTGCAAAGTGTGGTCTTGTAACGTTATAGGACCTATGCAACAGATTTAGATTCAAACTTGTCAATTTGAAAGGTGTTTGAAGATCTTGTGCAGTAAATGATGTTCGTATGACACTATTGTGTACCGCACATGCTGAAAGAACGTTTTATTTTTTCTTTTACCGTTGTTCACACAAAACAGTTTAAAGAAATAATGTCTCACATTCTTTTTCTTAGTCAGTCCTCGATCGTCTCCATTTTCTTCAACATTTTCAAAATCGAAACTCGAAAAAACAATATGAAATCAAAAGCATAATTATAATCACTGCTTGCACTGTGCGTCATATGAGTATTATAGTGACATGATTGAATTCATAACTGTACTGCATATTGCATTTTCGAAATTCAAATATCAAGAGATATGCATGTTAGGTGCAGGGATGCACTGGCCATGAGTCACACAACAATGTTCACGAAACAGTCATAATACAATAGAATCGTATCGTTTTCGAGTGATTCACGTTCTACAAGCTCCCTTTTTCAGTAGATCGCTCTTTTCAACAGCTATTTTTTTTTATTACTGCAAGGTATACATTCTAGTTTCACGTCATCATTCGCATATATCTACCTATTTGTATATATATATATATATATATATATATATATATATATATATATATATATAATATATATATATAATATATAATATATATATATATATATATATATATATATATATATATTGTACAACTTGTCTAAACATTTAGAATTGTCAATTTATGTTCTCTTTGTGTATGTATCAACTTTTGTTAGATAGAAATAAAGTATATGGCTAATTGAATTGAATTGAAGTGAATTGAGTTGATGTTAGTCATCACTACACATAAGTTGAATCCAATGGGACAGGGTATTTTACTACTTTCTATTTGCGTGAATTGCGACTAACAAAGTATACAATTATTAACAAATGTTTATATTTGTCTGGGGTATACAGATATAGAATTTTTCTTCGAGTTAGCACATTATCTGTACCGACCTTTGCGTGGTCGATTTATATGAAGTACATGTACTATGTAGTTAAGACCAACATCACCATACATGTGAGATATTCAGTTCCACAATTTGTTTATCTTAAGTCCGATTCAGAAATGTCCCTCACCAAAGTCGCTGGGGCGACAAGACCTTTGTACTTGTATCTCAAAAATGTTAAATGTTCAGGAGAGCACTTGCGGTAAGACAGCTAGCATTTGGACAGGACATTAATTACTTGATTACTTGACCATTAATTTTAAAAAAAAATGTCATTTTCACCAAAATTTGAGATACATGGTCTTATAACCCCAGCGACGTGATAACATTGGTTCTATTTATTGGTTTCATACTTAAAACGTATTATTAGCCTGCCTATAGAAACCCTCGTATAATACCATCCTGCCTTATCATTTTTGTCACAATATCGGCGTTGAAAGCATGTTGGTACAAGAATGACGTTTGGTTATAGTTCTATTGTAGATTCCGGCTGCTGCCTGGTGGTTCGGCGATGGCAACTGACACGGCTCACGAAGTCTCTCGATTTAAACCTGGCTACCTGCATGGCAAAATCACAGCGGGATGTAAAATAATTTCATTTTCACGTATCGCTCACTCACAGACTCAGAGTACCACTGTTGTGAATGTCTTTTATTGAGTGCTTTGCAAACTGAATCAACAGCGCACTGTATCTTGCATTTTGGCGATTTTCCCACTAAATTTCTTCTATGCAGGCGTGTTGGGTCGGTTTTCAATGTACGATTTAATCCTAGGATCTTCCCGAAAAGCCTCATAAAAGGCTACTAAATTGGGATATTGATCCAGGACGCCCTCTATTTTGTAAGTGCTGTCAGTTATGATATCCAGGTGGTTGAAGACGACGATGTCCGCCAGAGAAATCTATGAAAAAGAAAAGAGGCCAAAGATTGTTGCAGTGGCTTGAAAAGTATGTTTATAGTATACAGAATTGGAATAGAATAATTATGTAAATCCTGCAATACACTCGCGCAACTTGTTCAACATAATCCTTCAGATTCATGCAGGTGTAATAAATATTATGACTTATGATTATAGATTTGAGCGTGATTTGACCATATCAACCTCTCTCCGAACCCACATGCAGCTATACAGCAGCAAACTCATTATCTGCAGCTGTTGCCATCCTCGAATATTATCATCATTGTGTTTACTCGGGTACAGGCAATCAACTCAGTAATCATTATTGACTTATCAATACATTCAGTGATTCATCTATTTGTTCGTTCATTAATTTCACACATTCTCTTTAAAGGACAAGTTTCACCTTCATAGACATGTGGATTGAATGAATGCAGCAATATTAATAGAAATATCAGCAAGAGTTTGAGGAAAATCGGACAATCCGTTTAAAAGTTATGAATTTTTGAAGTTTCTGCTCAGTCAGTGCTGGATGAGAAGTCTACTACAGCTTGTGATGTCACAATTTTATGTCCATCAATATAAAGAAAATATAAAGAAAATTCAACATAGATTATTTTCACTTTTCTCGCATAATAAAAGAACACTTGACTTCCCCCGTTCAGAAGGCAAGGGGGAATAATATTACCCTTAACATACGTCAGTGACGATTCGAGGAAATGTGCACTTTTTTCAAAAAGTAAAATTTTGTAAAATTCTCTTTATATTTTCCTTATAGCATTGTACGCATGTGACATCATAAACTATAGTAGTCTTCTCATCCAGCAGTGACTGTGCAGAAACTTTAAAAATCCATAACTTTTGAACGGATTGTCCGATTTCCCCCAAACTTTCACTGACGTGTTCTATTAATATTGCTGCATTCACTCAATCCACATGTTTATAAAGGTGGACTTGTCCTTTAAATGGAGCCATTTCAGAACAAAAATTAATAATTTAGAATATATCTCTTCTAAAAGACTTGAAAAAATACAGAGGCATTTCAGAAGTTGCTGTAAAAACTTGAACACAGTGTAAGAGAGAAAAAAATGATGCCAAGATCCAATGATGGTAGTGACATGAAAAAAAAAAATCATTTGTCGATACCATAAACACGTGTGAGTTTAGTCCGATGTAGAATGGATGAAAAAGAAGAATGTATGTAGCCTACCTCATTGCCAATGAAGTACTTGCCGCCATTTGCCTTGACTTCGTCTCTCAGATAAGAATAGAGTGGTTTTGAAGTAGTCTCCTTGAATGCTTGAATCAGTTCGGCCTACATGAAAAAGACATTTGAGAAGCATTAATAAGATTGCCACTATACGAATTCTTGAGTTCAATGTGGAAAAATGGAAATCAAATTTTCAACTCGATGTCATTTCGATTCTTGAAAAAAGACTAGCTATCAAAGGTACAAACCACGGCAATTAGCACAAGGCAACTCATCGACAGAAAAATTAATAACAGTTACAATCAACTTCCACATACACATCTGGTTTTATTATTATACAATTGTTTGGCATACTTTCGACCATTGTATTTATACCAAGATCAGTTTTGTATACAGAAGGTCATATAATGTGGAGCAAGGCATCAGAATAACCGCCACCACCACCAATAAAACAAATAACACAAAGAACTAAATACAAACATAATTTTATTCAAGTGTGTGTATAGCTTGTATATGGCGCGCTGTAGATTTGAAGAGTATAGGCCTACCCGTTTCGCGTCATCAGTTGCTAGGTAATGTGGCATCATTTTTAATTCGATGTCGGTCACGGTCTCAATGATGACGTCGTTCTTGGCTTCCTCCATTTCCGTTCTGCCAAAATATCCTGCAAGTAACATACCGAAAGTATCACCGAGTACTCATGTAACAACAACAACAACAACAACAACAAATCAACAGTGTTATCTCTTGTTACTTTCCAATGTGTCCTTGAGTATGATTTCCATCAAGTATGGGCAGTGACTTTATGAACTGTTTCACTGGTCATCGAGGCAAACATATTTTGGGCCAACCCTTTCCGTTCTTTTATATCCAGAATTATTTTACACTATTTTCTTTTTAATTTACGACACTTTACCAAAGAGATCTGTAGTGCAAATTGATGATAATTATTGTAAGTTTTTGTACAATATTGTTAACAATTTTGGCGATACGATATCCCTCTTCATGGAAGATATTACCCCCACCAGAATTAATGAATGGCGTGGAACACATTGGACACATATCCCATGCAGACTGCTCATAATCCACATCTTTCCGAAGTATTTCCGCACTTGGAGAGTGCTATAATCCCGGAAGCTTACCGAATTTCTTCCCCAGATATCTCCAGATCGCTCGGCTTTGGGGAATGACTTCCTTATCGATGTGGAGGATGGGCCCCTTTCCCATGGGGAACTCTGAAATCGATCATAGAGGATTTTTAACTGGACGGAGACACCTGCATTCCCACAGGGAATTCCATCCTGAAATTGTATATGCATAAAAACAGAAAACTCTCACGAGGAGATTTTTTTTTTCCAGATCTGTTCAGATCTGCACAGATGTGTTGATTGTTTTGATCTTATTTTGTTTTGTCATGTAATTCTTTCTTCTTTCGTTGCCTCGTAGTCGTGTTTTTTCTTTGGTCTCGTTTCATGTTGTTCTTTGTGTTTGCGTCGCTACCTTTTTGATGGGCTTCCAAATATGTTTGTTTGTTTGTTTGTTTTGTCAAACCTGCTTTTTTTTTCCTTTGTCTTAACTTATTTTTTTTTTCTACTGATTTTTCCCATTAGGGGCCCACATTCTGCAATCATTGTCTTTTCAGTATAAGTCTCTACAATTTTCGCATATATTGCAGATTGTTTACTTCATTTTGATCACATCAATATTCATTACAATGTATAATCACTATGAGATTTCGCTGTAAAGTTGTTTTATGCTCTGCTGTGTACTCACATTGCCGTATTTACCTCATTCTCTGTTATAAAAAAGTGAAAAGTATATTTTGTCGAAGAAATGAAAACTAATTTGAATTCAATTGGTACTGCTAAGAGTAATACTTCTTGCATGTCATTCTCAGCTGATGAGCTCTGTCAGTGCAAAAATGATTGAGACAAATGAAAATTAGTGAAATTTTGTTTACAAAACAAAAGGAGAGCAGCTGTTCAACATCTGCCTCACACAGCAGTTAATTAATCTCACTCTCTAAACTGAGATCAGATTTTTTTTTTTTTTTGCATGTGTAGGTCTGATTTCTTATAACCCCAAATTTTCACTGACCTGTAAATCTCTGATTTTACTGTTTTCATACAAAGCAACATAACAGTCATCAGGATGGACATTTCCTTTAAGCGCACGTTATCATCATGGCTGAGTTGCCTGGATTATGTTATACAGGATATTGGAAAAGCATAGCCGAGGAGTTCTGTGAAAAACCTTTCAAAGTTTGCTCTCGGGAAGGAGATTTTATTTCATCTTTATATTTCTAAGTCATCAATAGTAGTGAGGTATAGTCTTAGCAATAATAGCGAAGTCCCACACATAAAAACAAAACATTTTAGCTTTCGGGATTAGGGCATATATTGTTTCATCTTGTTTTTCATCCGCTATGAATTTTCTTTCATCCGGTGCACATCACAGTTTGAATAATTTTCAAATTAGGCCGAAATAATGTTTTCGCTCTTAGTCATTGCATGTTTTTCTCACTGTTACTACTGCATACTAATGACATGAATATTACACCTTACGTATACCACTGACACTTAACATAATATGTCACGATTATAATCTTCATCATGTCAAATTGTAACAAATACTTTTCTCATTTTGATATATTTATATGGAGTAACAATAGATTCAAATATATTGAATTGAAAAGATTGAAGTGAGAATAAAAAGAAAAAAAAGATCAGATTTACCATTCGCGAGGACTCCTGATTTTTTTTTTCGTGGCTACCTCAGACCGAAAATTGGCTACAAAGTTTGCTCATTGATAGCTATCATGACAGGGTGGTTGATGATGATTGACACTCCTATTCAAAGCGTTTTTGTCAATAATATGGTAGCAATTGAACATATAGTCACGTGATCACCATCCATACCGGCCGTTATGTTTACTCTGCATACACATAGCTCCTGTGCTGCCGCGAACATAACTTTATTATATACACACACATACACACACGCACCAACGTACACATCATACACATTCACACACATTCGTGAATACAATTACTGCTGGTTTATGGTGAAATTTGCACATCAAACAAAAATGACAATCACGATTTTAAACGTACAAACATCGCCATTTATGTTGAACAGACATAATGTTCGTTGAACCCTACACCTGAATCCACTACCGATCCCTTGATCTATCTTCAACACGGGTTGTGCAGGATATTCTGCTCTCATAAAGAGACCAATATAAAAATGTATCTTTTCTCGAAGCATCGCCTTACCCTTCTTATTCTCCTTCAACTTTGGCCAGTCCTCGTAGCTGAATCTGTCGTCCACGAAGTCTTGACCCTTCAAATGGAACAAAATTCTCGCCGGCTCGGCCCGTCCTCGGGCATTGAAGTACACCAGCCTGTAATTTGGCATGATTAAAAGTAATTACAACGTCTTCGTTTCTTTATGGAACACTCCGTCAAGCGTTAATTCTTCAAATCATAAATGATATCTCCATGCGTAATGTACGATACACATGTAATTGGTACATGTTAAGTCAACTGCATACAAAAGCGTAAATTTGGGAACTTCACAACACACAAAGCAAATGGGAAGTTATCATTCCCGGGCAAAGATCAAAACGGAGCTATCATACACTTAAATCTTTATCAGGTTCAATGTCAGGTTATAAGCACTGTCCAGAAGGGGCAGAGGGCGTAAGTTTACACTGAATACATTTCTGTTTCGCTCTATTGTGCCACACACTGCTAGTGGCATCGAAATTCAGTACTTCAAAGATTCAAATTCAAAGATTCAGAGATTCAAATTTATTTTCACTTCCATCAAATAAACAAAGAAATTATATGTAATGCATAATTTTATGTACAGGATATTTGTAATAATTGCAGAATGTGATTTAACAAAGTACATATGAAAATGAGTAGCAGATGAAAAAACGCAATTATATATCTTTGTTAAGTGTATATACATAAAGCGTATAATACAAGTTAACTAAGGATGGGGATGGAAATGGAGGGTCCCACTAAGAAGCAAAGCTTGTACGATGTGGGACCCTTCATGCTGCCACTTGCGATCATAAAATGTTTACAATTATATAGCCACAAGCACATATTTTGAGGAATGACTCACTCCGTATGAATGCGTATTTTGCATTTTGCACTTGTTGAAGAGATTCTTCTCACAACAGATGCGCAAAAGGACGAAATTAAGTTTTTAGAGTTGTCGTTAGGACTTACATAGACGTCACAATCTTTGTAAAATGTTTGCATACACTACCTGTATATAGATAAATTGGTCATGTATATATATATATATATATATATATATATATATATATATATATATGCATTTGCCTGTGCAGCTCTGGAACGATCTACCATTATAAGTCCGGAAATCCCCAATTGTAGCAGTCTTTAATTCACGACTCAAAACACATCTTTTCATTTAACTATTCATTATCATCAAGCACATCAGAAGCTTTTGCAGCGCAGAAGAAATATGTCTATATAGGTTTTGCGCTTTATAAATTGATATATATATATATCTTTATATATATATATATATATATATATATATATATATATATATATATATATACATGCATACATGCATACATGCATAAAATCTAATAACATACAAAATGATACATTAGTGTACTGGATAAGAGCCCAGACTGGTATAATCAGGCTCCATTACTCGGATCTTGCACGGTGCATACACGTCATCATTACTACAATATTACAATTCACCATAAAATCAAACACTTGAAGAGCTCACAAAATTGATAATAGATCAGTTAGTATACAAACACATCGCCTCTGTGACTGTGAACGAGAGATACTGGCAAACACTTGCAGTGGCGTGTACACATCTAAACATGGGAAAGTCAAACATGACGCCATTAGTAAGGCTTCCCGAGCAGAAGTGATGCACGCAGAGTGGCTTCAAGAAAGATTCAGACTTTGAATGACCCTATTCATCATCACATTTCTGACACGCGTTTCTATCATAGTTTGTTCAGAATTATGGCTCTATGCGAAACCGTTAATACATATGAGTTTCTCGCTGACCACATGTACGCAGAAACGGAATTCTGTACAATCGCTGGGTCACGAACTCCATAACCTGTCAATTAAACACGCCAATCTCCATAACGCCTATAGATAGACTAATCAAGTCTACTTATATCTCACAGGCAGTGACCTTGGCGGAAATAATCATACGTGTCGGGTCAAGCTCAGCTTCGATTTCTCTATCATGTTTTTGAGGTCAAACTGTTCAAATTGCAAACGTCTCTATATAGGGTGGAGAAAAACTGATTTGGAAAACATTCCGGACTACGATCGGCAAAATGTGATTTGACATAATTACGTAGGGCCTACCTTGATCAGCATACCATTATTGTTTCTAAACACGTTTACAAATGAGTTATTTTCAAGTAAGTCAAAGCCCATCAAAGGACGTGGACGAAGTTCTACAATGAAATTAAACTTTCCTGAAAAAAAAAATCCTCTATGTTCAAGTCGCCTTATGATAAGTAGATTATGTAATTGAACGAAAAGAAATGTAAAACTTTCAACATAAAAGACAATGTGTTTTTTTTTCTGTTACTAAAAAGTGATGTCTATATGCTTTGTCGAAAAATGAAAATAGAGTTGAATTGAATTGAAATGAATTGAATAATAACGTAAATATATTTTTTTTACAGTATCATGTAATAATGTCTTAACTGAGCAGTAATGTTAGATGAGGAGATAATTATAATCACCTCACATTCACAACCCTCTCAATGGAATGTGATGGAAAGAAAAAGAATGTTAATATCTTGATTTTGGTAGATGATACTGCGAATAGATAAAACCTACCGTTGAACTCCTCATTGAACCAGGTTTTAATACAGATGTTATAGCAATTCTATGCTAAAAACAACACAGTGTCCCACGTTGCGTTCGCAGTATGTTTACTAGTCCACTTCCTGGACTGTATTCGTAGTGTGCCCGCGTGTGTACGGACGTACGTTGATGGTGTCTGTATGTACACTGTATTACACAATTCACCCCTCCTGAATTTTTTTCGGGAGCACCAATTGGTGGAGTGTCGCAATCAGCGGTTGGGCGCATTAGGTGGGTGCCGAGTGTGTGGGGACTGCGGATGATAAAAATCGTCCAGTATCTGGACTATATGTTTACTAAAAGTCGACCGGATCTATGAGCACAGAGGCGGATCCAGGAATTCTGTAAAGGGGGGGGGGGGGGGCGCAACTTATATTTCTGGTGCCACTGCCCCGTTTCATTTCATTTTTCTTTTTATTTCTTTTGTTTTAACGAAAAATAAAGGTGGGGGTGGCGTGCGCCGCTTGCGCCCCCCTCTGGATCCGCCACTGGAACATACTGTATTGACAGAACCCTGGGGACCTTCCGTTTACTCATTGTGTTTACAGAGCCGACTGTGAACACGTTGCATTCATGTGAACATTATAAATAATACTGGCACGAGGCATACTGCGTTCACACTGGACAGGAAACAACAATTTGCCTTGAAATGCCATGCATCAATGTCCCTTCGATAGTATATTAGTTTGTACCTTGACTTCGTTTCATTTTCGCGTCGATGTCGAAGAATTTAAAGAAATCTAGAAAGTTTTTTTTGTATAAATGTTTAAATTTAAATTTTCAATTTCAATTTTATTGATTTTATTTCCAATAGCACAGTTTTGTTGATACAAGTTCAAGGGAAAATACAATGTATACAACAAAGATATGTTGAATCATTTTGTCATTTACTTAAAGAAAAAATTCTTCTCAAATAAAGTTTCAAAGGACTTCGATCACTTTTATATTTGCGTTTGATAATTGCTTTGGGTGATTCTTAAAAGCATCAGACATGCTACAAAATTCTTTTTTTCGTCACTCTAAGTTAAACATGTGCAAAAGTCAAGTACAAGTACAAATATCGTATACATCTCAATCATAAGAGAAAAAAACCCAAAACAAGATAGTTAGACACGGGTCATTTATTTTCTGGTCATAAACATGGTGGCATGTGGATAATCGTGCAGCAATGACAAAGCATTTTATGAAGTCAAATTGAGGATGAGGATCGGGATGATGTGCGTATCTAAGAACATTAATGGGTGCTTATCTAAGAATGTATGTGCGTATCTAAGAACATTTAATGGGTGCTTATGTAAACAATCATTAGATTTAAAGTTGGTTATGTGTCATGGACAGTGACTTGCATGTTTCTATCTTTCTATCTCTCGCTTGGGCTAGAAGGACATAGTGCGTGCTGTCAGTGCACCGAATCGGAGTGGCAATGTAACGGGTAATCGTGTTTGCGACAAGTTTTGAAAGATAGAGTACAAATATTTATCGACTGCGTGACGACTTGTGATGGTGTCGTATTATAAGAATGGTTGCAAAAGGGTATAATTTTTCATTTCCACTTTGTCGTTGCCAGTAACAAACTGCACGGCCCATGTTACCAATGGAAAGTCAAAGTGTTAGTTTAAGGTTCGACATTACCGGTGGCCCGGGGCAACTAAAGATAAATGAATTGAATTGAATTGAATTGAATTGAATTGATTTTGGGTTGCCAACATTCCCCCAAGGCCAAAGTTATATTTTGGTCACCTGACTGGACAGCTAAGATTCAGAATCAATGTTTATTTTCCGATCATTTCGGGCCAATACGTATTTAATTTTCCGGCCACCAAAATTTCAGATTTAAAGATTATTGTGGCCCAAACGGGCCACCAGAGAAGTATGTTAATGTCGAGCCCTCTGTGTGTGTGTGTGTGTGTGTGTGTGTCTGTCTGTCTGTGTGTGTGTGTGTGTGTGTGTGTGTGTGTGTGTGCATATATGTGTGTTTACAGTTTCAGGATATTATTTGTTCTAATTTTGACTGTAATAATTGATTTCTTTTTTAATGAAAAAGAAGAAAAAAGTCACAAGCAACAGTGATCGTGTGTCATATCGATACTATATTTCAAGACACTAGTAATTTGATATACATGATTTTCAATAGTTTGAAATCGAACGGTATTTGTTTCTCGTTTGTTTGACTGCAAACGAATGTTCAACGAACCGTTTCTTTCGAGAAATTGCCTTCATTGCAAGTATACTCTCTAAAAAAAATCGAGTGAAAATACATGTATTCACTCTTGAAGGAGTGAATACAAAAAGGAGTGAAATTAGAGTGAAATTGGAGTGAATTTTGAGTGAAAATGTCTTTTTTTTTAGAGAGAGAGTATATAACAGATTCCTTTGAGTAATTTTTTTTTTTGTAATACAAAGTCAATTATCCTGGCAGCGTTTCGTTTCTGTCATATTGCGCAACATGTTCATACTCACACATTCAAACAGTAATGTTATTATTTTCATTTTTTAAACGTTTGTCGACGCTGATATCATGACGATAGAGGGGGCTAGTGCTCGAAGCTTTATTTTCAAGATTGCTGTAAATTTGGCCATTGATAGCTCGTGTCACTGCATCATCGAAAGACAGTTACAAGTCACACCTGCAGAATTATAAATACTTAAATAAATTACTATTGTGAGATAGGATGCTTACAAAAATAATAATAATAACAACAACAACTACAAAATACAACAAAGGCGTATGTGTGTGTGTGTGTGGGGGGGGGGGGGTGGGGTCCTCTGGTTGAGCGTTCTACCATATTTAAATCATTTTGTTCCGGCAATTGGCCCTACAGTAAGATACAAAAATGTAACACTTCTACTTCTTCGTACTAAAAGTAAATGCATTTTCAGACGCAATCTACTGAACAACCTCCTGTACTCAAAAAGACACGTCGCTTTACAAAACTCTCCGATTTTCCTATTTCTCGCTACATATATAACATTTCCAACTCGACGGTTCGACTATTTGAACAAGTAACATCATAATTATACGAATTATACAAAAGGTGCACCGTACATACTTGGGTGACACAACATTTTCTCCTGCGACAATTGCTCCCGTCTTATTTTCTCCAAGGACTTAGGGTTATGGTTAGGGTTGTGATATGATTTTTGGCTTAATTTGATATGAGGATTAGGATTAGGGTTAGGTTCATATTTGTGGGTAGAATTTATGTTTGGCTTAGCATGAAGATATTTCATGGGAGCAATTGTCGCAGGAGCAAATATCATGGAACCACATGCCTGAGACAAAACATATCATTTCAGGAACACAAATAAAACATGTCCTAAAATCTGCCAATATACAAGCACGCTCTACAAATACTGTAAACAGTATAAGTAGGGTGCCCAGGAAGTGACTATGATATAGTTATTTCATCTTTTTCCCCATCCGTATTACAGTATTACTTTGCAACGATTTTTACATTTCCGCTTTACTTGGTAAATATCGCTCATTTTTTGATCCAACATTTTTGATCCAACATGACGACTTTGGCTTCAGGTCATTGTGATCCTCGAAAGACTAACGGATGGCTAGCGCTCTCACCAAGAAGGCGACCTCAAGGCAACTTTAGAGACGTCTCCAAGTGAGGTGACAATTCATTCGTCCAGAAGTTACGGAGATGTCGCCACGACGTCTTCAAGACGTCTCCGAGACGTCTTCGGTAGGTCGCCAATGGGTCTCCGCAAAGTCGCGGAGGCGTCTCGCAGACCTCGCGAAGACGTCGAGGAGACGTCTCCGAGACTAGCTTGAGACTGGAAAGTATCTTCCAAAAAAAAAAAAAAAAAAAATCGAACATGTTCGATTCTCTAGCGACTCCCCGGAGACTATAGGCTAGACTTCAGGAGACATCGCCGAGATGTCTCCGCTACCATTTTGCGACTCTAGTCGCCACCATGTCGCCACCTAGTCTCCAAGCCAGTGAGATACCCACTCTCCATTAAAGTGTAGGCCTACACAGCTGTGAAAACATCAGTATTTACAATGCGGCATGTATTTAGACAGCTTTTTTTTTTCTAAGTAAATAAAATGACTTCGACGCACCACGTTCTATTCTCTATAGCAGGGAGGTGCCCTGTGTATAAGAACCGATGTCTTGTCCAGTATTAATATCTAATCGGTTATAACAGGGAGGTAAGTCTCACCTCCCTGGTAATAGTTTTGGGATTTTATATGTACGTGACAACTATATTCTGATTGTCTTTTATAAATCACTTTTAATGGGGTTGTGGTATTTCATCTTCTAGGTACAGTAACAAAAGGATGCGAAGTATGCATGGAAAGTGAAAGATGCAAATCAATATTATAATTCTTAATTCCGTGACACCAGTCTCTAATAATATTACCTAAAAGTGTAACCATACTGCATACGCTAAGCGTAAATGATGGAGAAAATAAAGGAGACCGCCATTATAAGCAGAGGCTGGATGATGATAAACATAAATTTATCCTTATACTCTTAAATTTACGTTATAATGCGGTACATATTCAGAAGGGAAAGGGGATACATTGAATGATAATTTTTTGTTTACGTGTGTGTGTGTGTGTGTGTGTTTGTGCAGTGTGTGTGTGGGAAGGTGTTGTGGTGTGTGGCTTGGATAGATCACTGTATCATTGAAGTTATTTGAGAATGTTTGCGTGTGAAAGTGAGACTGTGGAAGATAGTCGTGGCAGTGTATGGCTATAATGGCAACCAGTTTGGTTCTATGTGAATGTGATGATACATAAATAGTTGCCCTTTCTTGATCATTACAGAAAAAAAACTCCAAAAAGATTTGCTGTTTAAGTAATTGATAGGGGCAAATCATAATAATATAAAGTGAGCGTGCTCGTAAAAGCATACATGCAGTAACTGCGACACATGCGAACATATTTCTTTGGCAAGAGTAAAGTATATCAAGTGGTTGAGGTAACAGATATTGTATTACAGCAAGGAATATAAAGAAAGTTGTATGCCATAGCATTAACAAGACTTTCACTGGCATGTAAATGCTCCATCTTATGATTCACAAAAAACAACAACAACAACAACCCGACATATAGACAAATTTTTGTTCCACTTGTCGTTCCATCTGAAGGTTTCATCACAGTATAAGAGGAAATTCAAGAAACTTTGCACCCCAACAGTTGGTCATCCACTTTTAGTTGAGGTTGTTGGGTGGCTAAATGATATCTTCTGTCCATGAAATGAAGTGAGCCTTCTCTACATCCTTTGTGTTTGAAGCAAGAGAATACGGATAACTTGAAAATACCATTTACGATTGGTATAACAAAAAAGTAAATGATTAATAGAACCTTGAATTGGAATACAGCTTTGCCACATTCTATCGACAATAACTGTTTCCAATTGACAAGTAATATTTGGAGCACTGTTCGATGCAGTCACTGCAACTCCGTAGGATTGTAGTTTTCACATGAAAATGGTGTTAAGCTGTAGTGAGCTGCATACTAGTATATGGTATAAGCCATATATAAATACTCCAGTGACGTGTTTTTCGTTTTTTTTTTTGTTTTTTTTTTATAGTGTGGAGTCTTTTGATTGAGACATTTTAAAAACATGTTGGTCGGGATTTCGTAAACCATCAGAAATCACGATCAAAGTGAGAAAAAATTGGTGAAAGTCGCTGCAATGTGCCAAATAACGATTTATTTAATAAAGTTCAGACTTACTTCGTCATGACCCCAATGTAACCTTATTTTCAGTTGGTAATTTCTATGTCAATTTCTTCAGTTGGTGTGACGAAAAGATGATATGTCACATAAATTTCTCAGAACTTTCTAGAACTCTGCGTCAATTGGATTTGCTTTTGAGGCCTGGGTATAATGCAAACAAAATCAAGATACAGATTCGCAGTATACTTTATATCTGTAGGATAAGACAATGCGTGGACAATAGAACAATTACGAACGTTCCTGTTCAATAATAGTGATTAATGTCGATGTAGGGCAATTTGCCAGTCCGTTGCAATAAGAACGTTCCTTTGTCTTTCCTAAAAGTTCATTGATGACATCCCATATGTGGCTGACATACATTCATTACTTTTCTTTTGATACAGCCTATACATGAAATCGAATACTATTTGTTAGATTGTTTCTGCAAAATCTACATTTTTTTTTTTTTGCCAAATCGAGACCAGGATTCGTAGGCAATGTCTAAATAGTTTGTTTCTCTCCCTCTACGTAATATAGAACTTCTATTCTATTCCTACGTGACTACTGCTTCCAGTTATTCAGCACTTGACCACTAAGGTCTCACTGTAAACACTGTTATCTCAGGTTCAGTCAGCTATTCTTGGTGTTTCACTATCCTTACAACACGTACAACATTACGCGTACATTCGCGTAAATAAACTATTGCAAATTTGCTCAGTGCAAATCAAAACAAAGAGAAATATATACACATCTACAACAACATAGTCACATAAGAAAACTTCAAATACACATACAGTATAATTCCTGCAACAATACCTTCCATATTACTAGTTTACATTATGAAAAAAAAAATTGCCTATAAAATCCAGACGTTACGCCGATTTCTGAATCGTATACTGCGACACCCACCATGCGAAAAGACAGCTTATTTAGTATATTTATCAACCTGTCTAAATTACTGCTAACTGCAGAAATATCAAAGACGCATGGTAAGCATGTCAGCAGTGTATCAAGAATGCAGACAACTCTTCATCGATACAAACGAAAAAAAAAAAAAAACCCACACCACCAAGTACAAAAAATCGCAACAAAAAGCTTCTCAACACAGGAGTATACCTGAATGTTCCAATTCATAGGAACCAAACCTGAATGATCTTTGTATCTTTATTGGTCATATTTTCCTTGAAGATTCCCCTCGAATACGTGAATTACAAAGATAATTTTAGGGATTAGCCACCCTTTCTTTATAGTCTTGCATTTAAATTCGTTTTTTCCCTGTTTTTCGCTTCTCTTTTTTCAATGGAAAGTTCATCTTCGACCTACCTTGTTAAATAACTATCTTTCCCCAAATCATTTTTGATTGTGATAGATCAACAAGTGTGATACGAACAAAAATATATTCACTTTTACACCATGTACTAATTATATATTAGTTCATGGTGTTATATATTGTCCAATCATCACGGCAAATAGGCACTGTTAAGAATTTTTTCCCTTGTACATTTGTCCTTTTCCTCAAATTTTGGCCAACTCCCGGTTTCAATGACCCTCCACACCTGTTCTATTTCTTCGGTATAAAGATCCCAAGTGATGTAGCCTCTTTGCAGCGCTAAGATTGTAACATCTGACTTGATTAAAGGGCCGGATTTGTATATGCAGTCGGTGAAATGAAACGACGTTTTGCCCTGGACTCTCACGCCGAGTTTGTCCAGCAGTATGCCGACGAAAACGTCCTCCCAAGGGAAGAGGGGAACCTCAGTTGACATCCTGTAGAGGCGGACCGCAAGATTCATAGAAATGATATAGCCATGTCCTTGAGGGTACGGTGGATACATGCTGCCAGGAAATAAATGTTTTGGCGTGTACCATTTATTTTTAACATCCCTAATCGGAGCTTCCTTGGTTCGGCGACCGACGACGTAGTCGCTGCGATTTTTCTCGTCAACCAGCGAAAGGTCTCGTGCCAGTGTGTAGACGTTGACGACGACGTCGTCATCGGTTTTCATGAGGAACTGTCCGTGCGAACAAAACCTGGCTGCCCATTTGAAACCCATGATGGTTTTGATGGAGAGATTGTGATACGAATCCACGAAATCCTCCTGCAGAATGTCGTTGAAGCGCCTAGCCTCGTTTTCAACCATGCGCTGTGCTGTCTTGTCGCTTGAAACGCCCAGCATAAATAGTGTCCTCACCGGGAGATTGTGAGCGTTTGTTCCGTTGATCCAAGTTCGCCTGATTGCCATACGACGCATGCTATTTTGTGGTGCAGTTGCGACAAGGATTAGGAGTGTAAGATTTGCTCTGTCCCCGTCTTCCGTGAAACACGTTTGTGAGGGATTAATCAAGTATTTGTAGTCATGAAGGTCCATTCGTGGCTCCCACTGCACCACACGGAGCCAGCCACCAGTCTCATTTGATTTCAACTGTGGAATCTTCTGATCCTGCATGGAATTGTTCATTTCCTGATCTACCTCTTTCTGCTTTTCTATTTGACGTGTTCCATTATCACCACCACTTTTGAATGTTACTGCACCTTTTTCTTCTGCAAGAAAGTGTGGACCATGTTGGTTGTCTCCTTTATTCTCCTCTAACTTTGCTGACTGTTGGTCATTTGCTGAAGCCTTTTTCTTCAGAGTAGGATCGCTTCCGAGTCCTTTGCCCTGGTATGTCGTGTTAGCGTTGTGTACGGACTTATCCTCGCCGTCAGATGCCTTCACTGATGTCTCTGTACTATTCCTTCTTGTACCCTTCTCCAGTGTGTCTGGACTATTTATTCTTGTAACTTTGTGGACATTTGCCGGCATAGTCAACTTTATCTTGTTATCGTCTTTGATCTCAAGATAAAAGTTAGCTGGTCCACGCAAGACGGTGACAGGAACATGGCCCGCCTTGTGCTCGGCATAAGAATTATCACCCATGGCCGTAAGATTTGTGAGCGAAGCGGAGAAACGGCCAAAGATGCCATGCCTGCCGCTGTTCCGGGGGTGACCGGCGTGGACATCCCGTTTGTTGTCGAGACCAGACGCCAGAGCTCTCGTGTTTGGGCCGTACTGCGCGACGAGGTATTCCACGACCGCGCGGCCTACGATGAACACGGCGATGGTGGCGAGGGCGAACCGTATTCTTCTTCTCCTTGAGAGATGCATCGTCACAAGTAAAGCAGAGTCCAAGGCGTCATCTGGTCGGTTGTGGCAGTTTGAGCCTCTGCAGTGTTTGCCCAGCGAGAGGCACCTAACTTTGTGCCTTCTTCTGCGTACGCATTTTATCGATCACTTTGCAAATGAATTAACTCCAGATGTTGATCAATTTTTGGGTCAAATTTACCGGGGTGATAAATCAGTGCACTGTACAGATGGACATATGACGTCATTCTAAATGGAGGCTTGAAAAATGCGCGTAAAATCAAAGATACTCCGATTTTGTATAGTGTATGTACAAACATAATTCATTATATATAACTGCGTGTAAATGTGTACCTAACCATCTTCATCATCTTGCTAATTTCCAAATACAGATAAGATCTGTCACATAGATTCTTTGTATTATAGATATAAAATTGGGGGAAAATAGCACAATGACAGTGAGAATTACACTGATACTCGAAAAACTGACGATTACCTCGACACAAAGTTATTTCCGACTGAAAAAGAAAATATTCTCGGAGAAATTAGATATGAGAATTCCCTCAATAAGATTTGACATCCATGCATCTCTCTTTGATCTTGAATGTTGATTGTGAAGAACGTTTCTGTCAGTCATTTGTGTAAATTTGTCTTTTCCTTAAATGTTGATGGCTTGATAGCAGATATTATGCAATATGTTCGTCAGTGTTGCACAACATGTTGGCATTTGTAAGTGAAGACAATCTCGACAGAATGTAAACACAAATGATACTGTCAATAAGGATAAAAACAACCATCAGCCTTGGTTTGATGCAGAATGCAGAGCTGCCCGTCAGGAGTATTTGAATGTTAAAAATCGATTAAAGAGGAAGCTTAAATTTCTGGGCAGGTCAGGGGCTACTTGTCTATTGAATCATTATGAGTCTACAGGAAAGTTTTATAAGAATTTATTAAGACATAAAAGAAGGACATTTCATAGAGATTTGAATGAATCTCTCCGTTCATTACAGGCATCCAATCCGAAAGAATATTGGCAATTACTCAACAGTAATAATGAACGCAAAGTAAAGAAAACAGGAGATGTTTCATTAGGGGATTTTGTTAATCATTTTAGTCGTTTAGGTAATAGCCAAGATGACCAGCCCACAGGCCTGGAAGATAGAACCGGTACTTCAGAAATTGTTGAGGCAGATGGTCCCTTGGATGCCGCAGTCACTTTGAAAGAAGTAGCACTAATGATTAAGAAACTTAAAAATTCAAAAGCTTGTGGAAAAGATTTCATAAGAAATGAATTCCTTAAGAATTGTCCCGTAGAGATGCTTCATGTGTTGGTAAAGTTCTTTAATGTGGTACTGGACAGTGGTATTGTTCCAACTGAATGGTGCATAGGGATTATCATTCCTATTTTTAAGAATAAGGGTATAGACACAAATCCTGATAATTATAGAGGAATAACTCTTCTCAGTTGTCTAGGAAAACTTTTTGCTTCCATTTTGAATCATCGAACCTCAGAGTTTTTCGAAGCTGCTAATATGTTAGGTGAAGAACAGGCTGGCTTTCGTTCTAATTATTCTACGATTGATAATATTTTTGTTTTGAAGACTATAATTGATGTTTATCTGCAAAATAAAAAACGCTTATACTGTGCATTTATTGATTACAAGAAAGCATTTGATCTAATTGATAGATCATCTTTATGGTACAAAATGTTGAAGATGGGACTTAGGGGTAAACTGTTTACTGTCATTAAGAATATTTATGAGAGTGCTAAATCATGTGTGGCGGTTAGGGGGGAGATGTCAGAGTTTTCTACTTGTAACACTGTTGTACGACAGGGTGAAAACCTTTCCCCGCTTTTATTTGCCATTTATCTGAATGATTTTCAAGAATACATTGGAAATTCATATGGTGGACTTAAATATTTGGAAAGTGAGATTTCTTACCACCTGGATTCTGATAATGTCAAAAAAGCTTTAAATCTTTCTTGTTTACTCAATGCAGATGACACAATAATTTTTGCAGAAACTCCGGAGGAGTTGCAAAAAGCTCTTGATGCTGTAGATAGTTATTGTCAAACATGGCGCTTGACTGTAAATGCAAACAAGACTAAAATTGTTATTTCTCCCGTGGGAAGGTTAGAAGAATTCCCAAATTAGTTTATGCTGGTGATCCACTTGAGGTTGTAGATGACTTTGTGTACCTTGGAGTTAAATTCAATTATAATGGTAGTTTTAAAAAGGCAATTTCTAAACAAGTCACACAAGCTAGAAAAGCACTTTATAGCATGTTGGTCAAGGCTAAAAAGTTACAGCTCTCTGTGGACACACAGTGCCACCTATTTGATCATCTTGTTTTACCTGTTTTACTCTATGGTTGTGAAGTCTGGGGTTATGAGTGCATAGACCAAATTGACATTTTCCATTTGAACAAATGTTCCATTTTAACAAATCATGTCAGCGATAAAAAGTTTTTATGATATGGAAAAGTATATATGTAAAACAAATCTGAAAGAAAAGAAATTTATGAAAAAGTGGTTACATTTTACTAAATGTTTCTGATTGTGTTTTCTTATGAAATGATTTGTCAGGTAATTTTCTGACACTTTGAAAAGAATTTGCAATTTATAATTGATTTTTGTAACTTTTTGCTGTTCTTATTGTATTTAGAATGGCCAAGAATATCATGTGTTAAATCTGCATGTACATACATATCTCTTTTTGTATATATTTGTGTGTATGATATTATTTAATAAAGGAACCCTGTGGAAGGGGAAAAATTTTCCATAGGAAATTCTTTTAAAAAAAATTTGCTTGTGAACAAATGTACTCCTGATTGTGATGGTTTATGGTGAAACTGGACGTGGAGTAATTTTGAACCATATTAAACGTCGAATGATTGGATTCTGGTTGAGGTTAGTCAAGGGAAAAGAAACCAAACACTCATGTACAATTTTCAAATTTCTGCTGCATTTACAAGGAGACATACACTCCCCGTCAAAATCACAATGGTTATTATTTATGGCAAATATTTTTTATTATGCAGGGCTAGGGAATGTGTGGTTAGCACAAGGGGGTGGATTTAGTGCTGCATGGATTTCACACACCTCAAAAGTCAGACTTTTTGATATATTTATTCAAGAGTGGAGAGCAGCAACATGGTCAAATAGAATCTATACAAATTATAGAATGTTTAAGGATAACTTGATGTTAGAGAAGTATTTACAGGTCTTGTGTAAGAAAGATTATATTACGTTAAGTAAATTCAGATGTAGATCTAATGGATTACCCGTTAATAAGGGCAGGTTTGATGCAAGCTTGACAGATGAATTGCATTGTACTATCTGTTCATCCGACGATATAGGGGATGAATTTCATTATATTTTTGTTTGTCCCTTTTTCAACAAAGAGAGATTATTGTATTTACCAAGTAGCTTGACGGCCAGTAGACCAAGTGCATTACATATGGCCAAATTATTCAATTCAACTAATGCTTGCCATTTGAAAAAAACTAGCCAAATTTGTCAGAATTATTATGTTTCAGTTCTCTTCAATACCAAAGAAGAAAGACAGTATTTTTGTAGAAAGTAAAGTAGATGTGAATGTTTGTACACGTAGTGGTAGAGTAGTTAAACGTCCTTTACGCCTTGTTTTGTAAACATATTTATTTCATATCTGTTATTTTCATATGTACATGTACATTATCACTTATATTTTTGTATTCATATATTGTAAATATGTTTGTACTCTCATACCCCGAGAGGGGGTCGATAGAGTCAATAAAATCTTACAAATCTTACAATCTTACTCAAGATGGGGTGCACGTCACGAGATCGACACCCACGAGTCATACAGCCTACGAGTTATACAGCCCACGAGTCATACATCCCATGAGTTCGACACTGCAAACAAGGCCCACGAGACCGACACATTAAACCCCGTGTTGTATCTGTCGAACTCGTGGGCTGTTTTACCTAGTGTCGGTTTCATGGGCTTTCCTTAGTATTTGCCTAGTGTCGAACTCGTGGCCTGTAGGACTCATGGATGTCGGTCTTGTGGGATGATGCTTATATTACTCTTCAATTTTTAAGTCATTCTCACGGAAAGTTCCATTCCTAAAAGCAAATCTATATTTTGCATTTATACCTGAAAGCAGTACTTAGTATCTGAGTGAGTGATAATAACGAAAACGTCAATCGGAAAAGATGTCAAAATAGTGGAGCGGCATAGCTTGAAAAATTAGAGGAATTGTGCATTTTATGATAAAAGCACCAAATTTCGCACACATGTTGACAATGACATTTGAAATAAATTCAGATATTGGGCCATCGTAAATAGCGCCCTCAGCGGCCATGGCAGCCATTTTTCAACATGGCCGCCATAAATGCCATTTTTCGTAAAAATTTACAAATTTCAAGAGGAAAAATCAAAAAGGATTTGCAAACGAGTGGGAAATAACATTTAAAATAGATTTAAATATTGGGCCACAGCAAATTGCGCCCTCAACGGAAATGGCAGCCATTTTCAAAATGGCCGCCATAAATGCCATTTTTCGCAAAAAAAAATCAAAAATTTCAGAAGGGAAAACCAGTAAGATTTTGCAAACGAGTGGGAAATAACATTCAAAATAAGTTCAGATATTGGGCTATCGTAAATAGCGCCCTCAACGGCCATAGCAGCCATTTTATTCAAAATGGCCGCCATAAATGCCATTTTTCGCAAAAAAAAAAAAAAAATCAGAAGGGAAAACCAGTAAGATTTCGCAAACGAGTGGGAAATAACATTCAAAATAAGTTCAGATATTGGGCCATCGTAAATAGCGCCCTCAACTGCCAAAGCAGCCATTTTTTTTCCAAAATGGCCACCATAAATGCCATTTTTCGTAAAAATGTACAAATTTCAGAAGGGAAAATCAATAAGATTTTGCAAATGTGTCGGAAATAGCATTCAAAGTAAATTCAGATATTGGGCCATAGCAAATTGCGCCCTAAACAGCGATGACAGGGATTTTTAAAATGGCCGCCATAAATGCCAGTTTTCGTAAAATGTTAAAAATTTCAGAAGGGAAAATCAATAAGATTTTGCAAACGAGTGGGAAATAACATTCAAAATAAATTTAGATATTGGGCCATCGCAAATTGCGCCCAAAACGGCCATGGCAGCCATTTTTTCAAAATGGCGGCCATAAATGCCAGTTTCCGTAAGATTTTACAAATTTCAGAAGGGAAAATCAATAAGATTTTGCAAACGAGTGGAATATAACATTTAGAATAAATTTAGATATTGGGCCATCGCAAATTGTGCCCCCAATGGTCATGGCAGCCATTTTTTTTTTTCAAAATGGTCGCCATAAATGAAATTTTTTCTCTGAATTTACTAATTCCACAAGAAAAGTCAATAAGATCTTGCACTTAATTCAAAAATTTCGTTTGAAATATATCTTTTGCCTATGAATTACATTATTTTAAATAGCGCCCTCAATGGCCATTGCAGCCATTTTTCAAAATGGCCACCATGGATTCCATTATTTTTCATTTCCTGATTTCACAAAAGGAAAAGTCAATAAGATTTTGCACACAATTTGAAAATCATGTTTGAAATAAATATTTGTATTAGATTATTATAATAAATATTTTTATTAGATTATTATAATAACTATTTGTATTAGATTATTATAATACTGCCCTCAACGGCCATTGCCGCCATATTCCAAAATGGCTGCAATTGTCATAATCATTTTGTTTTAAAAAATGGTAATTTCAGAAAGAAAAGTCAACAAATGTGTACATAAATTGAAAATCATGTTTAAAATCAAACAATTTGATATCCAGGTTGCACTAACTCTAGAAATTGTTCTATCGCAAATTTTCAAGAAGAAAAAAATGCTAATAACGGTAATTGCAGCCATTTTCCAAAATGACTGTCATAGATGCCGTTTTTCTTTTATGAAGATGTCCTAATGTCGGAAGAAGACAATAAAATTTTTTTGCACAAGTTGACAATTACTAATACAAAGAAGTTTAAACATTGAGCCATCATAACTGTGTTCTCAATGACTATTTCAGCTATTTGCCAAAATGGCTACAATACACTCTTCTTTTTCTTTTTTGAAAATTTGCTTAACTTTAGAAGGAGAAGAGAGTAGAATACTCACAGAGACATTGTGTAATCTGAAATATGGTGTTAAAGAAATCATTTGAGGAACAACTAAAATAAACAAGGCAAATGCTTAGCGATTATATCTCACCAATGATGAATGCATATTTTAGGTGGCAAACATGAAAAATTTCCGAAAAAGAGTAATATGAATATCCAGGGATAATGGCGCCATGTATCAACTTTGACAGTAACACCATATCATTGAATATATGGGACTATATGACGTGTATCTATTCTAAAATGTAACTTCCTAAACATTGTTAAGATATTCTTAATGGCATGTCATTTTACGAAAAAAGTTAATTTACTTTATGCTATGCTTCCATAAAATGTCTCGTCACATGTGACAATCCAGTAATAAAAAGTCCAACACTTTACGAAAAAAAAAAAACATTCATGGTGGCCATTTTGAAAAATGGCTGGAATGGCCATTGAGGGGGCAATTTGCAATGGCCCAATAAGTTTACTTTTGAATGTAATTTCCCACCTGTTTGCAAAATCTCGTTGGCTTTCCTTTCTGATTTTAGTAAATCTTTTCGAAAATATAGCATTTATGTCGGCCATTTTGAAAAATGGCTGTCATGACCGTTAAGGGCGCAAATTCCGATGGCCCAATATCGAGATTTATTTTAAATGTCATTTCCCATTTATAACCAGAATTTCATTGATTTTTTAGCATTATTTTTAAATTATTATTTTTTTAAATGAAAAAGTGGCACTTATGGTGACCATTTTAAAAAAAAAATGGCTGCTATAGCCATTGAGGGCGCAATTTTCAATTGCCAAATATCTGGATTTATTTTGGATGTAATTTCCCGCTTGTTTGCACAAAAGAGAAAAAAAAAATTGGCTCTCCCTTCTGAAATTTGCATTTTTTAACAAAAAATGGCATTTATGGCGGCCATTTTGAAAAAAATGGCTACCATGGCCGTTGAGGGCGCAATTTCCGATGGCCCAATATCTAGATTTATTTTGAATGTAATGAACATTTATGGGCAAAATCTTATTAACTTTTCCCTTCTGAAATTTGCAAAATCATCGAAGAAGTGGCACATTAGACAGCCATTTAAAAAAATGGCTGTCATGGACGTTGAGGGCGCAGTTAACAATGGCAAAATATTTAAATTCATTTTGAATGTAATTTCCCACTTGTTTGCAAAATCTTACTGGCTTTCCCTTCTGAAGTTAGCAATGTTTTGAAAAAAATGACATTTATGGCGGCCATTTTGAAAAATGGCTGCCATGGGCGTTGAGGGCGCTATTTCCGATGGCTCGATATCTAGATTTATTTTGAATGTAATTTCCCATTTGTAACCAATATCTTGTTTACTTTTCTCTCCTAAAATTAGCAAATTTTACGAAAACATGGCATTTATGGCAGCCATTTTGAAAAATGGCTGCCATGGACGTTGAGGGCGCTATTTACGATGGCCCAATATCTAAATTTAATCTGAACGTGATTGTCAACCTGTGTACGAAATTTGGTGCTTTTATCACAAAATGCACAATTGTTCGGCTATGCCGCTCCACTAAAAATATAAATACTATGGTGGAAAATGGCGACTTCGGATATGATCCGACATTTCCAGACTCCGTCGAATGTCTGTTAGAATTTAGAAACAGTTTCAGATAACGGCACACCTCTAAGTTTTTCGAGGTACACAAAGGCATTTGTGTAATTATGTACAGAGCAATGTCCATTCCAACAGCTGCGTTAACGTTCAGGACTGATACCACCAACCACCACGTGTTTATTCAATCGGAAGTCGTGATGCTCTCGTTTCAGAAATTTCAATTCAACAATCATCTTGAATTTCTTTTCCCTTGTAACTCGTGTGACGACGTGCAATGTTACGGCGTTAAAATTGCAACTCTGATGTCCCGGAAGAACTTCGCTCAGCGGGGTCACTCGGACTGATTGTGGCAGTTTGTTGTTGTCCGCGGGTTGCTTCCATTTCGTCTTGTTGCGAGAAATCGGGTTGTTTTAGCGACATCGAGATCAACGCCTTTCGCAGATGGACATTCAAAGGACGTTGTCCAGCAGAATAATATGTATACAAGGGGAGTTGCTCACCCATGGTGAAGGATGCTGACATCGGCTAACCATAGCGGAAGTGAAGTTTAGACAATTAGGGTGCATGAGTAGTATTTCCACTACAAGGAACGAATGAAGTCCTTGGAGCAACAATCAGCAAATATCCATTTGACATACCATAAGGACAAACGTACGCCCACTTGTAAATATATATAATTCAGCAAGTAATCCACGTGTTGGTGCAATAATAACAACAAAGAATAAAACGGAAACCCAAGTCCATGCTGTCATTACCAACAGTTTATTTGGGCACACACATTTTCGAGCGATTTGAGCGACTTGAGAAAATTTGTGTGCCGAAATGAACTGTTGGTAATGACAGCATGAACTTGGTTTCTGTTTTATGCATGTATGTATGTATGTATGTATGTATGCATATATATATATATATATATATATATATATATATATATGCACATAATAGTTGTGTAATAATGTACAGCTATTCGTTTGTCTCTAGCAATCCTATCAACAACAGACGATGCTCATTGTAAGTGCTTGAACAAAGAGGTGTAAGAGAATGTACCTGCAGCTAGTTGCTGTTACTGGACAATCAGTTAAGATCACAATCAATATTATTACGAGGTATAAAAAACCTGAAACAAACAATCAACAATCAATTTCACATAATCTTTCTGATTTACCGCTTCCATGTTTTATTGTCTTTTCTATAATACGTGCAAATGTGATTCTGTACACGTATCACTGTCATAGACAAATCGTTTTACCACCGCTGCTGTTGACATGCTGCTGACATCGAAAAGTGACTATCAGCATCTTTAACACAAAGATAGTATCATGTCATCGCATGTTAAGTTTGGTCAAAAGGCAATTTTCTCGACACACCATACCCTCCTTTCTTGTGTCTGTCATAATAATTTATATTATAATCAACGCAAGCATTCCTATGCATCAGACGGAATAAAGACTACAAAAGGTTCTGCGTGAAGTGTCTATAGACTCACAATGACAAAAGGATTTATTGCTCAAGGATGTCCGTTAAAGTTACATCAATAACGAACATGTGAGTACATATATCAATACATGTTAAGACATAGGTATTGTGTGTTTGATTAAATTATATATACATATATATATATATATATATATATATATATATATATATATGTATATATATATATGTATAACATTGACACAAATGTCGTGATTGCTAGTCAATGTTTTTCATTACGCATGTCGTCGCTTAGATATTACGTACACTCTCAGACCTATCAGAACGAATCTACTTTCTTCTCATTAAACACTGGTGAATTTTTTTTTTTTGAGCTATTAAAGATGTTTTGTAGACGTTGCGGACACTGCGTACAGAGCATTGCCGAAGTTGTTTCTTTGGCCACCTATATTTTGTATGATTTAAAGGGATCATACAGTTTTGGTTGAGACGTAATTTCAGGTTTCTAACATTTTTTGGTGAGATACTGAGAAACCTCTGATGAAATATGAAAGAGCGTGTAATTCTATGAGGAAGTCAACGTTTATTTGATGAAAATTGGTCTTGAAATGGCTGAAATATCCCAAAAAGAGCGATTATAATAAAGTGTGGGACCCACACTTTATTACTATCGCTTTGTTTTACTTTGTTTTTGGATGTTTCAGTCATTCCAAACCCTATTTTCATCAAATAAACTTTGAATTCCTCTTTAAATGGTATGCTCTGTACTTATATAATCTATCATAAGTGTTTTCTTGGTATCTCGCAAAAAGTTAAAAGCCTAATTCTCATCTCCACCAATACTGTACCATCCCTTTAATTATGGCTCTTCGCTCCTCGAGGCTGAATGATGAAATTTGTAGCCTCTTCACGCTACTCTCTAGATCTCTAGATCCTGTTCATATCGTACCTACACAGTAGAAACAAGAAACTAAGTACTATTTCAACTGAGGAGTTTCACATGCAGAATATACCACAGGTCGAGTATGATCCTCAATCGCCCCAGCCCTTTGGCAAGGTTTTATAGCTATAAGTATGGTGAAAAAAGGTCATACTACAAAAGAATGACATTTCAACTGAGGGCGGTATCATCTGTATTTTTTAAAATTATAGTAGCCTTTAAAGGAGAAGTCGAGATGATTTTAGACTTTTACGTTTTAACATTAATAAATTGGTTACACTGGGTACTGGGTTTCAAATGTTTATTTTGATTGAGATGAGGAATAAGGATGTTTTCAAAATTTATAACAAATCACAATGAACGAGGATGATGCCATGGCAGCTTCACTATAAGAATGCATGACTGGGTGCTCAAGGAAGTAAAACAAAATAAGAAAGTAAGAAAGCATACTTCAAGTATACACTGGGGAACTCGTAGTTGCAAGTGGTATTGTAATGGAATTACATAGCTACAATACTGGGATATGTGAGACTCCTGTATATCATGCATTTTCGTCATTCAGTGTATTTTTTTTTTCATGTATATAAGAGTATTGGGTTATGTGCTCGGGGACCACAATAAATTCCACAAATCTATACATGACACTATTGATTTATGTATTACATGATATGAAATTATATGATTAATTTCGACTGTCCCTTTTAACCAAGTCAAAAGTCTACGACAACCCATGCCGCTCTCGACTCTGCGTTGTTGTTGTTGTTGTTGTTGTTGTTGTTGTTGTCGTTTTCTTGCTTCTCAGTACATGGTGTACGGGCGAGATTTTATATACGGCGTGAGTTGGGACTCATCCATGATGGACTTGCAGTACTTCAGCAGCACCGGATAGGAGTCAAGGTATCCCTTGGCAACCAGAACGCTGTCCAGAAAGAAGTCCAGTATATTGAAGACCACCAAGTCCGCGAGTGTTATCTGTGTTTGTGTATGTTGTGTCCGTGTGTGCGTTAGCGAGCGCACGTGTCGTGTGTGTGTGGTGTGTTTGTGTGTGTGTGTGCATGAATATGTATGTTTGTGTAGAGAAATGTGAGAATGATAGAGGAAAAAAGAGAGTGGATAATGTATTAAGGCAACAAATAAAAGCAAATGCCAGGGCATTTAGTATACAGAGGTCATGCACCGTGACAAAATGTAAAATGCCTCTTCGCCTGAATAGTTCATTCAAAGGATGGACGAGCAGTGACGACCGTTCAGGGTTGATGACTGATTCTGATGTGTAATTACACACTACGTCATTCTTCTTTGATGGTGACGTATACAAAAAGAAAATCGTATCTAAATGATGATAATAACAACTGCACTTTTCGTTCACTTACATGATGAAACTACAATAGGAAATCTTGCAGACATTTATACTTTTTAGGAAATTAAACACTTGATACTAGAGTAAGAGTGAAAATCAAGAACACGCAGCATTTAGATTATCTTTGCCTGATATCTTTCAAATGAACAAGTATGATAATAGCCTGGATGGAAGTTTATTGTGATAGTATGGTACTTTCCTTCAAAGGAGTAAATTCCAAGGATCACGTAAGAATTCAATCTAATCTCATCAGTATAATCGATGTGTACTCAGTAACTGAAAAGAAGAGAAGTGATAAAAGTCTTGATAGGATTTTTCCCTCGCCCTCTCCCCTTCCTATTAAAGCAAAGTATCTGCAAGACACGCTTACCCGATTTCCGATGAGATAGATCCCGTCCGACTTCTGTATATGGTCCGATAGGAACTCGAAGAACTTGTTCAGATTTGTGTCTCTGGACTTGATAAGGGCTGCTTCCTACAATCACACGAGGTTGGAAAATGAATCGTTTTGGTTGCCAATAATGTCAGTGCACCTTGTACTTATGTTCGTCAAATTTCTTTTTGTAAGTGTACATGACACAAATTTTGCATGCGCCTACAACCACGACAAAACACATTATGTAGTTAAAATATATTAAACTCGTGCAACAAAATTATCTGAATCAAAGGGGTAAACGCGGCACGTCAATATACACGGTAGCTTTCCGATGTTCATGCTCTAATATCACACAAGTTGCACATTATGTGAAATGATAGGAATGTTTCGACATTGTTCGATGATATCTCAACTTATCCTAAGAATCCGTTAGTTTTAATATCACGCCTTTCTTTCTGTATTCCTGTTAATCAAAATGATATAGCAACCTCATTGCTACACTGGTTCCCCTGAAGGAAAGGATAAGCGATCACTTCTTATGATTGAAAAATCCGTTCATGAGATCACAGCCTTCCCTAAAAAGACAAAACTACACACACACACACACACACACACACACACACACACACGCACAAGCAAACAACAAGCAAACACAATTGACTAAAAAGAGAACTCAGGAGAAAATCTCTCACTCTCTTTTCTGCGTCTTCTTCGTCAAACAACGGCGCTATTTCGTTCTCGATGTCAGTCGCTATCTCACAGAGGACATCGATGTCCCTGTCTTCCTCGGCGTTGTTGCCATAGTAACCTGATCCCATGAAGACACAAGAGTGAAACATATTACATAACTCTAAATTCCTTAGATTGGAAATCAATCAATAATATTGTGCAGGGGCGGATCCAGGAATTCCGTAAAAGGGGGGGGGGGGGAAATCAATTTATTTACCACTCCCGGGTTTAGTCAGCTGACGAGCAAAAAAAAAATTGCCTTCTTCAATTTTTTCCTTTTTTATTACTTTGACAAAACACACACACACACACACACACACACACAAGACAAAATAAAGGGGGAGGGGGCGCTCGGTGGATCCGCCACTGTTGTCGTGAGAGACCAATCTAATATCAGATTGAGAGATAAAAAAATGACTTCTAAATCTGTTAGATTAAGATTTTCAGTCTAATTTTGGATTGGGCCCCCATCTCAATACTCCCTCAATTCCTCATATTGAACTCAATCCATAAGATTAGACTGATTTTGAAAAATTTAACAAACTCAGTTATAGATTAAGCAATAAAGAGGCTTCTGAACATTCCGCAACAGAACCGAACAGCTATCTATGAACAACAAGGGGCTCAGAATAATTCAAAGTATAATAATTTTCAAAGTTGTCCTTGTCGACATGTCAAAGTCAACATGGATTCGATTATCCCCTTTAAGTTCTCATACCGAACTTCCTGGCCAGGTATCGATAGATGGCTCGGCTCTGGGGGATCACAGTACCGTCGACTGCAAGTGTAGGGACCTGACCAAAGGGAAATCCTGAAGGGAAAGAAAAGAAGGGGAAAAAAGGAGGGAAATAAAGGTACAGTGTATTAATGATCCCAGCTCACAGCTTGTCACCTTGAGGCGAGAAAAATTCAAACTGCAAATGATAGCAAACATGCACAATATATGCTATACACACACAAACACATGCACGCACACACCCGCACACACACATACACACACACACACACACACAAATATATGTATATGTATATATATATATATATATATATATATATATATATATATATACACACACACACACACAACTTATAAACATAAACGTATAAATGTTATATGATTAATATCCTTGTTATATGACAAGTTGGATGAGGTATTACTGGAAAGCTGTCATTTTGCTCTATCTGAGATGATGGATTAATTTCAAATTGTTTAAAAATGACGCTTAACCTGTTTTACGAGTAAAGTCTTCATGTACTCGTATGCTATAAATGTATTATAATAAGAGTCATACACATGACCTTTATACAAGAGAGAATACAGCCCTAATGGCACTGTGATGACGACCTAATTTTGAAGGAAACCAGGTTAACTTTACCTTTTCTGCTTACCGGTACACTATACTCCCCCCCCCCCTCCCTCCCCGGCTGCTTGTTTTTTCAGACTATCTGAGTAGTCAAGTAAGTAAATCAGTATCATTTTTCCCCCGCTGACGAAAATGAAATCGTCAAGGTTGTTCAACGTTTGAAAAATACTTAATCTGCCGTTGGACATGACGATATAAGTGTTGCATTCATTAAGAAAATCATTTTCGCAATTCCTACACCTCTCTGCATTATATTTAATTTGTCATTAACTACATGTATTGTACCAGGAGCATTTAAGATAGCTAAAGTAATCTCGCTTTTTAAGAAAGGCGACTAACACAAATTGAAGGCTTTGTTTGCAAAAACCGATAAGTCCATTTTTGAAGATTTTGAAGTACGATCTTTGTCATAAAGTACAAAATGATACCTTTTGAATGATATATTGGTCACTACATATAAAGGTATATTTTTGAAGTTATGGTCAAAAGAAGCAAACATTTTCTTACTATTCTCTTTATTTTTCTTGACCTTTAATCGCAGATATCTCCATTTGGCAAATATGGACTTATCGGTTTTTGCAAACAAACTCTTCAATTAGAAAATTATCGTCCTATCTCTCTTTTACTTGCATTTTCCAAAACCTATTATGGAACGCATTATCTAGAATAGATTGTACGATCATTTTGCTCCAGAACAAAATACTTGCTAAAGAATAGTTTGGATTTCGACTTTTTTTTTTTACTCAAGAGAATTAGCTCTTTTATATACCCCCAAACAAATTCTTGCTTCACTTGACAATAAAGAAACCGTAATTGTCTTGTATATTGATCTAATTAAAGCCTTTGATTTGCTCGACGACAGCATTTTACTGCCCAAACTGGAACACTGCGGTGTTAGAGGTGTACACCAAAGTTGGTTCAAGGATTATCTTACAGATCGTAAACAGTTCACATGTGTTTATGACACAAACTCTAATACTTTACCTTTAACAAGTGGGGTGCCTCAAGACAGTATTTTGGGTCCTCTTCTTTTCTTGATATACGTAAATTATATTCTACATACATCCATTTTTTTTTTTGCGATTCATTCTGTATGCAGATGATATAAATATATTGTTCTCACATAAAGATGCTAATATTTTGTATAATACTGTCAACACTGAAAATGATGTACGTTCGTTGACTGACTTCGAACCAATGAGCTACAGATGAATATATATTAATGAGAAAATATCGTTCTAACAGGAGTTTTCGACAAGGGGTTCCACTGACTTCGTTGCACACATTTCTTTATGTTATATAATGCCTTTATCTTGCCTCAGTTTGATGAATGTAGTCTTGTACGGTCTGGAATCTGCATTGCTTATTCGTTTTACAGAAAAAGGCAATTCGATTTTCTTGAAACGCCAACCATTCTCACCGCTCCACTTTTAACAGGAATTGAATTACTCTCACACTGTTTGACGGTGTCTCAGTCAAATTTGGTCTTTTTTATGTGTAAATATTTGAATGTAGTTTTACCTGATATTTTTGATGGTTGTTTTACAATGAATAGTAAATTACATCATATCGAAACTTAAAATAAGGATTATATTGTATTGCTATTTTGTCGCCTGAGTATGAAACAAGAAAATAATAATCATCTATCTTCTATAAAGTGCTAAGTTCTGGTATGATCTAGACTCAGTTTTTATGAATGTGTCCACTCAAAGTGCTTTTAAGTCTAGATATAAAAAAGCCCTTTTAAATGCCTATTAAGTTATATTGATGAAACTTATCCGTCAATCTTTGTTAATTTTGTTTTGTCTGTTTATCTTATTTGTATAGTGTAGTAGCATATGTTTCATATTTCATTTTATTTGTGTATGTAATTTGTAACTGTCATTAAGTACTCTGAATTTAACTCCGAATCTGTATTTGTATATATATATATATATATATATATATATATATATATATATATATATAGATAGATATATTGTACTCAACTCTACAAAGGGGATCACATTTATCATAAGCCTTTGGCTTTCTGTGTGACCTCCCCGACACATTTTACACTGTATATATTTCTGTAATTATGATTATCAATAAAGTGAATAAAAAAATCATAAATAGAATACTATTCCAATCTTTCACTCTATTTCTCCTTCGGTCTGCCTGTCTGTCTGTCTGTCTGTCTGTCATTTCATACATCTTTCCTCCTCCCTGATCATACATGGATACATTATCATCTATACATATATTATGAAATACGATATATTTAAAACAAATATGATCGGATATTATTATGTCTGGGGATTATACAAGGAGAAAAAGAAAGAGTAATATACTCATAGACAGGATATCAAATAGAATGTTTATAGTTGTACAATGAAATACGAGATATAGGAAGCCTGACGAGAAGCAGATGATTTTTTTTTTTGTTTTTTGTTTTGGTAACATACTTTCGGGGTTCTTTTTTTTTTTAAATTATACTCAGATTTATTCACAGACATTCTTCAATATTCTGAGGTTATATCCTGCTCAATTATAGGCTACAAATCCAAACTGCAATTGCCCATAATGAGAAGAGAATGAACAGAGCCGGGTAAGGGAGAGAGGAGACTTTTTGAAAGTATAATATGGAGGAAAATGTGAAAAATAGGCCTATAAAGCGTCTATGATATTAGCAATTTTGACAATAGTACTGCTAGTAGTCTAAGTTAAGAAAACGTTTCCATGAGATTTGGCGGTGGGAAATCACCGTAACCTCGAACTTTGAGCGGCTATTCAGTCAAATTGATTTGCATTGGCAGAAAAAAAAAGAGATAAAGGAGCAATCGCACGCTATTTTTTGAATCTTGATACGGTTGAGCCATTCTTCACGTCCGGGAGATAATAGTCCAGGATTGGGGATTCGAGCTTGTGCAATTTAGGAATGCATACACAGGCCCTGCACACATACATTGTACATGCATACAACATTTGTAGGTTCACAACAGTAGTAGGCCGAATTAAGGAAACTCCGCGAAAGACGTAAAGAAATTTCGCGCATCGGGCGTTGTCAAGTTAACGGCCCTATGGGCAAAATTCATTCAAACAACGTCTTTCCACGGAGTTCCCTTACTGTAACTGTATTGGGAACCAACATATTGTGAACCAACGTACGTAGGGCCTACACACACACATATGGACATACACAAATGCATACATACACGCAAGTATTTCATACATAATGTAATTGATCATTATCAATCTCTTTGAACAATTAAGTAATATGTAAATACAGCTGTGTGTTTGTGTCAGGGACCTCATGCAAAGCAAAGAAATATTGGCAAATGTCATTGTCAGGCAATAAAATGAAGGTCTATAATCACTCATTATTCTTCAAGGGAAAGACATATGTTTGGTCATAATTGATAGGTTGTTCTCTATTTCGATCCGTGCTCATTATCCATCATACTGGGAGATGGAAGGGGTTACGAGAAAAGGCTAATTGGAAAGAAGGAACAGTTGCGAACTAACGTTGCTTAGAAAAAAAAAGTGCAATCATATCTCATTGATGAAAATATACGTTGAAAATGTTGCTGCAGGAACACCGCAGAAATCGAATCGACTTATCCTCTCAGCATACTTCATCGCAATATTCTACAGAAGCTGTTGCTTCTGAAAATACTGATCCAGAGAGCTCCCTTCTACCATTCATTTCAAGCGTCAAGACTAAAATTGAATTGTTCACCCCCTTGAGACCAACTTACACCTCTCTTTTCAAAGCGTAATTGACAAAGGGACCATGATTAGAAGAACACTGCGTAGTTTGAAAATGCTGCATGGATTTACATTGAAATATAGTCGGGTATAGTGCTCAACGTCTTTACATCACACACAAAAGCATTTTACTTCACAATATTTCGTATGATCATCACATCATTGATTTCAGAGTGCTTCAAATACAATGTTATCACAAGATCGGTATGGCGTTCTTACGCGACTTGTCGTTCTTCATCTTGGGCCATTCCTCGCCTCCATACTTGAAGCGGATATCCTCGTACTTCTGTCCTTTCAGCGCAAAGAGCATTCGAGCAGGCTCTCCACGCGAGCGAGCGTCGAAATAGTACAACTTGTAGGTCGCCATTTTCTTCTTGTCCCAGTCGAATATTCTCTTCACCAAGAATGAGAGACCCCAATACAATCTGCCGATAACTGATCCTGCTAGCAGCCAGCGACTGAACTTTGTAAGCGCTTTCGTGAAAAGCCAGGCTCTTCCAGTACGAGACTGCATTTGCGGGGCATTTCCGGGAACAATGGGTCTGCAAATACTAGAAAATATATGCAAAATTCCGTTTGTTATCTTTTTATTGGCACCAAACAAACTGCGAGGGCTAGGCCCCACATAGTCTGCGGTCCAGATATGAATTTTCTTCGATGTTTCCCGTCCTTTTGTGAATGAAATCAAGAACTATGTCTGGAAGAGAGTTAATGTAAACTAAAGTTATGTGCTAAAAGTTATGTTCTTGTGGGGGCAAATTAATTTCCTACAAACTTATACGCAATCAAGAACTATGTCTGAAACAGAGTTGTTACAAACTATCGAGTCATATGTGCTAAATGTTACTGGTATTGAATAAAGAACACTTCAAAGAATCCGCTATCACTATAAATAAGTAGGTATACAGTAGTTCAAGGCCTAATCTCGACCTAATGGCATTTATAGGGACTTACGTTGGTGTTTGCACAAACCATGGCAAGTCGCAATTTTACGCACATTGCCAGTAGATGACCTACACATTTTCGTCTGTCAAATTAAATACAAAAGCGATAACGCTTTCCTAAATTATATTCTTTCTTTGAATTTCATTCTATATCAGGCTCATTTTCACAATGAAATTAATATGAACAAAAACAAGCAGTGTATATTTTTCTTTTGCAAGTCACACCCAGTAATAAAAAATTGATATAAGATGTTGCATTAATCTCAGATAAAGCTATTGTATCTTGATCAAACTAACCTCGCTTACCCAATCAAGGTAATCAATATCTGCTTCATAAAACACACACACACACACACGCGCGCGCCCACACACACACAGACTCATGCGCGCGCGCACACAAATACACACACACACACACCACACACACGCACACACACACGCACACACACACACACACACACACACACACACGTCCTGCGAACGATACTAGTACAGTGCAGCACAGAGCAGAACTACTCTTCTACATCATCGATATGATAATGAGGGGACTGCGTCATCTTTTTATTTTCTTGCGGAACCAGAAAGAAAAAAACAGTACCCTGCAAGTCTCTCATCGGTCAATAATTTGATCTGTCGGACCAGTACATGACGACATACAGAGCATGTTTGCTCTTCCCACTGCCTTCAACACTTAATTCTATGATAGTATCCACCTTCTACCCCCTCTTAATCTTAAAAGAATATAATACTTGTGTATCATAATTCTTATTCCACGATTAAGAAAATATATCTACCAAGCACCCAATCGACTGATGAAAAACAAATGGACAATAAAACTAAAAATCGACTGTATATATATATATATATATATATATATAAATTATATTATGACTATTAAAGACAGAGAAAGGACGAGTAACAGAGAGAGATAGTCAATAGAAACCATTATAATGCTCTGTCTCATGTTCCTAAGTTTAGTTTGTTTAGAGTGTTTGTTTTTACTTCAATCAGCACAACTTTGACAATAATTTCTGGCTTTATATTGTCAGACGGGGAAAGCATGGAGTAAAAAAATATAAAATCTGAAATCGAACAAAGGGTCGGAGGCTGAACTCATTATAAAGCAACAACCAGATGTTCGCAAGTGCGAAACAACATCTGTGTGTGCTCAATTGGATTATATTTTTAATTATGTTTAATTCGAACGTTCAGAGCAAAAAAAAAAAAAGACAAACAGACAAAAACAACAAAATAAATTAAAAAATAGCGGAACGGGGGAGAATCACAGTTCAGCCCGAGTCTGTTTATTCAGCAATGATTACTGTCATATAATTGGTCCATTATAATTAATCATGTTTTAGTCTAGTACGGAGACTAGCAAGAAAGGATAGGGTGGTTTTCCTATTTGTCAATGTCAAGCGATCTTGACCCCGACCTTTCTCGGTGCTTGGTTGGTGACGTCCAGTCCTGACAGACTTACCACTGCAAACACGTTTTTCTATTTGAATGCAGGTTGGTGTGTGTTTTTGTGTGTGTGTGTGTGTGTGTGTGTGTGTGTGTGTGTGTGTGTGTGTGTGTGTTTCTCCAGCGTGGCAAATTCTCGATAAATGCTAAATTTAAAAAAAGACGACTCTTCATACTATATTTTACTCACACAGCAGGGGGTTGGGGGGGGGGGGGGGGCATGCTAAATACTGATTACATGCGTAGAAGGTGACGACGCCCCGACGACGCTCGACTGTGATGACCGCCAGCACTACATGTACGTCCTATATACTACCCAACAGTAAATGCTGTAGACAAACTGCAGAATCTTTCCGGGATTTGCTATCAAATAACCTTTCCGATAAGGACATGAAATCATTCTGATTTTCTTAAAGGATTTGTTAAATCCTTTTAAGTAAAAATAAATTTGAATCTGAATATGAAATAAGATTCGTTAGATTTGAAAACACACATCATGCCTAGATGTTCGTAAAATGAAATAGGATTTATTCATCCGAACATTTGAGGCGTTATTCGGAAGGTTTGTTGATCCGAAAATGAAAAAAAGGTTACTTATTGCGAAAATTCGTCAATCGAAAATGAAATAAGACTCGTTATTCCGAATACAAACATAGGTGCGTTCTAGCGAACTTTCGAAAGAACGAACTGTAAGCGAAGTTTAACGCACTCAATCGGAGTTCCCGATTCCCGATTATGGGGTGAGCACCGTAAGAGGAGCGATTTTCTCTTCATGGTGCCTCATTTATAGAATAATGTGATCACAAATAATGACATTATTCTTTGTCTATTTTTCCTCTCTCTGCATACACACACTCAAACACACCTACACCCCTACACATACACACATATATACATACACGCATGTCTATCTAAGCTACATGTGTGTGGGTCTTCATGGTATGATTTAATTTGCGAATGAATGAATTCAAATTCGTAGCGGAAGACAATGTTTTTCGCATGTTTCATTGAATCTCAAATATATCAGGTGTCTGTGTTTTCGACTATCCCGGCAGACATACACTTCACACATATAAAAAGCCCTCATGAAAATCATATTTCGCAGCCCCTTTCAGCCTCAGTATAAGAAAACTGCCGATTGTCGAGCATTTTTGTGGAGTGTCAACATAAAAAGAGCATAAATAAATCAGCACATATTCAAATCATATGCAATCAGATTCTTCAAGAGCATACACAACAAAACGTACGCACACTCTTGACAAAACTGAATCCAGCATAAATCACAAAATAAACAAAATATGTTAATGCTTTTATTACAGAAAAACCATCAAACTACAAAAAGTGGGACTGTAATTGCAGCACAGTAATGAAAGTATGTTTACAAATGATTAGCAGTCTGATAATTTGAAAAAAATACAGGTGATAGAGTTGTACATGAGACTTTCTTGCCGAAAGACAGCAAAAGTAAAACCTTTGGTCCACTTAAATGACGATAAATGATGACAATTGCTAGTTCGTCATGTATGACTTTTTTTTCCGTCAAATAACAACACAAATATATTGAAGCATGCTAGATATAAAAAGATTAACATGATATAATACTCTGACTGCTATTACAAGCATTTATTCAGCCAAAAAAAAAAAAAAAAAAAAAAACCAACAACAAACAAACATATATATTGCTAATGAAGCACAGAACAACAACAACAAAGCATTTTTGTTTACATCACTCAAGATTTGTGCGGCAAAACCTCTTCTGTTACAGGATAAGTACACATGAAAGGTTAGACAGAAAATGAATATACAAATTCAAAAGGCACAGCCATGTGGCAGATGACACAAAAAAGATTTCACATACAGTACATGCTCTGAAGCTTTGAGCTGTATACATGGGGTTGTTCATACATGTATGTATAACTTATCCATATACATATAACCAAAAATAAACTTTCATGGAATGTACAACCCACTACCACTCTTCCAATAATATTTTTTTCTTTTGTCAAACACACCAAGGTTTACATAAATGCAGCAAAAAAAAAAAAAAAAATGCTTGTCAGCATTGAATACAAGGTTTTAAAAGCACACCCTACAGACATTTTGTTGATATCTATAATATAGTGAAAACATTATAGCAGGGTTCTACCTGAAACATAATGCAAAAACACACAAGGCATAGATTCCAAAGCATCATTAGAGTAGTAGGAGTATCCTACATTCATATGCACATCTTTTCCGAAATATTCTTTACGTGTCTGCTCTGCTTCCCGAGTCAAACAAAATTCTTTGGTCATTATCAGCATTTACCTTTCCTTGTCTACCAGAAATTATATATATATATATATATATCGGAAAAATGGGAAAGGAAGCATGTGTAAATGGATCACAAACATTTAGGGGCTGCATGTCACTGCAGACGGTACATAGCTGGGGAAGCCAGTGCAGGGGTGATTTCCTTTAACCCTTGACCTGCCACATGGATTCCCTGTCCACAGGTTTGTGTGTGAAATTTGTGCACATCTGCCTCATTGGCATGGAAACGGTTTATGTAACTTACAGTTCTATTTAGCACATGCAACATTAGCCTTTAAAGGGATGGTACAGTTTCAGCTGAGATGGGGCTTTAGGTTTCCAAAATTTTTTTTTTTTTTTTTTTTTTTTGGGGGGGGGGGGGGATGATAATGATTTTTTTAGATACTGGTACTGGGAAACCTATCACGAAATGTGAAAAAGCATACAATTCCATGAGGAATTCAAAATTTATTTGACGAAAACTGGTTTTGGAATGGCCGAGATATTCAAAACAGAGCGATCCTAATAAAAGGTGGGTAGGATACCTTTGTTCAACTTTGTTTTTGGACATCTTAGCCATTTCAAAACAGATTGTCATTGAATTAACCTTGAATTCCTCTAGTCTTAGAATTGTATGCTCTTAACATTTAAGAAAGTGGTTCCCAAGTATCTCGCAAAAATCTAAAAGGTGAATATTCACCTTAACCAATACAATAATAATACCATCCCTTTTACTAATGCTGTCTGGGCTTTAATATCCCCACGTGTCCGAATCAAGACTAATCGCGTTACAACAAAGATCCACATCGGAAAGTTCCCAGAAGTTCATATTTCTGGCTTTACAGTAATCAAATTAATTTTGCTGGTGCTATTTTGTCATTATCATTATCAAGCCATTGACGACAAGCTGATTTTAATACAGCATAACACATATTTCCTGCAGACACTTGTCCTAGTATATGTAGAACTAAACTTCAAGGGGCTAACTACTGTCACTATTACCACCATTACAATCACTTCTATCATCATCATAATCACTATTACTTTTATTTCTATTCTAATTATCACTATTATTATTACTATTCAAATTAATGACATTCATGCATTGAGTTCAGTTGTTTTCATTGCAGCCGATATACCAGTTGCCCTTCACTGACATAAATACACATCAAATTTGTTTTTGTAGTAGCCATGATTAAAAAAAAAAAAAAAAAATCGTGGCCATACATACTTGGGCTGGATTTGAAGCAACGACCTCCTGTCAGACAACTAGTCTAGTCCCTCTTGACAGCTAGTGCTGGTTCTTTTTTGAATCATCAAACAATGAATTTGCCAATTACCTGCATTATCATTATCATTATTATTGTTATTATCATTATTACCTCCACCAAGGAGGGAGGAAGATCATCAGTGTTGGTTTATCTGTTTGCAAAATAGCTCAAAAAATTGTGTACGGATTAAAATGAAACTTGCATAGAATATTGATATTGACACAAGGAACACCTCATTCAATTTTGGTAATGATTCAGGAATTTTTATGGATTTTTGAAGGATTTTTCATCATTTGGCATATAAGGTCAACAAACTTGGGGTTCAAGTTGCATGTAATGGAGGTTTAGATATGCGCACTAAAGCATGCACTCTGCGCGGGCAAGGCGCCGTGCAATGACGTAAACAGAAGGCTTCTATTTTGGGATATTGCATGCATGTAAGGGTGAAAATGAGTTGCTGGCTTAGCGGAGGTCTGTGCTCTCCGAGTGCTTTTCTAGTTATTATTATCATTATTATCATTATTATCATTATTATCATTATTATCATTATTATCATTATTATCATTATTATCATTATTATTATTATTATCATTATTATCATTATTATCATTATTATCATTATTATCATTATTATTATTATTATTATTATTATTATTATTATTATTATCATTATTATTATTATTATTATTATTATTATCATTATCATTATTATAATTAGTATTATTATTATTATTATTATTATTATTATCATCATCATCATTATTAACATTCATACCACATGTATTACTATTATTATCATCAGTACGCGTGTATTATCATTTTCAGCTTTATGGGCATTGCACATTCTCTGATACATGTACTCACAAGCTACGTGAACAGACATGAACCACATATCACAACTTTCAAATTCAGCCCAAAAAAAAAAATAAAAAGGGACCAGCAATTAAAGACACAGAATACATGAACATACAGTATGTACCTAATCTAATACATAAGAGTGACTGCATAATACACACACACAGACCTGCACTGAAACACAAACATCCTCAAATCTACACAGCTACGAATGAGTTATATTATGTATGGCAGACAATTGGGAACTTGATGTCACAGTATTACTCATCATTGAGTATTGCTGCTGATATCAGTTGCTGAAACTATAATCTGTTATTCAAATTATACATATTATTTTATCATATAGATATATTTATCTCACAAATTTCATAAGCTGAAAATATGCATTGCACAGAGATGTACAGCACTGAGTAGAAATGCAGTTCATGTAGTGACATACATGCATTCATTTTTTTTTTTCATAGTTTCGAGTCAATTTTGACTATTCGTCACAAACCGCAAAAAATTTGGTCACAGCTATGGTCACTTCCAATTTGATTTCCCGAGCTATCATCAGCGACACTCGATCTCATCCTGAGTGAATGTATATTGTTCGATGTCTCTACAGTACGCGTGCTGTAAAGTGAACTCTGACTAACCAAAGTCACTAGCAGCATTGGTCAATCCTACAGGGCTGCCAAAATTCATCCATCAAAATCAGAAAGACTCCAAAGAGTAATCAAGGGCATACTTGCATGTTACATGCATCTCAATTGACATAAGTAAGTCTAAACCGATAAATCTGCCTCTTGTTAACTATATGGTCGGTAAAACAGTCAGCCCCTCAAAGCAGACAACTATCTTTCATTCACTCTACCTTGCTGATTAGGAAACGCGGTACAAATTTCCCTTTTTTCTTATAAGACATTACAAAACTTGGCATACATACCTTCATATCATACTAAAACAAGTCCAGCTCGCCAATTTCATGATTTATTCTTCTTATACACCATTTTGCCTGCTTTATCGGGTAGAACCACCTTCAAACTCTGCTAGCCGTAGCCGCATTCAAACCACTGAACTCACGCTGTCTGCACAGCAGAGCGCACAGCAGAGCGAATGAAAGATATCTGTCTGTTATGAGGGGCCAAACATATTACCAACTGCACGGTTAACAAGAGGCCAGCAAACAAGAGGCAGATTAATCATTCTAATATGAGTCCTGAATCAGGGAAATTTTTATAATCCGTTACCTGGACGTACCGAGATATCTAAGTTTTACGGAAACCACCTGCAGAATCAGGGAGTCTTGGTGGTTCTGATTCTATATAAACATGATTGACTAATGCAAGCTACACCAAGGCTCACAGACGGATTCTGAAAGAGGAGATGAATGTCCCCCAATTAGGCTTAGTCATGTACCCCTCTGAGGAAGAGACAAGAACTATCTTATAAGCTCCACATAACAAGAAGTTGGCAATGACCACATCAAAGATATTTTTGTTTTGAAACCACAATAATGACATATTACTAGTACATCAAGAAGAATAGGGAGGAGAAAAAATTTTCTTAATCATTACATAGACTGTTTTTTTATCTTTTTTATTTTTTATTGTTGTTGTTGTTGTTGCATAGCTGTTAGAGCTGCACTACAGTCCACAGTGCCCAAAGCATGTCTCACAGGAGTTAACAATAAATAGGTAAGAAGATGGTGTACCTTTACAAACATCTTCTGAGTATTTCAATCTGATTTTTAAAAAAATCAGTTAGTCTGATATTTTCCAGAATATAATGTTCCAAAACTTCAGTGCCAAGTGCTTTTATATGTTGCACAAAAACATAACTGAAGCCAGACTTCTGTTTTATATCTAAAGTTAGGAATAAGCATGTACTGTCTGGAGAGAAGATTGATAAAAATTAATGATGAAAGAGTTTCACAGCAGCCAGCTGCTATTCAAGGTCACACAGCACTGAAACAGGAAATCCTGTTGTGTTTTGTTTTTTCTGCAAACACAGAGTCATATATCAACTAAACTAATGTCAAGTGTTTTGGTGGTCATGGCATACAAGCCCTCGATGGTGGCAGATATAATTTTTGTTTGAGACTTTAAACAAGAAAGCTCAGCGCATACATAATTTTTTGCCAACACCAGCTGAGCAGTATCTTGATCGAAAAAGGAACATCTACATAAATACACCACATTAAATAAAAAACAAGAACAGCATTGTACAAATCAAAACCTGTACAGGAAAGAAATTCCGACACTACATCTAATTCAATTCAGACTGCCAACAGCCATTATATAATTATGCACTTTGGAGGGAACTGTATGTCCATTTTATCTAACCTGAAGAGAAATGGGTCATCACAATTAGAAGTGAGCAAAATCCATCAACTGGCATCTGTGGACCCATTGAGGAATACGTTTCAGCGCTCTCCTAAAGGGTACCATACCATACCATGCAAAAAGAGGACCACTTCCCGATGTGCTGCAAAAGCGAACCGTAGCAGCTGTTGACATGAGAAGCATGCATGTACAGTATGAGCTGAAATTTTCGCGGTGGTTTTATTTTCGCGAATCGCCTTTGAACCGCGAAAATAACAACACGCGAAAATAACAACGTGCGAATAGATAAGTACAGTAAGACCTCGCAACCGCGAAATTAACAACACGTGAAAATGTCCTCCTAGTAGCAATTCGTGAAAATATCTGTACGCGAAAATTTCAGCTCGTACAGTAATTTTCACAACGTCATAATAAAAAGAGCTCATTCTTTGTCAAGGATACCTTTGTGCATAGCGAAAGTGCACCAGGCGTAGGACCCTGTTGCTACATTAAGTGTGCATCTGACCCCTCTGACCCTGCGTAAAAAAAAACTCAGGAGGTACAATATCTCCACAAAGCACTCGAACACTCTCAATCTTGAATAGTACGGTGTGATGCAGTATGGTTTGGTTTGGTTTTGCTTTCGAGCGCTCGAACACGGCCTATGCCTATGTGTGGCGGGGTACCCGAAGCAGCTGTATGTAGCAGAGGAAGAAGAGCCCAACGATGAAACACGCCATGGCAACGTGATTTTGCCACAAATCCCATTCCGTGTGGCCAATGTCCAAATCTGAGAGATACTCCTCTCCTGTGATGCTGAAAGATGAAAGAGAAAAAGAATCACATTCGAGAATCATATTTTAGTCATATAGTTTATAGGTTTCTATGGGGTTTTAATAGTAAGTCTGCTTTTTATGTATGATAACATATCAATCATGCAATTTGTATTACAGTTGAACCTCTATTATCCGGCCTCCCTTTATCCGGATCTCTCTATTATCCGGACGCAATCTCGCCATGATTTTTTTAAATAATTACGGGAAGAAAGGGGGAGTCCCAACTCCTTGAGAACTCCTACCCAAACACACATGAATTACATATTACTTCCAATATGATTAACATACATTGCATGAAATTTCCTTCCAAATTGCTTACCTTCAGACATTTCAACATCTCGAAACATCCCCAAATGTAACAATGAAAAGGTTGCAGTATACACATTACTACATGTGGTACTATAATGGGCTACATCAGTACATGTGTATGTATATGTACATGTATAAAGAATTGAGTCTCCCGTATCCGGCGAAATCCCTTATCCGGATGAGCCCCGGTCCCTACTTGTCCAGATACGAGAGGTTCAACTGTACTACATTTGGGGGAATGCACCCTACAAGCAATGCTCTTTTTTTTTTAGCATTCTGCCCCGTTTACATTTCTATGTACTCAAAATATTTTGCTAACTTATAAATTGTGTTTATTGTACATTATAATGTCTTGCACTCAATTGCTATAAAAAAGTATATGTTTCTGTAGGAAAGAGAATGTATGAATGAATTTAGTGGTTATATTTTAATTGATTCTTAGTATCACTTATACACCATGGCAAAATTGTTTCAAAGGCATAGTGTATACACATACATACACACACACACACACACACACACACATATATATATATATATATATATATATATATATATGCATATACACACAATTTCTTCTTCTTTTTTAATGAGCTGGAGTGCACTTTCAGAGTTTATAACTGAACAAAATATGAGTTAATTACAGCATTTTCTCCATCAAAATATCACTCTTAGCATCTGAAAATGACTGGATGGTCCATGGCTATTGATATACTGTCATGACGTCCCAGCACCACCAACCCCCCCCCCCCCAAAAAAAAAGAATAAAACAACAACAACAAAACAAAGGAGATGAATTTCAAAGACTTAGTTTAATCCTCAGTACTTTCTCACTTCATAGCCTTTGGTAATACCTCATGAAATGGCCTGCACTGCAAAGCAACTCATTTTTACTGTGTGTTGCACCCATCATAAGGTAATATGGATTTTCACTGTCATTCCTGAAGAACATATTTCAAATACTGTATGACATGATGTAAAATGAAAGTAATAGGATAAGCTAAAGAGCATGAAAGAATGTGTATTTCCAACCGCCTGCAGGTCTCTCTCCACAAACCAGAGTGTGGGATACAAGATCTCCTTCCCTATTCATGCATATATATTCTTGTTGATACAATCAGCTGGCTATATACAGGAGACTTCACCCATCTCGTGATCCCAACTTTCTTTTCCTACATAGACTGAGGACACTGAAATATATTGTGTATTCTTTGTGTCTACAAACTCACCAGAATGTGGAATTTGCTCGGCAGAATGTCAGTCCCCTGAATTCATTGATACTCAGAGCCTGTGGGGGGAAAATAAAATTGTGGCAAGAATGTAATGAATGCAAAAAAAAAAAGAGAAAGAAATAATAAACATAAATACACTCTGTGATTGCATATTTGCCAAGAAGACAACAGTTTATGCGTTTTCAAAGGGATTTTCACTGTCATTCCGGAAGAACATATTTCAAATATTGTACGACAAGACGTTAAAAAAGAAAAAAACCACAAAACAGGCCTCATTCTGTGAGAGCTACTGGATGTAAACTTATTATACATTTGCATCTGTATCTATTTTTACATGACCCGCCGTTTCGCATAATTTTTAACCTTAATTATTCAACTTGAACAGTGCAATTAGTCCTGGTATAATCACACCTTTTACAAGCTACCACATACTTCTTTGGTCTATACTGACAAACACTGGACAGATTTAGTATGTCCGGAATGCTGGTATGCAGTACGTTACTGTACAGCGCTGCAGTGGTGATGCAGACAAAATTTTCCTATATGAGACACACACATTATCTTAATATAGCTTTCGCCTTCTTATATTTCACAACTAATTTTTCATCTGACACACAATCCAACATACTTTTTAATTGTATGGCCAAGACTGTAAGAAAGGTCTAAAATACATGATATGTCCATGTCAAAAAGGTGGTAGAGCATATATTTCATATGTGACTTACATTAAAAGCATATCTGATGACACTGAAGTACTTCAGCCACTCGATCCAGTCACCGACGGATGCAGTGTTGACCAATACGCCTCCAAACACCTTTTACATACAAGGGATATGAATATGGAATATATGTTACTATGTGGAAATTCTTAGTGATGTCAGCCAAATTCCATGTGATTATCCAACACACACAATCATTTATTTTCTCGAAAGGCAGTTCATGGTAGTGTCAGAAAGATTAAAACCCTACCATATGCACACAATTTCAAAAATAAAAAGAAGAAGAAAAGAAACAACATTTTCCATGAATTTGAATCTTTGTACTGCAAAAGCAATTGTGACCGTGCATCACAAAACAAACAAAAAGTCGCAGCCCTTGATTTTATGTGAGGACTCAAAAAAGGTGAAATGGGTCAACCGAGTCAATGTTGAGTTTTTCATATTTTCTGAAAGAGCTGTCCTTCTAAATTATTCTTTAGTTTGGGATCAAGATATGAATGTGAAAGTGTGTTTTCAGCCTTTTTGGGGGGAGAGTAGAATGATCAGGTATATCTTAGAGGCCCCTTTTCACTTCTTGAAATCCTTTGCACACTCTTCACTTTCAAGTCTAATAACTTTTGAATGGATAATGCTACTGCTTTGAAAGTTGGCATTTATCATGGACAGAATGTGTTAATAAAGTGTGCCCAATTTCAGCTTAATCTTATAATCCCTTAATTGTTATTGCTCTGGTGGTTACATTATGTGTTTTGTCCCTTTCATCACACAGCTAGCACAGCTTGGTAAAGATTAAGCACATGAATAGACCCTGTACTTCAGAGCCTCTTTTCTCAGTTCACACTTTTAGAGAGTGTGTGCTTTCTTTCCAGTATTTAGATAGGTTAGAGGAGTCCATCTGAGTTGAGTTATACATCATTTTAAAGCTTAGAGTCTGCTCTTTCAGAATCTGCCCTTAACTAAAAATCCACGTATGGCGACTTTTTGTTGGTTTTGTGATGCAGGGTCACAGGAGTTGACTCACAAACATGATGATATTGATGGCTGTTACAAAGACGGTGGAAATGCTAATGATTCCAATGGTGATTGCCAACAGGAACACGAGACCTGTACCGCAAAATGTGGCCATCAGGAGGGTCAGGAGGAAAGTGAAGAAGGAAGCAGCATCGTGACGTAATCCTGCGGAAGGGGCAGAATAGGAGAAAGGTTGAATAACATCTGCATAGATTCTCCTTCATTAGCATGCAGTACCACTACTACCACCACCACCACCACCACCACCATCACCACCACCACCATCAACAACAAAAACAACAACCCTAAAATCACATATTCATTATACAATGCATATCCGCTGATACAAACATTGATGAGAACATACACTATTTTCTTTAAATCTTTTGAACATTAGCAACTGCCTTTGTTAACATTAACAATTGCCTTTGTTGTCTTCTCTGCGCATCATGCAGTCTGTAGTAATGCCAGGGTGCATGCATATGTGTTTCTTATTATGACATCACAAAAGAAGTTTGCTAAACTGTCATCCCCTCAGCCGAATCATGAGCCGAACTGTGATCGGACCACTGGCTACAGTGGATCGGACTTCTTCGGACTCGGGGAAGTGGGCCACAGCGTAATTGCGCTAAAGAGGAGTCGATAGCGTAGGTCTCTACAGGAAATTTGCGCCGTGCGCCCGTGTACGCATTTGACTAAACCACCGGGACCATGTACCTTTAAATGAGCAGCTCCTTCCCTGTCTTATACATGTAGAATGAGATATGAAAGAAATGCCTGAGAAATAGGGAGTGACTCAGTATGAGAATACTCTCAAAAGATAATTAGACCATCACATTCAAGCAAGGATCATCATCATTTAACCCACTGAGGACGGGCTGATTTTGCCACAAACACACATTTCCCATAGACACCTGCCCGAGTATACTCGGGACTCGATCTTCCTCAGTGGATTAAGGGTTTCTGATATCAGTGAGGCTTGTGGGGATGTGGGGGGCGGGGGCCGGGGTTCTGAGCTCACCAATCATGAAGTAGTAGATGACAGAGAAGAGGACCGTGGGCACGATTCTCATCGGCACGAGGTCGCACGTCACCTTGGCGATGAAGTATGCAATGGTTCGGTAGAAGCCACCGTTTGTTTCGTGTCTGCGGTAAACGAGTGGACAAAGGAGGCACGCTTTAATCAAAAAGACCTGCCAAGCTTGCAACATTACATTCCATGAGAAAATGTTTAAATGTTGTAACTCAGGCACATGTGCTCTTTTATAGAAATAATAAAGACTAAGAAATGATCACACTCTGCAAAGTGTGTTGTGTGCATATTTGAGATTTGGATACACACAACGAAGCACCTGCTTTGTTCGTGGCACTGTGCAGCATGCAGGAAGTTAATGAGGTGAACACAAGGCTTCTTTATTATTAGTGGGATTCACACTTCTGCAAATCTCAAGATTTGGTTCATGATTGTTTTCTCACTATTTTGTATGTGTGAATGCGGTTTATAGAGAAATTGGGCGATTTTCAGCATGCATGTATGGTTGGAAATTAGCTGCTTGGCATAGGTATGTGTTTTCCAAGTGCTTTCCTTATTTCTTAATGTGTACAACTCAACACTGGCTCGATCTCGTCAGATGATCATGTGTTTCAATGAAAATATCAGAGCAATAGTCCCTCTCACCAACTGCCATGGCAATATTTCACATGGTCTTCCAAGAGCCATGAAGTTACTGATGGAAATAATACAATCAATAATCCTGTAGTGATAATCCATTACATTTGAGTAGGTACAAAGTATTGGGTGCATTCCTACAAACCAATCGTTACAGATACAAACCCTGTCGCATCTTATTCTGATACTTGCTTTCATTTTGATTGTCCAGCAGTCCAACACACTGAACAATGTATCACTTTCAGTGGAGTACATGTATCACATCTGAGGAACTTTGGGATGAACTGGACTACTACAGCACAAATGTTATGTAAGACAGGTAAATGAGACATTGAAAAACATTCTGTAGAGGCAGTGCCTCTACGGTTTCATAAAACTGCTGGGATTAATTGAAGGACTCACATGAATATTCTGCGTTCTGCAATGAACAGCTCCATTGCAGCCATGTTGCTGAAAATCATGAAAATGCAGCTGAAGAACATGGCCCCAGTCCTGAATTCATGCACAAGGAAGGAGATAGCAAGACCGAGAGAAAAAGAAGAGATGGGGTGAAAATGTAATTAAGAGCAAAAAACATTAGTCCTGATGTTAGTGAGTGAAAGTGTGCATGACTATCTATCGATGGACATATCAAATCTCTAATATCAGAACTGACTTCACACAGGGCTAATCTCTGACTCAATCTAGGGTGCTTTGAGTGTTCACGGAGTGAACATACAGCTCGACAGTAAAAATGAAGAGAACGTATACCTCGGTACATTAACCCGTTGAGGACGGACTGACTTTGCTACAACACGCATTTCCCATAGACCCCTGCCCTAGTATACTCGGGACTCGTCCTCAACGGGTTAATTGTTTGAAGAAAAATGTTCAAAAACATTTGCAAATATCTTCAACTGATGAGTCTGAGGTATGATTAACACTACAGCTTGCCTGCTCCACCTCCCCCCCCCCCCCCCCCACCCCTCATGCTCAGTGCAACCTGTTATCTTGGTCATATTACTTCTGAGAAAAAAATAATTATCTGTGGAAAAGGGCATGTTGTATGTGCAGTTAAAATGCTCAATGCTGGAATGCATTTCGGATCAATAAGACTTAATGTTTTTCGGCTACTAAAGTGCATACATAATATAATATGGACTGGTCTTGAGGGGTTTATGACATTTGTTGCCTGAACTATATTGCCAGAGTCAAAGACTCAGGCAATATATTTCTAGTGAGGCCATTTATTTAATGTTGCATCCTCCAAAAGAAGCCAGTTCATATCATTATCAACAAAGTAAGACATCTAGACTGAAATTGGAAATAGCGATCGACAATTTATGTAATCACATCTTTACAACAATACTATCCACATTAAATAAATCATCATCAAGAGAAGTAACAGAAGGCTGTAAGGAGCAGATACTAGAATTTTGAAGAAGACTCTGCAATACGTTGTGACTTGATTTGCAGCAGGAGCTCGTACAGGTAGCAAGAGTAGGCAAGTTACTTCCGAGTGAACAATTTGCAGTAAACAACTACTTCACTTTATTGCCCTCTATTCTACACCCAAAATCTCACTGGCTTTTGTGAGCAGGCGACGAAACAATTTTTCGTCCTGCAAATTCGTTCTAAGTGGGGTAACAAATGAACAAATTGCATTGCTCAGATGTCTGCTATGGTTAATAATCAAAATAATCTTGATTATTACCTGTTCTGGGTTCCACTGGGGAAGTCGTCACCAACATCTAGATACACAAGACCCATGATGGTCGCAAAGAAGACTGCCATGATGGGCTATGGGAGAATTAAGGGAGTGAAGAGAAGCATACAAGTGCAAAGCAAACACTGAGTGATTTCATATCATTTCATGTTTTGGCGAAAAACACCACATCAACTTCTTTTTTTTTTTTTTTTTTCCAAAAACCATTACTTTCTAACCACACATTTCCTCTTTTTGGTCTTCACCCTTTTCAAAATGATTTGAATTTATACAACGTCCAAGTAGATTCTTGTAATTTGATTGGAGGATTGTTGGTGACGTGAGATTCAATAAGTACTCTATTCAACTCGCCGTGCAATTTTGGTTCTAATTTTGCGTGCAACTTGGTTCGATTTTTTCGTTCTATTCTACGGTTCGAGAAATTGTACAGTACTGCATGTACTGTGTGTTGCATATTGAGGATTGCATGCAGCTAGCGCAGTGTACGTGTGCGGTACATGCATGCGCGTATGTAGGCCTACGTAGTGCTAGTGTACGTGTATATGAGCGCTAGCTGTGACCTGTATCTACACTGATTGCACAAGCCAGAAAGAGAATCGCAGTGGATCCACATGTAAGTATGGCTATATTTTTCATACATATACAGACTTAGGCCTACTTAGACCTACCCAACAATCCTCCCACCAAATAACAAAGATCTACTTGGACGTTTTATAAAACAAATAGTGTATGGTCTTTACTCGTGCAATGGAACGAGATTTCGCACTCGGTGAAAGATGAGGTGCACTATTCAACTCGGCTTCGCCTCGTTGAATAGAGCGCCTCTATCTTTCACCTCATGAGAAATCTTGTACCATTGCACTCGTGACCACTCACTATTTGTATAATATTTGTGTGAATTGATATGCAAATTGAAAGGTTTGTATCCTTCAGTGTTGCCTGAATGGTATCATCGTTTTGACTTGGATCCACCTACAGTGCATTATGTGCACACACCCTTTACCAACTGCAGGTGGGGAAAATCTATGTATACGTGTGTTGATTTATTGCACACAAACAGATGCCAAATGATTGAAACAGCATGATTGGCTGAAAAAAGAAAAAAGAAGAAGTAAGAAAGACAATAAATTCCTATCAAATAGGCAGTGCTGTCTGGAAAAAAAAATATGGAAATAAGAAATGTGTATATCTACAGTATTACCACTCACTGAACTTCACAAGCTCAGAACACCCCTACTGATGTACATGTATATGAGGTCCAACAGTAATACAGGGAAGGGAAACTGAAATAGATGCATACTATAGTAGTACTTGACAAGACACAGTGAATTGTCTGTACACCACAAATTGAAACTATCTTAGTTCATACTCTGCAAGGAAACTCTTTACAGGTTCTGTGCTAAGTTTCTGTAAAAATAATTCATGTTTTGCTCTGATAGCGCATCTGGTCGTAGCAGTCAGGTAGTAATAGAGTGGTTTAAGTTAAAACACCTGTTATGCAATGTGAAATACATTTTAGTACATTGAGGTTTTTTTCCGTCTCAACACTGCCTTCGTGTATAATGGAAAAGCTACTTCTACAGCCCTGGGAATCACACCACGGATCCTCACCTGGACGATAGAAACTTGAATATTCCGTTTGTAGTTCAGAAGAGCTCTTCGAGCAATCACAGCAACCTGAAATATGAGAGAAAAAAAAGGAGGAAGAGTCTAAGTGACATGCGAAAGTGAAGGTAGCAATGTCAATTTTTAAAGAGGCCTTGCTATCTAAAGGTAGCACCGTCTTTCTGCAGGTCCCACGACTTTCCTATATTACATCCAACTTTTGATAAAACTTCCACAGTTATATTCAGTTGATTCTTTTGAACACTATATTTGATACAATACAGTCTCACATGGGATTATGTCGCACTGCACTTTTGGAAAGTAAATTGTACAATGATATTGACCTGGGTGAAGAATCCGGTGGGGTATCCTGGGTTCTCCACCGACGTGGAATCTGCATTCTCACTCTCATGGAGCTTCAGGATGTTGGCAGATTTCTCTTCCAGGTCGCGGTGGAGCTGCGACCGTCTGAACTTGTCGGCGAAGCTGCTAGCAGTTGGCTTAACATCTGCCATGATGACGCTCTTTCCCTCTTCTGTAAAGGTGAAACAGAATTCCGTAAAACCCGGAGAGGGAACGGACAGATATGTTGGGTACAGATTGCACAAATACTCGCAGTGGCCCAGGACCACTAAAAATTGATGTCGGGCCACCAAATGTCCAAAAAGGTCCAATTGGACAACAAAGATTCAAAATGGATTGTTATGTTACTTTTTATTTCTGGCCAATTAATTGCCACTTTTCAGGCCACCAGGGAAAAAAGTTAGTGTTGAACCCTGTTTAAAAATACAGAAATATGTCTCTGTTTATGTATATGTACATTTATATGTAGATCTATATATACAATTGTATATTTATTTATCTATCTATCTATCTCTATCTCTCTCTTTCTCTCTGTCTTTATGTTTATATATATATATATATATATATATATATATATATATATATATATATATATATATAGAGAGAGAGAGAGAGAGAGAGAGAGAGAGAGAGAGAGATATGGGTATAGATACTTTATTATTTCTTTATTTGATACTATGAAGAAACAAACAAAAAAGAAATGTTAGGAAAAGTAGGTCAACAAATATGATAAAAATTTGATTTTGAAAACACTGGAGTACACATTGGCCAAGATTGCAAACCTCTGCTTTACCTGCCTGCAGAGCTCCATCAGAGAGCTCAACCTGGTCATCGGAAGCATCAGCACTGCCATCGCTGTTAAGTACATCCAGGAAGAAGTCTGGGGGGTTGTTGTGGGCCTCACATTCGTATCCTAGAGTGATCGATAAACAAATGTTTAATAGCATTGTTACAAATTTCCATCCATCTGCTTTGTCAATTGTGTCTTTGGCACCTTTAGCCAAACCCATCCAAAACAAAACAAGATGCAAACAAAACAAAAACAAAAACAAAAACAAACAAAATAAAACAAAACAAAACAAAACAAAACAAAACAAAACAAAACAAAACTACCTAATGCCCATTAAAGAATTAACAAGTTGATTGCATAATGCAATTTCCAAATTGATTACGCTTTCCGAATAAAAACTTTTTTGTTTTAGGGGGGTGAAAATTGCTACAAACACAAGTAAAAAAAAAACAAAAAAAAACACTCATATGGTCAATAACTGTCGGTTGCAAAGCTTCTGTAAACAAAATACTGTAAAAGTGGAAATTTTCGCGGTGTTGAAATTTTCGCGCATTTCGCGCAACCAGAAACTAGCGCGAAAATAAAAACACGCGAATATTTTTGCTTGCCATACGTTCCTGTGCGTGATGTCTTGATTCCGCGGAATTAAAAACACGCGAAACTCTTCTGACCTGGCCTAGCGCGAAAAATTAGTCGCGCGAAAATATCCACTTTTACAGTACTCTTGACAGTCAACTTTTCTACGATGGATAGCATGCCTACATCAGGAGAAACACAACATAGGCTGTCAATATTTGACCCTGTATCACAGAATGACCTGACAAATTTTTCAATTACCGTCAGACCACAAAATAGAAGATTTTCAGTTTTCAAATTATGTGTACCTCATCGACTTGATTGATTACAGCCTTCTAAAATAAATACAGAATGCTATTAGGAAGGCCATTTCCTTTATGCATTCCATTAAAGGGACTTTGCTGTCAAAGGTCTATTCAAGTGCACTGAGTCACTTATTGCAAAGGTAAATCAGAAGGAGGATTTATATCTCCATGGCAACCACTGTAAAGGATCATCAGTTTGACCCCAAACATGGTACATTCAGCAACAACCATCTGTTCATTATTAATGTCACAATAGCAAGTCTACTGCAAACTGTTTTTGAAAAGACTCTGTAAGCTTTATATGCATGCATGCACGCTTTCATGTATTCCATGGGTGCGAAGTGAAAGGAAAGGACTTGATACTTACAGAACAAAAACAAATAGGTGTATAAAGACTGGTTAACACACTATTCATACACAATTTCATGTTCTACACTATATGAATTTAGACAGACAAAGGTGCATTATTAGGCAAAAAAAAAAAAAAATCTGCATTGCAAAATTCAGCTCGAGGGAACCAAACTGCACTTTTTCAGGCCTTCTGAACCATGAACCTGTGCAACTTTGATTTGCTTATGTGGTGACTCAAAGCAGGGTTTCCTATTACATCCTACACATCTTTGTCTAAGGGTTAGGGCAATCTTTAAAGAGACAGCTGAGCTACGATGAACTTGCCGATGGATGCGAAGTAATCGAGCGAGTCCTGGGATGGCCCGTGGTACACCGTCTCCCCCTTGGCGAGCAGGTGCAGAGTGTCAAAGAGTTTGAAGATGGAAAAGCGAGGCTGATGGATGGATAAGATCACCGTTCTGCCCTTTTTGGCCAGTCTGAAAATCAGAACATAAATATAGCATCTTAATAGCTACTATAATTATGCTTATCTGAAACAGAGCAGAGTCAACATGACATAGATGATGATTTTTGAAGGTGATTTAAACACGTGCTGTGAAACCTGATTGGAGACTGAGAGAGGAGAAAACGGTGTTATTAATCATTGCATGGTATGACTTTCCATTTTTTTCAGTAGATTAAGCCAGATTTTCTCTGTAACCTTGCTGCAAATCAGATCACTCTAGGGAAATGTATATGAAGTACAGCTGCTTTTCTATGCTAAGAGGCAATTTTCAAACATCACTAAAACTTTACATCCTTCTGAAGTGTCTATACAGCTTTGGGGCGACCAAATCCTATTCTTGGAAAGCGACTGTGTAAGGAATGACAAAATTGTAGTCACCAAACTGAGTAAACCATTTGACCACAACCTGTAAGTGCATTTATGAATGATGCTTTTAATGCGGACAACTAGACCATACCATGGTCAAGCTTTTCTAACATCAGAGGCATTTTTTCAAACATCACTAAAACTTTACATCCTTCTGAAGTGTCTATACATTTTGGGTTCAACCAAATTCTATTCTTGGAAAGCGACTGTGTAAGGAATGACAAAATTGTAGTCACCAAACTGAGTAAACCATTTGACCACAACCTGTAAGTGCATTTATGAATGATGCTTTTAATGCGGACAACTAGACCATACCATGGTCAAGCTTTTCTAACATCAGAGGCATTTTTTCAAACTTCACTAAAACTTTACATCCTTCTGAAGTGTCTATACATTTTGGGTTCAACCAAATTCTATTCTTGGAAAGCGACTGTGTAAGGAATGACAAAATTGTAGTCACCAAACTGAGTAAACCATTTGACCACAACCTGTAAGTGCATTTATGAATGATGCTTTTAATGCGGACAACTAGACCATACCATGGTCAAGCTTTTCTAACATCAGAGGCATTTTTTCAAACATCACTAAAACTTTACATCCTTCTGAAGTGTCTATACATTTTGGGTTCAACCAAATTCTATTCTTGGAAAGCGACTGTGTAAGGAATGACAAAATTGTAGTCACCAAACTGAGTAAACCATTTGACCACAAACTGTATGTGCATTTATGAATGATGCTTTTAATGCGGACAACTAGACCATACCATGGTCAAGCTTTTCTAACATCAGAGGCATTTTTTCAAACATCACTAAAACTTTACATCCTTCTGAAGTGTCTATACATTTTGGGTTCAACCAAATTCTATTCTTGGAAAGCGACTGTGTAAGGAATGACAAAATTGTAGTCACCAAACTGAGTAAACCATTTGACCACAAACTGTATGTGCATTTATGAATGATGCTATTAATGCGGACAACTAGACCATACCATGGTCAAGCGCTTCAGAAAGGACGGCATTAACGCTAGCTAGACAGCAATGAATAGATGGTATTTTGACACTGCATGCCTGTGGCCTTGTGTGCCTGGCACCAGTATATATTTTTCAAGGATTCTCACCAATTAATTCTCACTAATCCTTGCTATAAAAGGAGAGAGAGTTTCTGGGGTCCAGCTCAAATGGGCTATTAGAGAAGAGCATTATCAGTTTCACTCATCCAGCTAATCCGGAGGATAATCCATGCTTGATGACACCTTACTGGGAAAGCAAGAATGCTCAGTGGCCAAATACCAGGATTATTTTGGTTGTGGAGCGTGCGTGCCCGATCCGAGGTTATTCCACGTGAGCTCTCGATCATCATAATGTTAAATACCATGCTGCCAAATGTATACTGTTCCTATAGTTCATGATACAGAACCACCTTGCGTATCATGAATGGTGTACATAATGAGTGCATGAAGTTTGTGCTCTTCCCACTATACATTGATATATAACCATATACACTGTACCAGTCTTTCCTCTGCAATATTTCCTTAATGTAGACAGCATGCACATGGATATGAATAGGATGTCAAAATCAGGGCTGGTCCTATGATGCATGACAACTTCTACTGAGTCTTATTAAGAATATTCTATTATTCTTATGAATAGAATATCAAAATAAGGGTTATAGTCCTGTGATAAATGATTATTAAACAACGTTTACCACAGAATGCAACTTGACTTTCCTTCTATAATAGTTCACATCAGAATGAACAGGACCTCATAATGGACTGCTACAATCACATCAAAAGTACATAGCAATTGGAGGAGGAGGGTGGAGTGGGAAGGGGAAACTTAAAGGAATACTAGGTTTGTGTGCAATTGGTATGAGCCGATCACTAATAGAGTCAACAAACCCAGTATTAGAAAGTTTGACGCTATCATCCTGTAGCATCTTTTGGAATAGAGGAAAACAAGGCAATGTTGCATAACGCTTTTTACTGTAAATACAATGTGGGAGAGGGGGGCACTTTTTATTCAACAGTGGCACTGTCTTATCTGATTCCAGTGGCCTTTTCTGAGAAGAAAGAGTCAGGTCACAATAATTGGTCAGTTCAGCATAAAAGAAGGATTATTCTACTGTATCTTCAGGTGAGCACTAGCTGCTGGAACTTCGTCCGTGAGCCACTGGAATTCTTCACAGATGGTTCAATAGATGCTGCTATAGACTGAATGGGCAGAAAACTTCTCGGCACAGTGGCGAGTTGTGACTGAGAACAACAGCTCTCAGTAATATGATCATGCATGCTCCGACTGCTCTTAACTTGTGAATGTGAAAGGGTCTCTAGGAAAGAGAGTTGGAAGTACTTACGCAGCGAGTCTGCTGACCACTGTGAAGGCCGTATTGGCATCTAGTCCTGTCGTTGGCTCGTCCAGGAACAAGACGGATGGTCTGATTATGAGCTCCATGCCTATGTTTGTGCGCTTGCGTTCACCACCGGAGACTCCCCTGAGAAACTCTGTCCCTACCTGCTCACGCACAAGAGGTATTGAAACACGTTTGCCGTGAAGAATGGTACAAATCACACCAATTTAAAAAAAAGTTTGGTCCCTACTCATGCTGCAAACATAAAGTTTAAAATATGAGTTTGTAGAGGGACTTGTACACTCTGTACGTGAATAGCCAGTATATACACATGTGAAGGTGTTACATCAGGAATTATTTTCAAAGTTTAAATTCACACCATCATGCAAAATATTTCAAAAGTTTCATTAGGTGCGGTCAGACTGGCAAAAGATCAAGAAGTTTAAGATCACGAAGTCTTCCCGATCTTTTGTTGTGCGGTCACACTGGCAGCCAAACTTCTCTATCCTTGGATCGAGAAGTTTGGGTCATCAGTGCGTGAGGGCAAGAAAGAAGAAAGAGCGCGCCTTCTAATGGCTGGTGATTGTGCCATAAAAATGCACATCTGTACATGACAGTGGCCTCACGCTTCGTGACAAAGATCGCAAAGTTTCAGTTTCTTGCGGTCATACTGGCAAAAGATCGAGAAGTTTGGAGGGGGTGGGGGAAAAATCCCTAGTTGATGTGGGAAGTTTCGAGAGAAGTTTTGCGGGAAGTTTTGTGGGAAGTTTGCGGTCACACTGGCAAAACTTGGAGATCATAAAGATCACGATCTTTAACTTCTCAATCTTTTGCCAGTCTGAACACGCCTATAGAGACATTCATCAGAATTACAGGGCATGAATGTAACTGAAACAAATGAATTAAGAGCATGAAAGTCAGAATTTTCTCACATGAACTACGTAGAACATAAGACAACTGGATTCAAAGCATATATTTACCCCGTCATCTTTGTGCATATACCTTTGTATCTTTGCAGTCATCGAGACCAAGCTCAGTTATGATCTCGTCCACTCTAGCCCTCTTCTCTTCACTGGAGATGTTGCCAGGCAACCGCAGGGCAGCCGAGAAGGCCAGATTCTCCCTCACAGTCAGCGTTCCCATTATGACATCATCCTGACATGTACAACAACAAAATGCAATATCAAATACAAGACATCACTGCCTTGCTTGCTAAAAATATATCCCCATATATCTCCTGTATATGCCATACACATCTAGCGAGTCCAATCTTTTTGCGAATGACTCCCAACAAATTTGTTAATGATTATTATAATCACGATTTTGGAGTATTATTATTCATGTCACATATATGTCGGATTAGAGTTAATATTTTTCCCATTCTGTTAAATTTGCAAACATGCAGCACCTGGCTGGCAATAATTGCGAATTAACCCGGTGAGATAAATGTATATGGCCTACTCAGTAGTTGGTCACCGTATTTCTAGCTAAGAATTAATAAATTTCAAAAAGCACACTGAAATACCCAAACAGGAGTTCATTACGCACAAGTTATCCCATTTTCACAAAGGTGCATGTCATTGTCAGTATTTCTGAATTGTGTCTGTTTCATAATGGAGGCCTAGAAACAACCACCACACTGATGAAACCTGGTGTATTTTGAAGTTGGCACTGATTTAAATAGACCCTAACATATGATATCTTGAGGGAAAAACTATACAGGGATAACATGCTGGGACAATCTGTTCTCCCTTATCGTATATATATATATATATATATATATATATATATATATATGTATATATATGTTTGTATATATATATATAACTTGTATATATATATATATATATATATATATATATATGTATATATATGTTTGTATATATATATATAACTTGTATATATATATATATATATATATACATATACATATACATATATATATATCAGTTTTTCCCAGGAATTTCCAGGGAGTATGAGTTGTATTCTTGATAGTTGATACGTATACATTTCCTCTTGAGTCTCAGCACTTAATTGTAGACCAATACTTGATGGGAAGTATAGTATGTGCATAGCATATGCTCAGTCTTAACATATTTCATCAATATGATCAATTTGTTGTAATAAGTCCCTGGTCAGAACCCCTACTCCCCCCCCCCCCCCCCCCCCCCTCAACACAGCCGTCAACAAACTTTTAACTGCCATAATTGCTGTGAGCAACGTAATGATCGATGCACAATTTACATCCCACTGATTTGCACATCAATCTCACCTGGACAACGTAGCCAGAGCTCAGCTTGAAGTTGCTTGGGAGCTTGTTGCCATTGACGAGGACCTTTCCCTTGATTCCTCTTTTATCTTTCCTTCCTGCAAGGATGTCGAGCAGACTGAGAAAAAACAAACAAACAAACAAACAAAAACATCAAATCACAGAAACAATTCAAGGAGAAAAGAAATGCATGTCATCAATGACATCATCCTACGATCATTAATGAAATCTTGTTCGTTTGATTTTATCTTTCTTTCCTGCAAGGATGTCAAGCACCTGAGTATATAAAAACAAACAAACAAAAACACCAAATCACAGAAACAGCTAGAGAAGCACTCTGAGAGCGGAGACCTCCGCCAAGCATGCAGCTCATTTCCACCACTGATTTTGTTCTACCATAGAGATATCAGTGATTTCCACCCATACATACCTATAGCATTGTGTGCTGAAAAGTTGCCCGATTTCCCAACATAGAAGCCTTTGTTACGTTATAAACCCTCAGCTGCACGGCACGCCTCGCCCTAGCAGAAACTAGAGCACGCATTTTAGTGCGCGCATGTAAACCTCACATACGCGCAGCCTGAACTCCCAAGTTCATTGACCCTACCTGCCAAAATATAAAAAATCCTTTATAAATTCCCCCCAAATTCTCCGAATTACTACCAAAAGTTAACTGTTTGTTACTTGTGTCATTCTCAACCTGCAAGTTTCATCTAAATCCGTGCACAACTTTTGGAGTTATTTTGCACACAGAAAAACAAACAAACCAACGAACACACAAACCAACAGTAAAGAAAACCTAACCTCTTCCCTTGGCGGAGGTAATCAAAGGAGAAAAGAAATGCATGTCATCAATGACATCATCCTTCATTAATGAAATCTTGTTAGTTGATTGGTATACACAGCGTCAGGTGACCACACATACAATGCAGCATTGCTACACTGAAGACAAAATGTTACTTGGGAAATATGTGCCACATGCCATGATGTAATATTCAAGGTATATTAGATAGCATGCCTATTAAAGAAAATGATATCTGTAGTGGCCCCGCAGACCAAAGTGAATATTCACATCCACTGCGCCATACACTGAATGGTTGCCTGTGCTCTTAAAATGTAACAAACAACAAATCTAGAGGAACCCTTATCACATTATGAAGTGACATTGTTCTGTGATTAAAAAAAGAACAATTGTTTGAGGACATCAGACAAGTATCCTACACGATTTCAAGCCTCTGGTAATATTATGGAAACCACATTCACAGAAATTGCAGTATTTTCTTTGGGGCTATAACCCTCAAAAAAAAAAAAAAAAAATTGTACTATATCTGTCACCTAGGAATCCATAGTTTCAAACAGCATCTCAGTGCATGGTAGATCTGTTCACTGTTCACCACATTTTGAAGTCATATTTTTGTGGTGAATCTCACATGCTGAAGTCATCCTATGTGAATGTTTTGAAGAGCATGACATATTTATTGTAGTTCCGAGTTATATGTTGGGACTGAAGAAACGAGATCAAATATCAGAAAGTCCTGCGAGTTGCCTACTAGATTCATGTCAGTCAATAATAGAATTTGCAGAACTGCATAGACCTAGTAAAGAAAATGGAATTTATGTTTTTCAAGAAAATTGCATATATATGTTATGCATGTACAATGTACAAATAGTATATATGCACTTTCCTTGAAAGACTGCCCTACAATAAAATAGTTGATTTTGATTTTTTTTTTCCAGAAACACAACTACTTTCTGTAATCATGTGCCTCATATCTTGCAATGGAGACATACAGAGCATTTTTTTTTTTCATAGTACAGATACATGGCTCAGGAATTGATACTTTCTGCTAAATGTGTCAAATAGCAAAAAGTGCTGGTAGTGGATAAAAAGTGAATGAATGCACTTACAAGTATCATATTTCATTTGAAGCATCTGAATTGAATGTATGTATACTGATTATTCTGGCAATCACCTACATGTATGTAGGGATTATTCTGACCTTGTTTTTTACTGAGTGTGCATGTGTGCAATGCCAAAATATAGCTTGCAACCTAAAATCCTGTCCAGGTAGGGAAGTGTATGGCAGGGCTGAAGAATAGAATTCTACAATCTAATCACTGCACACACACAAAATAACATATGTGACTATACAATGTATATTGCATGACAGTCTGAAGCGTACTTGAACCACTTTAGCAGCCACGCCGTCAAGATACATGTATGCCAGAACTCCAGATAACTGTGCTCATGAAATTATGGGTCACTGAACATAGTTGATGGACACTGTTCATAGTGTCAGATGACCTTTCACAGGAAACAAAACTCTTTGTTAGATGGTGAACAAACACAATTGGCTTGTCTATGATGCAAATCCTTTCATACGATTCTCACACGTTTCTTCTCTGAATATGTTGACAATCGGCATCCCACATCAAAGGCCACAGTTAGTTGTTGCTCCAGGATCTATTGTACATCAGATATCCTTATTGCACAAAAAGACTGCGAACCAATGACACCGTTGTGCGATCGTGCGTATCACTGTCACGCAGAAAATTGTAGTTATATCACTAGGGTGTTTTTTTTTTTTTTTAATTCAGCCATAACTTATACAATATATGACACACAAGGCACTGATTCTTGTTACTACCATGCATTCCTATGTAAATGGAATAGTGACGAAATTGAATAATTACATTCATATCTATTTATCTAACAATGTATATTTGTGATATATATGTATGTGTGTGTGTGTGTGTGTGTGTGTATTATGATAAATAAAAATGTTACATAGATTGTGTACACATCCATTATATGCTATGAAGAGAAAGAGGGGGGATAGCTAGTCTACAAGTTTTATCTAGTGTCTTTATAAACTTCACTCTTTCAAAATCATGTGCATATCTGAGTGATATTATAGTTTCCAGAATAAATAGTTCAGCTACCTGTGAAACAACAAATATTGCATTTTGTATCACCCCCATACACACTGCTATAGTTCATACACGTGTACCTGCATATGCAAAGCTTCATGTGAATACCTACTATCATGCAAACTATCCCTGACTATAAAAAAAAAAAAAAAATATATATATATATATATATATATATATATATATATTATATTGATTTTTACTAGCAATCAGTCTTCAACAACATTAATAAAACAATGCACTGAGCACTCAGGAATGTAGATTAATATGCCTACTACATGTCAATGCATACGATGTAGTATCAGTTTCATGCATAAAGAATGGGCTGCTAACATCTCATCCAGCATGATGTGTGGCTTTATTGCTTTCTGTCTTGTGTGTGGATACCCAACTGTGTCTGAGTTGAATAATTCATTATTTAACTCCTAACTGGCCAGGTCCACAGCTAAATGACTTGAGCTGGCAATCATTACTGTAAAATGCAAAAACATTTGGGCATGCATGAAGCAGGAAACCTTTGTAGCTGCATGAAACTTGCGCGAATTGCTGCAGGCATTTAATGCATTGTGAGGGCAAACACTTTCGCACGGCTTTCACATTCGCAAATATCGGTTCCTCACAAAATTTGTGGCAGTTTAATGCACGCAAAAAGTTCTATTTTTTATTTACAGTGAGCGTGGCATACGCAGCAAATGATCCAGCTGCCACCTCACGTGACCTCAGGATGCACTCTTTGATGGCGGGTTGAAATGCTGTTGTACTTGTTTTTGTTTTGTTTTGTTTTCTCAACTGTGAGGAGTCTGCGTTGTGTAAAATGGCACGCATGACCGTTCCTTGCTCCCCTGACGAGGCAAGTGTTCACTCTGAGTCAGAGGAGCATGAGCTGTGTGGATTTCTTTTTGTGGTTTACAATAGCTTCGCCTGTACCCTTCGGTTATATCGGCATAACAACTCATGCATTGATCAGCATGGTTCATATGCCTTTGAAAAAAAAGTAAATTTCAACCTCTCAATGCATTGAACCCCATTAAAGAATTATTTCTATTCTAAGTAGTCTTTCGTGTACATTTTTGTTCAAGTTGAGATACTCTGATTAAAGATAGCACCGAAAAAAGCTGCAATAATTTCTCAAAAGCGCTGATCATGAGATATGCCTATATCACAGACTCTTTGGAGCTGAACACCTACAAAAAGAGTCTGATGCATATCTCAACACCTGTTTGCTAGCTAAACTAGCTCATAAGCTTACACAGGCTTTATACAACAATCTGACCCACACAAACATTTTGCTGAGTCACTGCACAACATATACTGGCAGTGTTGAGACGTTTTCAGTTTCAACTTCATAGTGTCAAACGGGGGTGATTGTTAACGGTTGTTTAATGGACTGACCGACACAGGCCATCCAGGAAGACTTCCCATGTTTGGTTAAACTTAAGTGTCAATGACCATGCATCCCCAAACCAGCAACTTTTCAATACAGCAGGCTAGGTGCATTGACTGTTTGACCATGCCCTAGCAGAAGGGAGGACATGCACATCCAGATTTAAACCGGTACCCCACAAAGATTTTAACTCGCACAGCACGGTGAATCTTGGTAGGCACTTGTCACCTACTAAACTAGTCTTATCTCTTATTGGGCTTGGATTTACATTATATTCAAATGCTACTTTGAGGCACTGCACACTGCATCCCTCTCAACATGATGATAATGAACTCAAGCATGATAGCAATTTTGACAACACAATAATAGCTGTCATATTTTGTACATGCACGTGCATGTACATGTACAATTCTAATAGCGGCAGGCGAATGTGATGCCCCAGAACACATATCCCGAGGCTAGTGCCAATCACATATCTCATTTCAAAACCATGTGCTTGCCCTTTCAGAGGAGAGGTCTAAGGACTCATTTTGCAATATATACTTACGACGTTTTGCCACTTCCAGTCGGTCCAAGCAGTGCGTTTAGTCCAGGTGCAAATACGCCTCTACAGATGTTCAAAGTGGTTCCAGGGACAGCCAGACGCAGAGATCGAACGATGCCAACATACAAGAGTGAAAAATGAAGGCATATATTAGATATTAATTTTCTTTGAAATAAACTTTTTTTTTTTTAATGTGCGTGTGTGTGTGTGTGTATGTGTATGCCCTGAATACTTTGAAATGCTAATATCAAATTCAAGAAGCATAACATTGCTCTGGATTTCATGACAGTTTGAATGTTCACACGACATTTGTAACATTCAAAGTTGTACACTTTGATGATTATCTTGTACATGCAGTCCTGAACTACAATGTGCCTTCACACGACACCTAACCTTTAAAGATTGAATTTTTGAGCTAGATCAGTCCCACTCGATGATTAAACTACAGAACAAGAACAAATACACTTGTACACACACACGAAGCACTTGCCATAAACCCAATATGTGTGATGATACAGCGACAACTAATTATAATGGAAGATCGAAACGTCAAACCAATGTTGTGTGAACGTAACTATTGTGACAGTTATTATGACTCTCCTGCCTTAATGCCCACATCATGTACTAAAGTCTAATTTAAAAACAGCTGCTACACACAGATCTTGACAACAGAGAAATGACATGTTACACAGAAAGAAAAACAAATGTGGCAGATGTCAATTGGCAACAACTTTAGGACATTATTTGTCAGGATTACAATAATCGTCTCATTTGAGGTAGTGTCAGAAATACACTGAAAAGTATACAATTTGCATTGTATATCTATGTCTGTGTACATACATGTAATTATCTACATACATGGATACATTATAAAACATACCAAATACATGTATCACACATACTCCTTAAAGATTAAGATAGGATACTACTTCTGAATTACAATTGAAAGTATTTATGGTATAAAAAAAAAGGCATTGGACCATGAACAAAAATCAATAATGAAGTGGTGTGGACATTCCACATTTTCTGAAGATTAGAAAAAATGTCATTGGCATACACTGTACATTCTTTGATCTCATATCTTTGTATATACTGTAAGCTCTCGAACTGGGGTAAAAGAAATTGACTTTGCGCTTACGTAATTCCCTTTAGGATTTCTTTCTCTCCCCCCTTCTTGCATCTTCCGCCAGTCTGCACGAAGTAGTGTACGTCATGACAGGAAATGGTTGCAGCACTGGACAAGGTCTGTCAGAAAAGATGAAAAAACAGAAAGGAACATCATCATGACTTCAAATTCGGTCTCAATATAATTTCTTGCTTGGTGTGGCCTCACTGACCATCCAATCCACAATAATGTCCTCCTCACTAGGTACACCAACCAGCAGCCCTGAAGGTAAATCCTCATCGCTTGTGTGCACACTAAATACAGAAATACAGCTGTAGATTCAAATATGATCAATGAGAGTGTTAACTTATTTGTCTAAATAAAGAGTGAAAGATACATTTGTATTGTTTCTATTGGGAGTAGTGATTTACACAATTTTTGAGTAGTCACATTTGATGCATACAATGTGACTGTAAGTCGGTTGTATCACAAAACATCCTACCATATAAAAATTTTGCAATTATAAGCCCAAAATATGAGGAGATATCACTATTTATCTCAATAAACCATAACTGTAGACAGTTTATCCTAGAAACAATATTCTTAAGGCACTGACGCTGGGTTTTTGTTTAATCTGCAAATGGTAAATGCCTTTAAAACGTTTGGCCCGAAGTCAATAAGGTGGTAAATCTTTGTCCATGGTTTAAACCATGGACAAATGTATGGGGATCAAACCAAGTGCCACATGGCCAATTTCATTATGAAATGGTCATTTCGTCAACGAAATGACTGATTTCATAACAAAATAGGCCATGCCACACTTGGCGTCCCATACAAAACTATGGTCTTTGTCCATGGTTTAAACCATGGACAAAGATTGTACCACCTTCATGAATTCGGCCTTTGTGTCTGGTGCATCTCAAGTGATTTTTTTTTTTTTTTTTAAATGATCCAATATAAAATCATACATAATTCATGTACAATGTACAATGCAAATATTAAGAATGTACATGCCAGAGATGTCACCAATACAGGAAAACATAGGGGGCTTATAAAATCTTCGTGATCGGAGATCTATTCAAACTTATGAAAATAAAAATGTAACAACAACACGAGGGACAAACCCAGACACAGAATCTACATTTGTATCTTTTTTTTTTCTGTATGTGCAAGGTTACACTTCTTCAAAACTGAAACGTTTGGGTTTTTTTTTTCTCCCTTCGGCCGTGACAGGCAGTGTTTGGCAACTTATAATCTCTACTGCAGTCAGCCAAGGAGGAATAGAATTAGAAACACAACCAGAATCAGAAACACAACCAGAATTGGCTTATCATATTATTCTACAGACTACCATGTCCTTGCTACTGTAAAAAGTACATGTACACCCCTGTAGGTATGCTTTACAAAATTGTAGGACAGAAGTGGAGCGCGGCTAAATGGCTGCAAACACCATCAGCTCAACTGAATCTTTAAGTTTCACTTAGTTTTCACTACAATAGTGCCACTTGCAGTTAGAGAATGGAGTCTACATGAAGCCATACATTGGGCACAACTCGGTGATAAAGACCCAATAGCATGGGCATTCATGGATGACCCACTAAATTTGCTGACAACAGTGTGCATTAAAAGACCAGTCAGCGAATACATGCATCAAAGCGTATGCTCAATCGGTAACGGTCAACTCCAGTCAAGATTCTTTGGCTGTGTGTGGTGTACTTGCAATTAAAATTACAAATCAGTAATGAAGCTGAGTACCGGTACACAAATCATTAGAGGGATTCTCAAATACATGTACATGTATATCTGCACTGGGCCAGCCTTCCCTCTCCGTGGATCCCCACGCCATCGAGTCCTTTAAAAAAAAAAATATATATAATATATATAAAACTCATCCAGACAGACAGATTTTTCTGTTTATCACTGACATAGTGACATGACCAGCCCTGAATCAGTGAATTAAACTTCTGAAGGACATACAGATTAACTGACATCAGACTCCATACAAATGTTGTGTCCACAGACTGTGCATTCACCCAACAAACCACAAGGGATAAATACATCTCATGTGTATCTTCTTTTTTTTCCGTGGAATACAGCCCAGTGGAATCTCCGTTTTGAGTGAATGTGCTCATGGACTAATATTTTCATAAAATATGTCTAGAGCTCTAATCATTGCTCTCTGTTCCGTTATTCTGAGATAGGTGTGCAGGAATGAAGATGTTCAACCTTTCTCATTGTACGGCTCAAAGAGTTTTTGAGGAACAAAAATGAGCTTGCACTACTGGATGAGAGCATTTAAAGAGAAAAACACATCTATCAAAGTGATTAAAGAGAAATTATTGCATTGGTAAGAGAAACATGATAAGTAGAATACCCATTGAAATTGGTTGAAGAACCAATCTAAATTTTGGAAATAGAAAAACATTAAAATATAACACTGACTTACATGATTTTTCTTGAGCACATACATGTACTAACTGGACGTTTTATCACATAATACCAATGTGTCTAACCAGATAAAGATAAACTAACTCGACAATGGCAGCTCATATTAAAGTAATGTGACTTAAAGTGAAGAGTAGACACCTCTAGAGTAGGAAAAGTAAATACAGCATTATGTCTCTTCTTTCTGTAAACTATAACTGACAAAAACGTCAGCACACACACACACATGCATACCCTGACAAAAACATACACCAGCACATTAACAATACACCAGATGCCATTTTCACAAACACACCCCTATTATGCTTAAATCTCTTATCAATTCAGAATGATATTGATAACTACCATAATACATGTACCTTTCAAGTAAAATACACTTGAAAGCTTTCTTAAAACATTTTACCGTCTTCTTACATTTCACATCAGAGTGGATAGAATTCTAGATTTGAGGGCCTTGAAAAAATGTTGACTTTTTGTAGGAGGATGTTCGAATCTGAGTGAAGTAAAAATTTCTACAATTTCTTGTGCCATAATCAAATGATTATCTTTGTTTAGTTTAAAATAATCAAGTAACGATACAGGTAAAATATCATTATAGCATAAGAACATATATACCGCACTCTGTAATAATCATGTACTTGTATCATACACAGTTAAAATAGACAAAGTAGATAATATTGGCAAAGAAGGCACCCATACATATGTGTATGGTGAATGCGAGACTATTCTAATAGCTCGCTTGTTAAACAGTCTCTGCATATTCATACTCAATAGATTTCCCTCATGCTAACCCTTTATACAATAATTAAAATGTGGTAAACCATCAAAGTCAACCCACCGACACTGTTCTGCTAGACTATTGTCACTGACTGTACTCGTCCGGACGAGTACTGTATCCGGCGATACCCGGGTGTTTGAATAGATTCAATATATTATAGTACCTGCCCCGATCAAAAAACAGAATGAACTGACGTAAAAACACATGCCGGTTACTCACGGAGTTTTCAGCCATAATTGATAGTTTCAGTCCGTGCCTTGTTACCACTCAACGATCCAGTTCACTCTCGATGAATGAGAACAGCTGCTTCCGACGTACACGAGAGTAGTATGCAGTCTAAATCTTCAGTAGATAATCAATCCAATCCTACGATTGTTACGAGATTTAGCATGCGCGGACTCGCACTATGTGTAAACAAACACTGAACACTGTCTGTACGCAGCTGGAAGAACGAGCATCGAGATGCGGACAGCGCACGGACTACCAACCACATCACTTTCACCGTTACCGGTACGCCACCCACATGTATTGGAGGATGGTCGTGGCCCGTGTGCGACCCTGTGCGACATCGACAATGCACAAGCTCGAGGTTACTCCGCGCGCGCCTGGAATACGTCGAATTCTATGCACATGAACCTGTACAGTATCTATCAAAGACATTAAAACTACCGCACCTCATCGCTAGTCAGTCAGACCGCAACGTCCTGAAAAGCCTTCGCATTTATCGTACGCGTATGCATGGACCTCGCGGACATGAATACGTAATGAGCTGGGAGACCACATTTTTAGAGTGTCTGTAAATCTAAACGACATTATCAATCTTCATGATTTATACATCGATAAAAAGCTGAAGAGTTGTACTTTGATGAAATTCGAGCACTTGAAAGATTATGACATATAAAATATACTGAACAAGGAAATTACAAAACACAAAATTTGCATATTTTTCATTCTTCTTAAGGGGTACACTAGACCGACGAAATTAAGGTGGACCAAAATGGAAGAGATATAAAATGAAAGAGGAAATATCATTCTATGAAAACATAATGACTTTATGTGGACTGATCCTATGAACGGGTCAGGTTGGCGAATAAATCATTGCGTTGTACAGTTAATTTTGACGAGATTTCAGTTTGCAGAGAATACGCGTTTCTGATTGGTTAATTCCCTCTGAGTGGAGAGTTGAACGCACCTCGCGGAATGACAGTAAACGTGTACTCTACATAACAGTAATACACTGTGTGTAGATGACAGTGTAGGACCCTATGGTGTGTGTGTGTGCGCGCGCGCACAATGTATAGTATACGCGCTCAGGTTCAGGCAACTGCAGCTGCGACAAGATCTCCACGTAAACAACAAGAACAACACTCCACTCTGATCGACAGCTCAACTTTGGCTTGAACTTTTTTTGCCGGCACAACTAGATAGAGTAGAGTGCATTAATAAATAGCAAACAAATCAATAATAAAAGATCTAGCACTAAGTTTGCACACATGAGTTCTTTTGGGCTCTCTTTTTGGTATTAGAGTAATTATTCCTTATTAATTTACTGTATTCATCGCTGAGTAATTTATCTAATGATACCCTGGGAGCGCATGATCATTCATGTATCTCAAATTGCCACACTATGATTTTTACTCGACGAGACTTTCAATTTTTATTGTTTTCTAAGCGAGGGACCAATTCAGTTCTTAGTGTGCTATTATAACAGGTATATCTAAAACGTTGACTATTATTCATGTGGTGATTCAACCTATGAACGGGTCGGGTTGGCAATAAATAGAAAGCCTTGTTCTAATTTGTTTCAGGGTCGTTTGGAAAATATCGATATAATGCAGAGATATGAATAATGGTATCATAAGCTCATTTTGTATAATGTAAGCATTAAAAGGTGTGATTTATTTCAAATATTCACAAACTATGTCAATTAGTCACGGATAGTAGATCTTCATGTCGCCAATAAGTGAATCTCGTAGACCATGCACTTTGTCTCTGAATTATCTCGCAAAATCTCGGGTGCTGAGGAGGACATGCGCAAAAACCTGCGCGTACGATAAATTTTTGATTTGAGCTCATTAACAGCAGCGTTGCGGTCTGACTGTAGTGGCAAAACCTCAGTGCTTCGAAAATTACCGTTTCACACACACAAAAAAACCCCCAAACGGTCACAGAACTTCTTTTGAAGTGCACGCAGTCATGAGCCGAGGCGAAGCTATCCTGTCTTAGACGTGTGTGACGTCCACACACACACGCATTTCACAGTGCGATAATCTTCAAAACTTGAAGCTGCACTCTACCTGGAAGAAGAAGAAGAAGAAGAGAGTTTTTAGATTATTATTGTGTGTGTGGGGGGGGGGGGGGGGAGGGGGAAGGGGAGCTGCTGTGGGCCAAATGGGGTTAAAAATCACCCCACCCCCACCCCAATATCAATGAAGAATCTCTTGGCGGAACCCTTTAACATAGGCTAAAGTCACAAGGTTTGGTTTGTGTGTGCTTTTTTTTCTTCTTCTTAATTTTGCAAGCTTCCATCAATTTATTTCTTGAAGAGAATAAAGTGCATGTGCGTACGTGGGGGAGGTTGCAGCCCCAACCCTCCACTCGGTTCCACGGCATATAATACCAGCTGGACTTGCATAGGCCTAATCATTCTCAAAGACGTCTACTTTTTATGACTTGCGCAGGTTTGTTAAAAATCTTATACAAAAGTATGTAAGTTTATTTTTAACAGTTTATCAGATTCTCAGGCACTGGGTAGGTCTATAGAAGGCTTACTAGAAGTTTTCTTTTAATAAGTACTCCTGAATGATAGATGCTCTGATGCTGATTGTAATAGACCTACATACTCTTTTATTAGGGATGGTACTTAATTCTTATCCTCCCTTGTTTTTTCACCTCCTTTTTCCAGATTGCTTGTGTTGTGCAGGCAGTGTGTGTGTGTGTGTGTGCGTGTGTGTGTGTGTGTGTGTGTGTGTGTGTGTGTGTGTGTGTTTGTAGAATTTGGTGCATAAACATCATCTGTAGTTTAGGTATATACCATTTTCATGTTTTATATTCTTTATCTTACTTTGTTAACCCTTTGAAAACTAGTCCTGAGTTTACTCAGACAGGTGTCTATGGGAAACATTTGATAAAGCCAAACCAGCTTGTTCTCAATGGGTTAATCTACTCCTTATAAATATGTATCTTGTACCAAGACTATCGCACTGGTCTCCATGAACGGCCTTCCATAAACCTCTGTTACCAGACGAAGAGGAGACGTTGAGGGCGTTGAGGGAAGTAAGCTTGTTGCTGCCATAGAGTTATACTGAACTGAATCATGGTGTGCTGCAACATGGGTACTGTATCGCCTGTCTGATCACGGCCATCACGCATGTGTCAATGCGTAATGGTTCATTAGCATAATTTGATAATAATACTATGGGCAATTAGTATGGAGCACCAAGTGTCGCATGGCCTATTTCGTTACGAAATCAGTTATTTCGTCGATGAAATTACCATTTCGTTATGACGAAATGTTCTTTTCGTTAACGAAATGATCATTTCGTCGACGAAGTGCAAATTGTCCATGGTTTAAACCATGGTTTCAATTGTACCACCTTGGCCATGGTTTAAACCATGGTTTTAATTGTACCACCTTGGCCATGGTTTAAACCATGGTTCTAATAATTGTACCACTTTGGCCATGGTTTGAACCATGGTTTCAATTGTACCACCTTGGCCATGGTTTTAACCATGGTTTCATTTATTGTACCACCTTATGGCCATGGTTTAAACCATGGTTTTAATTGTACCACTATGGCGCTCCACTTTAATTTGGCGCTCCATACAATTGTCCATGGTTTAATTAAACCATGGTTTTAAATGTACCACCTTCGTGAATTTGGGCCATAGAGTCATATTAAAAATACGAACCATGATTGACAACAGAAAATACTAACATAATCAATATCTAAATAATATCACATTCATTTAACGATACTCATCACATTGCTCTAAAATTATTTTCATTGTACACTAGCATGATACAAATTACGTAGCAGCATACGAGGTTGCATGATTTATAAAATGTTGGTATACATGGTTTTATTATTATGGTACGTGTACTAATAAACGGTGCCGAGCATATCTGGTGCCCGGTATATTGTTAAAGTATCAATGGCGTTCCTCGCGATCACCTTTTCTTACTTGACCCAAAGAATAGTAAAATATTAAAATCCTCTATCAAAGCACCTATTCTTATCACAGTAATCTAGGAGAGTGACGAATGAAATGCTAAATATGTTATTTTGTGATCGTTGGTGATGGCATTCCCACATACTTTCAGGATATTGGATTTAAAAAAAAAAAAACCCACAGGGTTTCAGAACAAAAAAAAAAAAAAAAAAAAAAAAACTACAGACACACGCAGTCTAGATCTGGTTTTAATTTGTTATAACCCCTGAGGGATTCAATGACTATTTGGCCCTTGTCTTGGAAAATATTTTGAAAAATGTAGAAGAGTGGTCTTCTTTAGATATGACACATGCAAACTATTTGAAGATCTTTTTTTTTTTTTAAAGAATGTTTGGCAAATATGTGTACCTTCAATGTACCTCATGATACTCCTTTTGCGAATGAATTTTTAAGCCATTTAGTTATTCCCAGAATTTTGTGCTAATTTGATTCATAAAGTAATATATACGGCATTGATTGTATCAAACATGGTACACTAGAAGAAAATAAACTTATCACAACTGACGAGATGTCAAGATGCCAATACAGTCCTGAAAACCAAGCGACTGTTATAGTAAGCCCCCACCCCTTATACGGTGTATAGATAAACCTGATACACCCGAGCTTAGTAATGATTTTGTATGCACAAACACTTACGATGAATGTTAGGTGTATTACCACGTCGTTGCAAGTATACAGAAGATGCAAAGTATAATATACACTCAACTCGTAAAGCTGGCATTATCACATCTTCACTACATAAACATAATGTATACATATATATATATATATATATATATATATATATATATTGTAACGAAATTCGGTGGAACCGATTCGATTCAACCGTTCGATTATAATGTGTCATAATCGATTGTACCGATAGCATAGAAAATGGGCGATTATCGGAATGTTGGACAAACATTTCAAGGTGGTAGTGCATAATTATGAGTTTTAACATTTATTATTACATATGTGGTTACTTGTTAGTCATGGGCAAGTTTGGATTATTTTAATACCAGCTCCGGTTTAGACCGATGATACATGCCGAATTATAGTAACCATGTACAAGAGATACTGCTAAAATGTATAATCGTTGTACGAATTTAATAACCACGCCAACATTGTAAATAATTTGAACGACTACTGCGAGTATTTTCCGCATCGCTCACGGCCGTGCGGGATTGCCTCCTTTATCCGCGATAGGAGGGGAGGCATATAAACAGGCCGTTGTGTGACATAGTCCGCAATAAGTAGCCCGTGAATGATACATTTCAAATGTGTTGTTAATGTTCACTTCTATATGTAATAAACTGTACATGTGTTCCTGAATTGCTGCCTTCACTGTGTCTTCTTGAGAGTTCTATCACCAAGCAGCGGTATGCAGAGTTGGTGGTACATGTTCCTGAGCTGGAACAACGTTCCTGTTGGATTTCGGGTATATTGGTAATGTGACTTGTCGCATAGTCCGTGCCCAATCCAAGTTCCAGTCGTCGTCATTGGATTTCGGGTATAATGGTAATGTGACTTGTCGCATAGTCCGTGCCCAATCCAAGTTCCAGTCGTCGCCTGAGGAAGTTGGTAACGGTGCGATACAGCACTTTACCCCGTGCCAACGATACCTGTGCCACCATATGGTTGTGAAAGGTGTTCCACGTTAGCGTGATTGAGTTGGTAACAAAACTTGGTAGCAGAACTTGGTAGCAAAAGTTGGTAACAAACTTGGTAGCAGAACTTGGTAGCAAGAGTTGGTAGTAAAAGTTCGTAACAAAGTAAGTGTACCAATCCAACATCCTCTACAAGTGACGCTTGGGAGTGACATACTCTAAGTGATGCTGAACTTGGTATGTGTGCCGCTTGTGTTAGTGAGCTGCTTGTGACACAACATAATACATGGTAGCGTTACAGACTTTGTAGTTTTAGTAATTTAAAGGGATCGTTGTAAACTGCAACAAAACGAACCCCGCCTACTCGGCCATCCTGACACGGCTCGCGGAGGCATTTGTACAAACAGTCGAATACACTCTATTACTTCACGACGAGAAGGCGAGTTCGTCACACATGGTGTCAGGAGTGGGATTCCTATTTGTAACTTTTGTATGAATTAATGTAGTTAACTGGTGTTTCACTATGGCACGCCAAACGCCATTGTTGGAGTTGTCGCTTTTGCTGGAGAGCAAGATCAGTGAAATCGACGACTTGATTGCTCAGGTGTCCGAATCGGTTCGCAAACAAACTGGAGTAACGCCAACTTCCGTTTCAAACTCACGCTGCTCACCGATGACACTTGGAGGGCGCCTTAACCAGTCGTCACAACCAAGCTCGCCAGTGGCCGTGACACCTCAGCTGTTTGGAGATGCGAATAGAGAGGTGGAGTTGTCAGCTCCGCCATCGGCAAAGCTACTACCTCAGCAGCATCAAACTCCAATGCAGCAGTCGCATTCATCTCGTACAAGTGAACAGCCTGTTACATTTGGAGGACAACCAGATGTAATGCCACACCAGTTTGGTCCGAACCAGCGACGTCGAACAGAGCTCTGGGACCAGAGACGTCATTTTGATGTTCAGACCAACAGAAGCAACCAGCCGGCTGTCATACCAGATAGATATGATGGCAAGGGACCTGTGCTAGATTATCTTTGCCATTTCGAAGCTTGCGCTGGAGTTAACCGCTGGACGGAAGTAGAGGCTCTCCAGTACCTGGCTGCCAGCTTGAAAGGAACTGCTGTCAAAGTACTAGCACAGCAGACGGGACGTCAGTTGACATACCAAGAACTCGTTAACCGCCTGAAGCACCGCTTTGGACCTGTTTCGCATTCAGAAGTATTCCTGGCAGAACTGCGTAGCAGACGACGCAGACCGAAGGAAAGTTTGCAGGAGCTAGGACAGAGTATTCGCGAGCTTACATCCATGGCATATCCTGAATTCGAGGAAGCAGGCCAAGATAAATTGGCTCGAGGTCACTTTCTCGATGCTATAGTTGACCGGGATATCCGAATCGGCCTTTTCCGAGCTCAGCCTCGTACGCTCGACGAAGCCATACAAGCTGCTCTCAACACAGAAGCATTCCTGCGGATGGAGAGCGACCGTCGACAGTATAACCGTGTCTTGTTGTCACAGGAGGAAGAACAAGATGTGGCTGTGAAGGATGAAGACATTGCTGACAAACCCATGGGGGTGTGTGAAAATAACACCACTCTCATGATCGAAGCAGTGAGCGATCTAATAAAGAAGAGGGAGAAGGAGCAGCCAGCGCCAGTGCCGAGAAACGACTTGGCATTAAAGACTGAGACACTCCCTACAAGCGAACAGAAGGAGGACAGTCAGCCTTCTAACAAGGAGGACACATCCAAGGAGGGTACGAATCCTCCAGACGACGGGTGCACACCAGCCAGAGAGGCGTCCGAAACAGAGACATCTCAACCGCCACTACCTAGTTCCGCAGCTTCACTTCTGTCATCCACGTTCCAGAAAGGACTGTACGTGAAGTTGAACGTGAATGGGCAGGAGGTGATATTTCTGGTAGACAGTGGTGCATCGCAGTCATATGTCTCAGAAGGAATGTACCTGCGAATGAGACCTGAGCGAAAGCCACCACTTGAACCAGTGACAAGCATCGTTCGTCAAGCAGATGGATCTCGGCTGAAAACAAAGGGACATGCAACCATGGAACTTCAGCTTGGCTCCTGCTTGTGCCATGTTGACTTGGTAGTAGCTGACATAAGTGCTGAGGGCATCCTTGGTCTGGATCTCCTGATTGGTCTGCAAACCACGCTAGATTTCGAGAATATGCAGCTGCATACTCAATGGGTATCTCTCCCATGTATAAACAATGAGAGACAGAAATGTGCAGCAACGACAGTACCAACATTGGTAAAAGGAACAGAGGTAGCCAACCTTACCAGCCTTGCTGAGGACGACACGGAGACCACGCCTCTCGACGGAGGCATATCTCAGAATCGTGTGCCGCCAAACAATCTGGATGACTTCTGTCAATGCAGTTTGACAGAAACTCCCCCAGAAAGCAATTCATCGGCATGCCAGCCTCTGAGAGACGACTCAGAGGTGTTCTCTACAGGCCAAACAGAGCTACAAAGGAATGCTACACTTCACCAGCGTGTCAACGTCAGCAGAGCAGCACCAGTACGAGTGTGTGACGACTCTTCCTCACCTGCACGCTATTCTCGGTCACCGGGAAGGCCACCTGATTATCTACCCCGATCGAGGAGCCGATCTCCGTTGAGGCACGTCCGTTCCTCTCGTCATACATCGGATTCATTCTGGCACACCATGCCAGGGTGAAATGTGACATCCCTCGTGTCGACCTGTCTGCTGCAAGGGAGGAGCCAGGTCAGGAAATCAAACGAAGAGACTGTTGAACTCTTAAAAGACGAGTTTGCGACGAACAATTAATCTATATGACAGTTGGACAGCTTTGAACTAAAGACTGTAGTTGTCTCATAACGTTGTTATGGACTGTACGTAGAGTTTTGCAAAGGAGCAAAACGTTCAATAATGTTTGTAGTAGTACACTTTGTTGTCATTTTTTGCTCTCTGTGTGTTCGGCTCCAGGGACGAAGCCTGCATGGGGAGGGAAGCCATGTAACGAAATTCGGTGGAACCGATTCGATTCAACCGTTCGATTATAATGTGTCATAATCGATTGTACCGATAGCATAGAAAATGGGCGATTATCGGAATGTTGGACAAACATTTCAAGGTGGTAGTGCATAATTATGAGTTTTAACATTTATTATTACATATGTGGTTACTTGTTTGTCATGGGCAAGTTTGGATTATTTTAATACCAGCTCCGGTTTAGACCGATGATACATGCCGAATTATAGTAACCATGTACAAGAGATACTGCTAAAATGTATAATCGTTGTACGAATTTAATAACCACGCCAACATTGTAAATAATTTGAACGACTACTGCGAGTATTTTCCGCATCGCTCACGGCCGTGCGGGATTGCCTCCTTTATCCGCGATAGGAGGGGAGGCATATAAACAGGCCGTTGTGTGACATAGTCCGCAATAAGTAGCCCGTGAATGATACATTTCAAATGTGTTGTTAATGTTCACTTCTATATGTAATAAACTGTATATGTGTTCCTGAATTGCTGCCTTCACTGTGTCTTCTTGAGAGTTCTATCACCAAGCAGCGGTATGCAGAGTTGGTGGTACATGTTCCTGAGCTGGAACAACGTTCCTGTTGGATTTCGGGTATATTGGTAATGTGACTTGTCGCATAGTCCGTGCCCAATCCAAGTTCCAGTCGTCGTCATTGGATTTCGGGTATAATGGTAATGTGACTTGTCGCATAGTCCGTGCCCAATCCAAGTTCCAGTCGTCGCCTGAGGAAGTTGGTAACGGTGCGATACAGCACTTTACCTAGTCTAGCGGGCGACGTATTTTTAGCCTAAATCAGTGATTGGCAGTCAATAGAGGGCGCGACGATGTGGAAGTCAAGTTGACTAAAAATACGTCTAGTAAGAAACCTCCGAATAGAGGCGTGGAACCGGGTGTGGCAAGGCAGTTGTCAGTCGTCAACTCTCGAAGTTTTATTGGCTGAGCATCGGATGTCAATCAAAACACGTCGCAGAGCCCGAAGAAATGCTAGTCTACTCTCCTAGGTATACTACAGATAATCTTTCAATAAAAATACAGTTTGCCTGTCTCTTTCAGCTTACTACAGTATTTTTTCACTCTTCTCCATTCTTTTTGAGGTGTATTACATCTTACCTTACTTCAAATAGAAAAGAATGATGGCAATCAGTGCAACTGACTTCAGTTGTAAATCTATGAGGGTTTTGCACGTGGAAACTACGCCCAAATTACTGCCGAATGCAAACGTTCAATTATTGGAGTAAAGTCTATTTGATATTTACTTTAATTGTACGTTTCGGAAATGTATTTGATATCATTACTCCCCTTTATTATTTTTAACCATGAGTTACTATATATTTTGTGTTAAACTTTGCATGATATTTGCTTAACATCAATAAAGCTGCCGTCAAGACATCAATCTCTATATCGGAGCACCGTAGACTTTAAACAGGCATTTTCTGTCGCGTTCCGCGTGATCACACTGTCACGGAAGAACCCGTCCGCAGTAAAATGGGCGTCCAAGGGGAAAACAAAGAGGAGCTGCGACACAAAAAGATTCCTGCAAAGCCAAAGGCACCGGTGAAATATGGTGCATTCTTTGCAATCATGAAATTACGAGATGCCATCTATGTGATCCTGGCAACAAGTAATGATAAACCGATTCAATCTGATTCACATTTCTTTACAAATGCAAATGAGGACATCTTTCTCACCATTCCGAATGCATGCCAATGCAGAAAATTAAGCTAACCAATGAGGCTTATGCATACACACACACGCAAAGGAAGAAAAAAAAAGCACGACCTACTTACGAAACTGAAGCATAACACGCACAATATGTGACCATGGCCAAAGCGCCGGAAAAGACAAGTGATGATCATTTTTTTATCCAATTTCACGGTTGTCAAATCAAACATCCACGAATAATTTTTGTACATGCTTATATAGTTGGTAGATCATGGTAATTCCTATATCTTATTTTCCTGGTTTTCATATCTCAGAAAGTGCTTCGAGGGACGTTATACATTGGTTGAAAAGTTAAAGTTATATTTCCAGGTGTACAGCAGGTCAACGTGGCATCACAAAGTATAGACATTAGGTGAATGTTTGGAAATGCGCGAGCGCCAGCAGTATTTTTTTTAAATATTTTTGTTGAAAGTGTGAAATATGACTAGGAAGTATAGGCGTAAATGGGTAAAACATACTCTTTAAATATGGATGCACCTCAGTGAGCATGAGGACATCTGAATTGAAATTTTCAAAATTGTTGCTCTGAATGCAGTGACGAACGATTTCAGATAGAAGCTTCGCTTGCATGTGGAGATTCACCATTCTCACTCCATAGAAGATGTTAAACACGATACCGCTTTTACGCTTCGCGAAAGACCCTGTTCTCTTTTATCAGCACACTGTAATACTTTTCTTATCAAGCTTTATCCACCATGATTTTCTGCATCTATTCAACCAAATATCTGTATAAATAACTTGCGTTAGTGGCTAGCGCACGAAAGCCAGAATTTTCATTGCTTTGATAGACGTTTGCCTGAAAAAAAGGACACTTTTCACAATGTCCAATTCAGCTGACAAAGAAAGTGACTTTGTTCGAATGGCGAAACATGGAAATGTGATCCTCTATACAGCTATAGATTCTATCCAGCGACACATACATCGCCAGTCATGATGGAAGTGCCTCAATAGAGTAATAACTTATCGAATAATAGGATATGAAGTGAAACCTTGCGTTCTATATGTGTGCAAATAGGCCGAAAACTAAACCATTATTTCAACGACTACTAGTAGGCCCTACTGTAAAACATGCTGTCATCCATGGTTTACAACTGCCTGTCTGATGCATTTGAGTTATGAGAGTTGGAAGAGGCTGATCTATGATTTGGGCCGTATTTCAAAGGGGATTATCAGCACATACACGAATGCTTTATTTTTGACGTTTTTAGTTTGTGTATGTTTGTCATTATACTTGTCCTTGTGTGTGTCAATGCGTGTGTGTGCACGTGTGTAGGCATGAATACGTGTGCGTGTTTTCATTCAATTTTTACTGCATAATATTTAACCTTTTTATTATTGCTGTCACATCAACGTATTTTGTAACTATAAGAAGAATATTTCGTTTTCGGAATAACGAACCTGATTTCATTATCAGATTAACGATCCTTGGAATGATGAATCCCAGAAAGGACATGAAGGAACATATCAATCATTTCTGAAATCTTGTCAGAAAATACGAGTATAATCATTTCTTCTGAAAGGTCGAATCAAGTGAATGTTATTTCAACAACCACGCCTAACCTCTAAATGAGATGTTCCAGGCGAAAATGGCACAAGACTATTTAGCAGAGCCATGTACACGTGTAACTTCTAGCGATTTGGACATGGACACAACTCTTGCGTGTTGTGCCTCAGTTGCGTAATACGTCTTGTGTGTGTGTGTGTGTGTGTGTGTGTGTGTGTGTTGGTGTGTGTGTGTGCGTGCGTGTTTGTACGTGTCTTTTACCACAGTTGTTCGCTTGTTGATGATACTCAATTTAGCCATATCAGTTCATTGGCCAAGACCCGAAAAATGGGTTTTTGGTACCACCTGAGGTGGCAAGACCTTTTTGGTGTCATTTTGTTTGTCGGACATAGATGTGCTTATCAAGCTATGATAGCATTTCCAAATGAGTAGCTTAGTCATAATAAATGAATTTTAAACCAATTTGGTCTCATTTTTATATCCCTGTACTTCTGAATCGAAACTAAACCGCTATACAAAGAAGAGCACTGCCTTCTGTATGTCCACAGGTGGTGTTCTGTTGTTGTTGTTGTTGTTGTTGTTTTGTGTTTAGTGGCGTTTTCCATTCTCTTTAGAATATTTACGCCAAACACTTATCTATAAATTTCTTTGTAAACGCGGTGCGCTTAGTCTTTATTCAAGGCAGCGAAGGGAATATCCAAATGGTTATGATGTCCACAGCTGTCACGCGGTGCGCTTAGTCTTTATCTAGACCAATGTACCGTTATCATATCTGAACTTCCTAATAAAAGGGATTATCTATATTGTTTTTATACCACCCTCTCAACAAATACATCAGTTTTAAACAAAAATCACTCTGTTCATTTACAACATTATTTATTATAATGTATCGTAGTGTACCGGTACATTGTTTTTGCATTATCTTTCATTATTGGATGGAAATAAAGCGACTTTGGCGTGGTATTAGCGTTTTCACTGTAGCGTTTTCACCGGAAAATGATAAATAATTGGAAAATACGATAAAATTCACGAGGAATTGCTCTGTTGTTGTTTTTAGATAAAGGGATATGCAGTGTATTATAAGCTTTGGATATTCCCTTCGCCGTCTTGAATATTAGACTAAGCGCTGTGTACATCATAACCCTTGGATATTCCCTTCGCTGCCTTGGATAAAGACTAGGCGCACCGCGTTTTCTGTGAACATACAGAAGACAGTGCTCTTCTCTGTATAGCGGTTGGTCTCGATTCAGAAGTATAGGGATATAACAACGAGACCAAATTGGTTTAAAATTCATTTATTATGACTAAGCTACTCATTTGGAAATGCTATCATAGCTTGATAAACAAAATGACACCAAAAAGGTATTGCCACCTCAGGTGGTACCATTATCTGGCCTGGCCCATGGACTATATTGTACATGCAAACAGAATGGTCACAAAGATGTCCTCATATATGCATTTGTAATGAAATGTGAATCAGATTGAATCGGTTTATCATTACTTGTTGCCAGGACCACATAGATGGCATCTCGTAATTTCATGATTGCAAAGAATGCACCATATTTCCCCTGGGCTTTTGGCTTTGCAGGAATCTTTTTGTGTCACAGCTCCTCTTTGTTTTCCCCTTGGACGCCCATGTTACCGCGGACGAGTTCTTCCGTGACAGTGTGATCACAAGTGAACACCACAGAAAATGCCTGTTTAAAGTCTACGGTGCTCCGATATAGAGATTGACGTCTTGACGGTAGCTTTATTCATGCTAAACACATATCATACAAAGTTTGATACAAAATATATGGTAACTCAAGGTTAAAAAATACAAAGGGGAGTGTCGATATCAAATACATTTCCGAAACGTACAATTGAAGTAAATATCAAGTAGATTTTACTCCAATAATTGAAGGTTTGCACTCGGCAGTAATTTGGGGGTAGTTTCCACGTTCAAAACCCTCATAGATTTACAACTGAAGTCAGTTACACTGATTGCCATCATTCTTTTCTATTTGAAGTCAGGTAAGATGTAATACACCTCAAAAAGAATGGAGAAGAGTGAAAAAATACTGTAGTAATCTGAAAGAGACAGGCAAACTGTATTTTTATTGAAAGATTATCTGTAGTATACCTAGGAGAGTAGACTAGCATTTCTTCGGGCTCTGCGACGTGTTTTGATTGACATCCGATGCTCAGCCAATAAAACTTCGAGAGTTGACGACTGACAACTGCCTTGCCACACCCGGTTCCACGCCTCTATTCGGAGGTTTCTTACTAGACGTATTTTTAGTCAACTTGACTTCCACATCGTCGCGCCCTCTATTGACTGCCAATCACTGATTTAGGCTAAAAATACGTCGCCCGCTAGACTACACTTTACCCCGTGCCAACGATACCTGTGCCACCATATGGTTGTGAAAGGTGTTCCACGTTAGCGTGATTGAGTTGGTAACAAAACTTGGTAGCAGAACTTGGTAGCAAAAGTTGGTAACAAACTTGGTAGCAGAACTTGGTAGCAAGAGTTGGTAGTAAAAGTTCGTAACAAAGTAAGTGTACCAATCCAACATCCTCTACAAGTGACGCTTGGGAGTGACATACTCTAAGTGATGCTGAACTTGGTATGTGTGCCGCTTGTGTTAGTGAGCTGCTTGTGACACAACATAATACATGGTAGCGTTACAGACTTTGTAGTTTTAGTAATTTAAAGGGATCGTTGTAAACTGCAACAAAACGAACCCCGCCTACTCGGCCATCCTGACACGGCTCGCGGAGGCATTTGTACAAACAGTCGAATACACTCTATTACTTCACGACGAGAAGGCGAGTTCGTCACACATGGTGTCAGGAGTGGGATTCCTATTTGTAACTTTTGTATGAATTAATGTAGTTAACTGGTGTTTCACTATGGCACGCCAAACGCCATTGTTGGAGTTGTCGCTTTTGCTGGAGAGCAAGATCAGTGAAATCGACGACTTGATTGCTCAGGTGTCCGAATCGGTTCGCAAACAAACTGGAGTAACGCCAACTTCCGTTTCAAACTCACGCTGCTCACCGATGACACTTGGAGGGCGCCTTAACCAGTCGTCACGACCAAGCTCGCCAGTGGCCGTGACACCTCAGCTGTTTGGAGATGCGAATAGAGAGGTGGAGTTGTCAGCTCCGCCATCGGCAAAGCTACTACCTCAGCAGCATCAAACTCCAATGCAGCAGTCGCATTCATCTCGTACAAGTGAACAGCCTGTTACATTTGGAGGACAACCAGATGTAATGCCACACCAGTTTGGTCCGAACCAGCGACGTCGAACAGAGCTCTGGGACCAGAGACGTCATTTTGATGTTCAGACCAACAGAAGCAACCAGCCGGCTGTCATACCAGATAGATATGATGGCAAGGGACCTGTGCTAGATTATCTTTGCCATTTCGAAGCTTGCGCTGGAGTTAACCGCTGGACGGAAGTAGAGGCTCTCCAGTACCTGGCTGCCAGCTTGAAAGGAACTGCTGTCAAAGTACTAGCACAGCAGACGGGACGTCAGTTGACATACCAAGAACTCGTTAACCGCCTGAAGCACCGCTTTGGACCTGTTTCGCATTCAGAAGTATTCCTGGCAGAACTGCGTAGCAGACGACGCAGACCGAAGGAAAGTTTGCAGGAGCTAGGACAGAGTATTCGCGAGCTTACATCCATGGCATATCCTGAATTCGAGGAAGCAGGCCAAGATAAATTGGCTCGAGGTCACTTTCTCGATGCTATAGTTGACCGGGATATCCGAATCGGCCTTTTCCGAGCTCAGCCTCGTACGCTCGACGAAGCCATACAAGCTGCTCTCAACACAGAAGCATTCCTGCGGATGGAGAGCGACCGTCGACAGTATAACCGTGTCTTGTTGTCACAGGAGGAAGAACAAGATGTGGCTGTGAAGGATGAAGACATTGCTGACAAACCCATGGGGGTGTGTGAAAATAACACCACTCTCATGATCGAAGCAGTGAGCGATCTAATAAAGAAGAGGGAGAAGGAGCAGCCAGCGCCAGTGCCGAGAAACGACTTGGCATTAAAGACTGAGACACTCCCTACAAGCGAACAGAAGGAGGACAGTCAGCCTTCTAACAAGGAGGACACATCCAAGGAGGGTACGAATCCTCCAGACGACGGGTGCACACCAGCCAGAGAGGCGTCCGAAACAGAGACATCTCAACCGCCACTACCTAGTTCCGCAGCTTCACTTCTGTCATCCACGTTCCAGAAAGGACTGTACGTGAAGTTGAACGTGAATGGGCAGGAGGTGATATTTCTGGTAGACAGTGGTGCATCGCAGTCATATGTCTCAGAAGGAATGTACCTGCGAATGAGACCTGAGCGAAAGCCACCACTTGAACCAGTGACAAGCATCGTTCGTCAAGCAGATGGATCTCGGCTGAAAACAAAGGGACATGCAACCATGGAACTTCAGCTTGGCTCCTGCTTGTGCCATGTTGACTTGGTAGTAGCTGACATAAGTGCTGAGGGCATCCTTGGTCTGGATCTCCTGATTGGTCTGCAAACCACGCTAGATTTCGAGAATATGCAGCTGCATACTCAATGGGTATCTCTCCCATGTATAAACAATGAGAGACAGAAATGTGCAGCAACGACAGTACCAACATTGGTAAAAGGAACAGAGGTAGCCAACCTTACCAGCCTTGCTGAGGACGACACGGAGACCACGCCTCTCGACGGAGGCATATCTCAGAATCGTGTGCCGCCAAACAATCTGGATGACTTCTGTCAATGCAGTTTGACAGAAACTCCCCCAGAAAGCAATTCATCGGCATGCCAGCCTCTGAGAGACGACTCAGAGGTGTTCTCTACAGGCCAAACAGAGCTACAAAGGAATGCTACACTTCACCAGCGTGTCAACGTCAGCAGAGCAGCACCAGTACGAGTGTGTGACGACTCTTCCTCACCTGCACGCTATTCTCGGTCACCGGGAAGGCCACCTGATTATCTACCCCGATCGAGGAGCCGATCTCCGTTGAGGCACGTCCGTTCCTCTCGTCATACATCGGATTCATTCTGGCACACCATGCCAGGGTGAAATGTGACATCCCTCGTGTCGACCTGTCTGCTGCAAGGGAGGAGCCAGGTCAGGAAATCAAACGAAGAGACTGTTGAACTCTTAAAAGACGAGTTTGCGACGAACAATTAATCTATATGACAGTTGGACAGCTTTGAACTAAAGACTGTAGTTGTCTCATAACGTTGTTATGGACTGTACGTAGAGTTTTGCAAAGGAGCAAAACGTTCAATAATGTTTGTAGTAGTACACTTTGTTGTCATTTTTTGCTCTCTGTGTGTTCGGCTCCAGGGACGAAGCCTGCATGGGGAGGGAAGCCATGTAACGAAATTCGGTGGAACCGATTCGATTCAACCGTTCGATTATAATGTGTCATAATCGATTGTACCGATAGCATAGAAAATGGGCGATTATCGGAATGTTGGACAAACATTTCAAGGTGGTAGTGCATAATTATGAGTTTTAACATTTATTATTACATATGTGGTTACTTGTTTGTCATGGGCAAGTTTGGATTATTTTAATACCAGCTCCGGTTTAGACCGATGATACATGCCGAATTATAGTAACCATGTACAAGAGATACTGCTAAAATGTATAATCGTTGTACGAATTTAATAACCACGCCAACATTGTAAATAATTTGAACGACTACTGCGAGTATTTTCCGCGTCGCTCACGGCCGTGCGGGATTGCCTCCTTTATCCGCGATGGGAGGGGAGGCATATAAACAGGCCGTTGTGTGACATAGTCCGCAATAAGTAGCCCGTGAATGATACATTTCAAATGTGTTGTTAATGTTCACTTCTATATGTAATAAACTGTATATGTGTTCCTGAATTGCTGCCTTCACTGTGTCTTCTTCAGAGTTCTATCACCAAGCAGCGGTATGCAGAGTTGGTGGTACATGTTCCTGAGCTGGAACAACGTTCCTGTTGGATTTCGGGTATATTGGTAATGTGACTTGTCGCATAGTCCGTGCCCAATCCAAGTTCCAGTCGTCGTCATTGGATTTCGGGTATAATGGTAATGTGACTTGTCGCATAGTCCGTGCCCAATCCAAGTTCCAGTCGTCGCCTGAGGAAGTTGGTAACGGTGCGATACAGCACTTTACCCCGTGCCAACGATACCTGTGCCACCATATGGTTGTGAAAGGTGTTCCACGTTAGCGTGATTGAGTTGGTAACAAAACTTGGTAGCAGAACTTGGTAGCAAAAGTTGGTAACAAAACTTGGTAGCAGAACTTGGTAGCAAAAGTTGGTATCAAAACTTGGTAGCAGAACTTGGTAGCAAGAGTTGGTAGTAAAAGTTCGTAACAAAGTAAGTGTACCAATCCAACATCCTCTACAAGTGACGCTTGGGAGTGACATACTCTAAGTGATGCTGAACTTGGTATGTGTGCCGCTTGTGTTAGTGAGCTGCTTGTGACACAACATAATACATGGTAGCGTTACAGACTTTGTAGTTTTAGTAATTTAAAGGGATCGTTGTAAACTGCAACAAAACGAACCCCGCCTACTCGGCCATCCTGACACGGCTCGCGGAGGCATTTGTACAAACAGTCGAATACACTCTATTACTATTACGAGAAGGCGAGTTCGTCACAATATGTATATATATATATATGGATACATAAATATATATATATCAATATATATGTATATATATATATATTATATATATATGTATATATATATATACATATACATATAATATATCAAAACAGATCGACCTATAGATAGACAGATGAATACATGACATTTATTTAGAACAAAACAATATCAACAACGTGACAAAGTATAGGATTCTACTTATTCATGATGCACTAAAGATATGATCATGGAATGTGTAGATATAGAATTGCTAAGATGTTCAAAGTATTGAAATATTGCCTCGATGTGTGTTTTTTTTTCTTTTGAACTGATTTATAATTTTCCCTACACATCGACGTAAATAAACACCGATTATCAGTACTATAATATAGTAGCCATGATATTATATATATATATATATATATATATATATATATATATATCGTGGGCATACAGAATCGGACTGGATTCGAACCGGCGATCTCTTGATTACCGGACATGCGACGTATCCACGGGATCATCCCACGAGACCGACACCCACGAGCCATACGGCCCACGAGACCGACACTATAGGTTGACAAATTTCAATTCAGTTGAATTCAATTCATTTTTTTTTTCATATACAGATAATACGAGTACAACACATACATTAGCAAGTCATATATTGTTAGCAATTTGCAAACAATTATATTGTCATAGAAACTGATTATGTAAACAAACGAATCGAAACAATGCATACTTTGCAACGGTGCCAAAAAGAAATATCGATGGAAAAGAGTGGTCTGTCATATACTGAAAAGTGGAGCTTGTAAAGCGTAGATCACTCAAAAAACAAAATGACAAAACCACTCATCTAAACATTTATTTATCTATTTACAGTAAGGGTACTTTACGACACTATAAATGGGAAAAAAAAAGCAATTTCACAGTACTTAATCCAAAGCTGCTTTTTTTTTTTAAGTATACAGTTCATATAAGTTCACAACACAGACACTATTTATTGAGCAGTGTATGCAAAAATAATGTGACAAAACAAAACGAATAAACACACACAGTTGATCATACGAACAAAGGGAGGAAAAATACAAAGATATTACAACATAAAGAAGGTCAAAGAGAAAGAACAAGGAGTAGAGAAGCAAGAAAGAGAGGTGTGTAAAGACATTACTTCATCGTCAGGATGGATGAAAGTACGATGGTTATTATATAAACAATTCAATAAGTGATGTACGCAGAAAACAAATATTTTCACAGTTTGTGTTCAATGAACTTAGAAGATTCATTCGTACTGTTATCTACGCTATTCCAAAATCTGGGTCCAGAATGAACAATGTATTTTGAGTGTGAACACTTCAAGGAAAAATGGAATTCATTGGATCATCGCGTGGGATATGTATTGTTAATGTGTCTATTTCGTTGAAAATAACTCGTGAAATATTTTGGGTAGGTAAATTATTGCATCTATAATTAAGCATGAACTGGCCAAGTTGAAAAAGACACAAATCTGTTATTGTCAAAATGTTGTGTTCCGAAAACATATAGCATCTGTATGTGCTCGGGTATTGAGGTTAAAAACAATTCTGAGTGCCACCGTGTAATTCAAAAGTTTTCCTTAACAAGTGTCTGATATGCATTTCTCTTGACAAGAAGTTCGTGATTTAAATACGGTAATGAAAAATGAAAGAGTGTTTCGAAGAAAATGTCATTAATGCAGGTGATGACAGATAATATGTTAACGTATTCATGTCACCTATTTTACCCGAAGTAATTTTGCTGAAAATGTGTTATTTTCTCCATGCCTTGGAAATGCACTAACTTACATATAATTCTTTAGATTATTTAAGAGATCAACAAGGGTAGGTCTCTGTAATTCTTAACATCATTCTTCTCCACTGTCTCATAAATAAAGATAACTTTTTCCGATCTTGGTGTTGTTCGGCACAAGGCCAGTCGTACGCGGTAGGGTGAAAGTACGTACTAAGTGATCTACTATTTGCTTATTTTTTGACAAATTTATAATTGTCAATTCTGTCATAGTCTGGGCTTTTTCCTTCTTTCAGATTCAAAACAATCTCAATCATTTCATCTATCTAGAGCTAGTAGTCCTCACGTAAGCTTGGGTCCTGCGACTCTTTGTTGGTTTTGTGAGGCATGGTCAATTTTTTCCTATTTATTTTTTCCCTGTCAGTGATGATGCATTTTCTCGCTATAGTGTCATATAGCAGTGCTCTCGATAAAATAGAAAAAAACTGCTTATAATATAGGCAATTTCATGTGTCGGTGAGAGAGAAAAAAGAGCTATGCTCGCAACATTCTTCACATCTCTCAGTCTCTATTACAGTAGACAAATAGTCCTGTTCTACCTCCATGATTCCACTAAATGAACTCAGAACATGTGCAATATGCCAGGAACTACATTTTCACATGGACCTTAACCTAAACATCTTCAGAGAAAATCATCAGAGAGTGTTTTTTTTTTGGGGGGGGGGATAGAAATCTTTATAATGAAAACACAATCTTAAACATTATATTTATCTACGTCAAGTATTGTTTCATTCGTTTAGAAATCTTTTTTTTTTCTTTCAGCCCAGTAAACAAAGTTTGAATTCTGTTTGTCTTTGTTGCTTCTTTGATTTGATAACAGGAAATGTGAGTGTCTCAATCACCAGTAAGGTACATGATCACGCTTGACCATTGGTCAGCTATCGTAAGAAGCAAGAAGATTAGGAAAATATTAGGATCCTTTCAACAGGATGAGAAATGATGGCGCTGAAATACAATTCATGTCTACAGCACCGCACATAGTTTTTGAATGATTTGTTGATATGATAATTAATCAAATAAACACTAGCATGAGTTAGCAGCTGCTATGTAAAAAGTAATGTCAACAATAACAAAGACAAAACCGCCATGTTATCAGGTTTGTCGAATTCAAAGCTTCCTGCACCACTCACTTGAATGTTCAAGGGGGGATCGGCAGGACCACTGAGCTCTGCAACACCATCTAGCCGTTGCCAAGCTTTACACGTTAACGATGCGTTCCCAAAATCATGTCTTCTCACACTACCTTTCAGATGAAAATTCTACAGATAAAGCAATGTCCATTATAATAGATTGATATGTGCTATTTACGCCACATGACAAGATAATTTCTTTAGTGACCAAAGTGTATAGATCGATTTCTATATGATCTTTCTAACTACGTTCATGGTGATGAGTGGAGAGTATATCACTAAGCACGGGGTTCGAAGAGAACCACGTGATGTTAGCTTCTGGTTGTGACATCACCGGATGTTACAAAATGATAAACAGCTGTTACAAAACGATAAACAGGAAAGACATAGCAACGATGAAGTAAGGTCTGCCGAGTCCAGAGCTTTCAGTACCGCTTATTTGGGTGCTGCCGGGGAGACCGGTAGGACCACTAAGTTTTCTAACTACATCATCTAGCCGTTGCCATGCTTCACAAGTTAACGATGCGTTCCCAAAATTATGTCTTCCCATGGTTTCAGATGAAAAATTTACAGATACAGCAATGTCTATAACAATGGATTGATAGATGCTATTTACGCCACAGGACAAAATAATTTCTTGATTGACCAAAGTGTATAGATCGATTTCTATATGATCTTTCTGACTACGTTCATGGTGATGAGTAGAAAGTATATCACTAAGCACGGGGTTCGAAGAGAACCACGTGATGTTAGCTTCTGGTTGTGACATCACCGGACACGTAACAGACACAATTAAACTGTCATTGATAAAGCCACGCATCGGCGAAGCCGTAGCAAATAATGGACAAGGGAAAGATTCTTGAATAAGGTCTGTGACGAGACGCCCTTCGTTTATCACTGGAGCTGTGCAGATGCCATTTGGAAAAGTCAAATGATCATCAAGGCCGAGAAGCCATCGTTGGGTACAATCACAGATGAGTGGGTTATCTTCTACATTCAGTGTAAGATAAAACAATGGCATATTCGAAACACTTGTAGGGACGATATCCTCACTCAGATAACGTAGATTGTTACTTGCTAAATCCAAAAAGGTTAGGTGCGAAAATATGCCGAAGTGTGGATTTTCATTCTTAAGCCCTAGGACACCGATGTCATTCCCTATTAGTATTAGGTTTTCGAGTGGATGTCTTATGTCTATCCCAGAACATTTGGACAGAAAAGTAATGCGATTGTAGGATAAGTCAAGGTAACGAAGCTGACGGTATGAGTACAAGATTCGGTCGCAGTCAAGGACCTTCACCAAATTTCCACCAAGGTTAAGAGAAGAAGCATTTGGTGCCAAGATTAATGGGATACTCTTTAAGTTGCTGAACGTGTACTTCAGTTTTTCGAGGATCGGTGCCTGTAAATCTTGGCTTATTTCTGGAAATGAAAGTTTTGACTTCAACGCAAGTTTTTCAAAGGTGACGTATTGAACACCTCCGCTGGTTAGTAATTGGATCAAAAAGCTGTCGGCGACAGTTACTTCCCTCAAAGAAAGATCTCTTAACAGAGGTATACCACAGTGAGTATCATTAAATTCTCCTACCGTCCCTCCAGTAACGCCGAGGGACACCGTTGCTGCTAGGGCAGCGAAATCACTGCAGGTGAGTTCCACAGATGATGTCAGAAACAGATATACAGCTCTTGTCTGCTCAAGAAAATGAAAGCTTTGAGGTGAGATTGGGTTCCCCTCGCTGCTCCCAACACACACAGTTTTTAGTGGTAGTCCATTTACGGCAACCAAATCAACACTTGGGATGGGGTTTCCGCATAGATAAAGATAACGAAGTTCTGGACAAAGTCGGGCAAGATTTCGCGGCATCTCCACAAGCTTACTACCACGCAGATTCAGGATCGTCAATAAAGGTAGACGAAAGTCAAATACAGAAATACGGGTGTTTTCTAGCTGTAGTTGAGTGATTTGTGGGGTAGTCGAAAACGCTGACGGATCGATAAAGAAAAGTGGGTTGTTGTTGAGATTTATAAGTGCTAGTCGAGGTGAGATGGGGAATCCGTACACTGCTTCAATGTGGTTATATGACAAAAATAATGCTTCAAGACTAAACACTGCACCAAATGTGTCGATATCGACAAATGCCAGTTCGTTTTCAGACAGGTCCAGTGTCCGGAGAAGCCGCGTATCTGTAAAAGGAAACCAACGCAATAAATGATTTCTGGAAAGATGAAGGAACTCCAATCTAAGAGGAAAAACTATATCTACGTCGGTGGACGATATTATGTTGTCATGTAAGGTGATAATTTGCAAATTTGGAGTCTGAAATTGCCCAATGATTGATGATATTTTGTTTTCCTCCAGGCTTACATATTCCAGACTGGGAAGGTTGTCAAAACTCAAGGCATGAACTGATGTGATTTCGTTGCCTGCCAGATCGATGGTCCTGAGCATTTTTAGTCCGGAGACGACAGGTACAACGCTAAGTTGGCTGTCCCATACCCGAAGAAGAGACAGTGATGATAAGGTTGTGATATTGTGCAGTGTTTCGACCTGCGATAAGATCACGGAGAAGGAGCGAAGAAAGGAGTGGTTACTAAACGAAATAGATTTTTCGGCACTCTCGAAGACAACAAATGTTTCGAGAGAGCTGACGTTTTCCAGAGTTGACACAATCTTGAAATCTTTGTTTGTCCCGGGAACAGAAAGATAATTCAGCCTTCCAAGGCGGGACGAGATAAAGCGGATACTTGGTAGATACAATGTTTGCAAGTTAGGAAATCCATCGACGGAGGAGAGTTCAGTCAATCTATTTCCTTGGAGAGATAAATATGTAATGCTGCTGGAGAAGGCATCAGTTGAAACCCAGGAGATACGATTATCTTGTAAACGTACTATTCGCAGAGATGGCAGTGAAAACGTTCTAGAAACTATGACTTTAAGTCTGTTCTTACCAAGTTCGATCGTTTGCAGTTGAAGGAGATCACTGAAGGACGATTTGTCAACCCTTTCAATCAAATTGGCATTTAAATCTATAGAACGGAGACTAAGTGGAAATTGATCTGCCGTGAAGCGCTTGATCCGGTTAAATGAAAGGGAAAGTTGCTCAAGTTTTGGGACATCTTCTCTTAGGTGTTTTCGAACATCCGAAATGGCGTTTCTCGACAATACGAGGGACCTTAGCGAGGTATTGTTACTGAACACAGGAATCCCTGTCAACAGGTTTCCTACAAGGGATAAGGTCTGGAGCTCTCTCATGTTAATGAACATGTCTGTCGAAACATTTCTAAGAGAATTTCTGTTGAGCGCGAGCAAATTGGTCGTTGTTAACTGTTCAAAGAGGTCGAGAGAAAGTGTTTCGTGTATTTCCACAAATGCATTCGAAGTGACGCCCTCGAGACATGAAGAACACACGGGGATATTGAATACATTCACGCAAGACACACTTTGCCAATCGGAAAAGCATGTACATACGTCACAGATACTCCGCTGCGCAGGTACCGATGTCGAAGGACCACATAGCACCAATAGTGTCAGAAGAAACCTGGTAGCACACAGCCCGTTCTTCATTCTCGTCTCACAAGATTTCAGCATTTTAGTCCCTTGAAAAGTATAGAAACGGACAAAATATATATTATATCATATAACTATCATAGGGAGTAAATGTAAATACTACAAATAAGTGTAAGTAAAAAGGAAATTAGAAATGAGGCATTTCACTCCTTTTGACGAGTGGTATATTAAATCGTTAGGCTCATATGTAGGATCAAGATGTTTCATAGATATCTTATATTACTGTAATTTAGAGCTTACATAATAAATTTTCATAATTTAGATACATAGCACGCGCTTCTTGTATAGAACATAGGACCATTAGCATAGCACCTGTTCAGCAAACGAGGGTAAACACCTCGAAAAGATCTTACACAAGACGGTGTATAGCTTAACAGGCATGAATCACATCAATTCACCAATTTGCAAGTTTGACAAGTTCATGGAAGGGCAATTGCATAGTCCTATAATGTACAAACCTTGATAAAGACGTCGTGAGTTGGTTCCAAGAATTACCTTCAACGCTGTTTTTTTTTAAAGTTTTCTAAAAATTGACAAACGAGCGATTATTCTCAGATGGCCTCCGTTTTCTTGTGCAAGACAAGTTAAACCCGAAGCTGACAGCAAAGAAATGATACTGTCGACTAGTTGACAGGCTAGAAATGTGTCTGCATGATATACCTCTCAAACTCAGGGGTTTTATAAATGGTCTATAACAAAATAACCACGATCTAATCTTTACATAAATTAAAGGTACCCCATCATAGTATGAATAACAGAATGCTGATTGATCTATGGTCAGGCAGGTGTGTCATAGGTGAAATCTTACCATACCGCACAAAGAAGACCTGCAACGGATTTTCGATGACGCTTCTCGCCACTATTCGAGGAGAGTCACCGATCCCGTTTATGCGGAGGAGGAGAAAAATCCAGACCCTGTTCTCATTTTGTCTATGATCTCCGTGACCCAAATCAATCTTCATCCGTTTAAACAGAAAAAAAAAATAGATTCAAATATGCAAAGATAGTCCTTAAGCTCAGGAAACTTTCGAAGAGAAGGTATCAATAGATGCAAGAAAAGCTTCACGAAAAACTCTGCTAATGTTCACTGTGAGACCTAAGCAAATATCATTGATATCGATTGTAGGATAAGTCAAGGTAACGAAGCTGACGGTATGAGTACAAGATTCGGTCGCAGTCAAGGACCTTCACCAAATTTCCACCAAGGTTAAGAGAAGAAGCATTTGGTGCCAAGATTAATGGGATACTCTTTAAGTTGCTGAACGTGTACTTCAGTTTTTCGAGGATCGGTGCCTGTAAATCTTGGCTTATTTCTGGAAATGAAAGTTTTGACTTCAACGCAAGTTTTTCAAAGGTGACGTATTGAACACCTCCGCTGGTTAGTAATTGGATCAAAAAGCTGTCGGCGACAGTTACTTCCCTCAAAGAAAGATCTCTTAACAGAGGTATACCACAGTGAGTATCATTAAATTCTCCTACCGTCCCTCCAGTAACGCCGAGGGACACCGTTGCTGCTAGGGCAGCGAAATCACTGCAGGTGAGTTCCACAGATGATGTCAGAAACAGATATACAGCTCTTGTCTGCTCAAGAAAATGAAAGCTTTGAGGTGAGATTGGGTTCCCCTCGCTGCTCCCAACACACACAGTTTTTAGTGGTAGTCCATTTACGGCAACCAAATCAACAAAAAGATAGTCCTTAAGCTCAGGAAACTTTCGAAGAGAAGGTATCAATAGATGCAAGAAAAGCTTCACGAAAAACTCTGCTAATGTTCACTGTGAGACCTAAGCAAATATCATATGTTTTTTATTACAAAATGAAAGAGAATGTCCTTGACAGAAATGTAAAAGTGATCATTTGGAATAACATCGGAAGTGACAAAAACAACAACAGCGTAACAGAATCAAGACCATTTGCATTAATTTGTGATTTCTGACGCATTGATTCACAATGAGAATGACACGTTGTACAAGAGAATATGTAAAAGAGGATTTGAAGGTCACAAGAGACATGTTGGTATTAAGATGTCATGGAATCATTCAGTACTGAGGTTTGCCACTAGTGGATTTAGATATTATTCAAGGCATTTCGGATCACAACTCAGTTCGTCTGTTTGAATAATGGTTATTACAAAAAGGACAACTATAAACACATCGCATTTTATTCGATGTTTGATAAACAAAACTTATTTCCGTTCTCCCTCTGTCTCGTTCTCTCACTGTCTACATGTTTGTGTAAGATGTGATTATTATGTGTATATAATGTCTAGATACAGGTATGTTCTTATCAATACTTGCGTGCGTGTGTTTGTGCATGTGTATAAATGTGTGTGCCTGTGTGCATGTGTGTGAGAGTGTGTATACAGCATTTGCTTTTAAAGGGATGGATTGCAAATAATTTGGACATTGTGCAATAAATAGGCCTATCTTACAACAGAGGGAAGAAATTAAAGCGATATGGTAATGGCCACGTCTGGAAGCATTTTGCTCAGTATTTGAATAACGTTTGACGACATGGAATGTTGCTTTTAAACGTGTCCGCATGTGCCAAATGATTAATTCTGCTCTGCCAGATTTATCTTCTAAAGACAAATAATGGCTGACTTCAGTAAAATACGTGTTATTATTATCACCATTATTATTATTATGAGTAACAAGTAAAATTGGAACTCTGCAGAATTATCTTAAAAACGGAATCGAGCTTTAAATCCTGCAGCACAATCGGCCCATTAAGATATAAAGGTTGAAGTATCCCACTCCTATTGGTGGGACCTTTAACATTTTTAGAATTGAAATTCAACGATCTGACGTACACTTTTGGTTGAATATCAGAAAATGTATAACAGAGAAGTGCAGTAAGTCTGTCATCTATGGAGGAAAACCGAGCGGAGAAAGATTGTGAGAGGAGGTAACTGAGGTGTGGAACGGGGTGTCCCCAACCCCTCCCGTACCAGGGAGCTTTTGCATTTAAAGAACTGAAATTAAAATATTTGATAAATTGTCCATAAGAAAAGTCTATTGAATCTACAAATGGAACCAACCTGTGGAAAGGGTAGATTGAAAATACCATCAAATGAGGATACTTTTGAATTTGTTTGAATTGAAGGCTCCATTAAAAAAAAAAAAAAAAAAAAAGTGGTAGGACAGCAACTCTTGCTGGAATGGCAACTTCCCATAGCAACAACCAATCAGGAAGTTGGATTCTTGTCGTAACCATGACAATTGCCAGTCCAGGCAGAGTTGTTACCATATGAACTTTCTATGAAATGGGGCTCTATTGTACACTTTTGTGGTGAAATATTCGCATATTTTGTCAATCTATTTCGTGTTTGGATGTTGGAAGGGGACTTAACGAGGGAGAGAGTGGGACCGGTTTTCCCCCTCCCCCGCGAGAAAGATATTGCATTTTCAGAATTGTAATTCACTATAAGTGAAATATTCGGACAGATTTCTATCGGAATTGCTTTCTGACAAAATGATATGTTCGTCCCCCCCCCCTCCCCTCCTTGCCTACATGGTACGTGTAATTTATATATATATATATATATATATATATATATATATATACTCCTAGATGGGTCATTTGGAAGACATTTCCATTTGTTTTATATGCAAATTTTAAAATACATGTTCAATTTACGCAATGGAGACACGAAAATTGTCTCCTTAATGACCAGTTGTCTCCCTAATGAAGACACTTCCCCCCAATATGTCTCCCTAAGGTGCCAACTAGGGATGTATATATATATATATATATATATATATATATATATATATACAGTATATATATATATATATATATATATATATTCATATATACAACAGTTCATGAAAATATTACTTAACAACCAAATGAAAGGTCCAAAATTTTCTTTGCAAAAGAAAACTCACAAGTCCAAAGTGGAAGTCCGGGTTTGGGAACCCATCGTTGTCAAATACATGAAAAAAAAATCAAGAACTTGGGTGAAAAAGGCCATTTTATGGCAGGAAATCCAGTATTTTCACGGCAAACAATAATTTCCATGATTATACCTAATCAGCGTATGACGTATAACTGCTATTCCATTTCCTCATAGAGTACGTTCCTTGCCTTGTTCAAATGGAAAGTATATATATATATATATATATATATATATATATATATTATATATATATATATACATATCATATATATATATATATATATATATATATATATATACATATCATATATATATATATATATATATATATATATATATATATATATATATATGTATATCGCCAAAAGAGTCAAAGACTTGCATTTCTGTCTTATTCCTGTTCATACGTCCCTTCATTTCCTTGCTTTTCTCCTTTCAGGCATTACAATATCACTTTTTTTTTCTCCACAACTATCATCTGTTTCTCTTGACACGCTTCTGTCGAAGATCGTTGTCTCTGTTGTGCATTTTTGTTTGCTATTTTGTTTTCTGTTTGCTAGTCTTCTCCATTCCGTTTTGTCCCGTACAGCCTTTTCTTCAGTAGTTGTTTTGTTGTCTAGTCTTGTTTCATGTTTGTTCGCGTCTGTTAGTCTTGTCCATCCCGTTTTGTCCCGTACAACCTTTTCTCCAGCAGTTGTTTTGTTGTGTAGTCTTGTCCTATGTTGTTCACGTCCACATGAGTAAGTGTATTTATTTGTGAATCTAATTCTCAGTGGGCTTCCAGACTTCTTCCTCTTCTTTTTTCTTTTTTTCCTTTTGTATTTATGATGCTTCAATTAATCTTCCCATTGATGTTATTATTCCAGAGGGGCCCACATTCTACAAGCTCTGTCTTTTTAGTGGGTCTCTCCATTTTTCGCACTTTAAGCAAAGATATACATGTACTTCATTTCGATTTCTTTTTTTACTGCGATTTATAATTACTATAAGGTTCTCAATTGTTGTACATTCTTTTTGATACATAAGTTCTGTTTACCTTATTCTCTGTTGTCAAAAGAAGTGTAACTTATGTTTTGTCGAAAAATTAAATAAACTTTGAAACTTGAAACTATATATATATATATATATATATATATATATATATATATATATCATAATTCCCAAATTTTTGCAAGGACATTTTAGGGCTTATCAATAATTGGGTGTCATATTTTAATGAACTGTTGCAATGGCAAGGATCCAATTATAACTACGTATAGGATTTGCATAATTTTGACGGTGTTTTGTCATGGTGTGTAGGCAACCAATATGAATTTTTAAAATACAATTTTGTGTAGTCTCAAAGCCGGCTTTCAACAAACATTGTAATATTAATCTCGTCTCACTATAATTGGGTAGATATATTGATAACGTCATCTGGAATCTCCTCTAGATGGACTTCTGACTAACTTTTGATCAAAAGGTCGTGCCAGAGAGGCATAAAAATTCATACATGTCGTCATGCGATTAACACATACTAGTACATTAGGTAAACATACACTTAAAGAAATAATCATCTATGAGTTTGTTTATTTGTGCACAGCGTCATATGGATAGATAGATACAATGTAGTTGGATAGACAGGTATATCGATACATAGATAAATAGCTGAATATAAACATTAAGCGCATCCAAACACATTCATATAAATTGTTTATACATTAATCGTGGTTGTGTTGGTATACATTTGCCATTGAAGCAGCAGAATAAACAGTGTAGTAGAACAGTTCTAATTGCGTACTCCTTACCCTCTGCGCCACATATTGATAATCAGATTCATAGTTATATAGTGGTTTTGCTCATGGGAATAAAAAAAAAAATGATGTTTAAAAAGATGTCGCTTTAAGGCAAATGTATGAGAAGTGTGTTGATAGGCTGGAAACAGCACAAACGTAATATACTGTATGTTGTCAAGGTTAATGTACGTGCAGTCGCGTTTTTACAAAATGAAACAAACTATCACATCACAAAGCCAGTATGCTGTAGGTGAGAGAGGTGATCACATAACCAAGCGCGCCGGGAAACTTTTAGTTTTTTTTTTTTTGTCGGTTTTTTTTTCTTTTTTTTTTTTTTGGGGGGGGGGGGGAATCTCGACCGGGGCACATTTTATGTGACAGTGTGAGATCCTCGGTGAGGGAGCGAATTAAGCGATCGAGAGAGGGGAGGGTGTGGGAGGGGGAAACCGCCCTCCTACGATAGGAACTTTTTGTAAAAAACAAAACAAAACAAAAACAGAGTATAAAAGTTGCTTCTGGCGCTCTTCCACACAACGAACAATTTACTCTTAATACATCTTGTTATACTATCCATAAGAAAATAATGTGTTCTTGTCGGCCCGACACTTTGATGTGTTGAATTCAAACAATGTAATAATAGATTGAAATGAAATGAAGTAGGCCTATAATACCAATGACCTCCAATCCTAGTTTATACCCACATGTTCCTTAAATGTACATTATTGACAGATTTCAATGCATATTAAAAATATGTACTCTTACAGTGGGCCCACATTTCCGAGGGGAAAGCGACAACGCTGAGCGCTATGGCTATACCTTTGTTGTCTGTCAATATAGTTGCACTGGGCTTAACGCTTTTCCCTGTGGTTTATATATGATCTGCTTTAGAGACATCGACAATAACGACAATCTTTCAAATAGAAGGTAAAGTTCTATGTCTCCCCATGCACTTGCCTGCTTGGAACACTTTGGTAAAAGTCATTGCAAGCATTCGCTTGGACTTTTTACTGTTTGAGTTATACATTCAGCCGCAATGCTGGTTTGCTGTTTATTTATATTCACTATTGTTAGCAAAAGTGGCTAAGCAAGCTTTTTAAACTCGAAAATGCGAAAGCCCTTGCATTCTAAAATCTTACATAAAAAATTACACCTTTCGAGTGACTGTTTCTAAGCTGGGCACGGATAGCGTTCTGTGCCACCTTTTCTTTCGAATATCACAATTGGCGTAATTCGAAGTAATTTAACATCTTCTTCAGTGGCAATAAATGAACTTATGATTTGTGTTTCAGCTATATGGCACGCCGTCTGCTGCTGTTGGATTGGTCCATTTTGTGACGTCAGCAAAACCGTTGCAGAATTTTCCCGAATTCATCCGGAGTGCTGCATTACAGCAGACATTGTATGACTTTTATGACTTTTCAAATTTACGGAAGTGCCACTTAGAAGACTTCAAAATTCCCCCCTTCAAGGCTGTTTCGGGTCCGAGGAGGCGAGATCAAAGATCTCCACTTTTCGACTTTTATTGGGGTCCGAGAATACGAGAAAGCGAGTAGTCAGCTTGAATCCTCTCCAGTTTTGGGTCCGAGAAAGCTGAAACAAAGTAATTACCAGTATGGAAATATTTCAAGAAATTGAAGGAAGTATTTTTTTTTTTAAAAAAAGTAACAAGCTATATTCAAAAGCTATATTCAAGAGTGGTAATCTCATTGGCCTGAGACTGTAAGTTGCGACCTCATGGCGACTTGAGTCTCGCTAGTTTCCGAGCCGCCTCCGTGACGAATCGATTTTCCCCGCTCCAGAAACTAGCAGGATGTTCGGGTTTTGGGTTTTTTTTTTTCGGAGACCTTTTCCAGTCTCCAGCTGGTGTTGGAGACGGCTTGGCGACGTCTCCAACACTTAATAATAATAATAAGTACAGCATTTGTAATGCGCCTTCGATCTAGTATCCTATTCTGAGGCGCAGAGGGACGTAATTATGAAAGGAATAGCATACATCATAGTCATAATTGTACATAAGAAGGTTGAAAAAGAAGAAAGAGTTAAGTAGAGATATACACACCAATGAACAATTCGTTGAAAATTCAATCGAAACAAGATGCGAACATATGTGATTTCAAAAGCTTTTTAAATGTTTCAATGGTCTCTGCTGATCGGATCCTCAGTGGAAGAGCGTTCCAGAGAGATGGGGCTGCAGAAACAAAGGCTTTTTCTCCGAGAGTCGAGATTGTTCTTTTAACTGTTAATTGTTTACTATTACATGAACGGAGATTTCTGCCAGGGATGTATTCTGAAACAAGGTTTTGCAAATATTTTGGAGCTGAAGAATGTACTGCTTTCCATGTATGAATAAGAATTTTAAACTCTATCCGCTTGGATACTGGTAGCCAGTGAAGATTTTTTAGAACTGGGGTAATGCTGGAGAAGCGAGATGTTCCACTGAGGACCCGAGCAGCAGAGTTCTGAGCACGCTGTAGTTTGGCCAGTTGGTAGGATGAAGCCTTGAACAATAATGCATTTCCATAATCAATACGAGACAAAACATACGAATGAATAACAGAGGCTGCAACTTTGTTTGATAAGGATTTTCTGATACTGTGAATATTGCGTAGTTGCAAATATACAGATCGACATGTGTTTGTAATGTGTGTCGCCATTGACATTTCAGGGTCAAAATAAACTCCAAGATTCCTACAATTTGACACAGATTGTACATTGACACATCCAATTCGTAATGACTGACTACGGACCTTTGCTGCCAGATGTTTTGATGCAATTATCATAAATTCACTTTTGTCATCATTCAGTTTGAGTTTGTTCCATATCATCCAAGCCCTCATATCATCAATACATGCTTCAAGTCTATGTCTGGTAGAGGCCTCACTTAAAGGATCAGAGGGATCGAATGAGCTGTACAGCTGGGTGTCATCAGCGTAAAGATGTATATGGATGCCATGGGTCCTTGCGATCTCTGCGAGAGGACTTGCATAAATGCTGAAGAATGACGGGCCCAGAACAGATCCTTGGGGGACACCATACAGAAGTTCAGCGAAGGATGACATGCACTCATTGATCCTGACTGCCTGCGAACGGCTACACAAATAGGAAGATATCCATGCAAGGGCAGATCCTTTCACACCTATTGAACGAAACCTTGTGATAAGAATATCCTTGTCAATGGTGTCGAAAGCTGCTGACAGATCAAGGAGCACCAAGAAAACAGCTTGCTTCTTGTCAAGTGCTTGATGTATATCATTATGGACTTCCTCGAAATTAGTTTTACTAGACGTCTCCGCAACCCCTCAAGGACATCTGAACAATATAAAGATATCAGTATAAAGAGAATTCCAAAAAAATAATAATTTTTCATGAAAATTACACATTCAATCAACTTGATACTGACATATTTTGTTAAGGGTAGTAATTATTCTCTCTGCTTACTAAAAGCGGTTAGTCAGGTGCTCTTTCATTATGCAGTGGAAGTATGCTGAATTTTCTTTATATTTTCCTATAAATATATAGATTGTCCACACATGAAGCCATAAACTTAAAAAATTCATAACTTTCGCATCGATTGTTCGATTTTCCTCAAACTTTCACTGATGTGTTTAATTAATGTTGCTGCTTTCACTCAATCCACATTTCTCTTTGGGTTTTGGTTTTCTTTAAAGCGGGGGCGGGGGCACTATTCCTTGCAGGATGGGAAATGATTGCACTGAAATAAGTCTAAAACTCCGCACAGAGGCTCTTAAATGACTTACCTAATGAGATCATTCAAAGCATCAAGTGTCGGCAGCTGTTACAAAATGATAAATATATAGGAAAGACATGAAAGACATAGCAACGATGAAATAAGGTCTGTCGAGTCCAGAGCTTTCAGTACCACTTATTTGGGTGCTGCTGGGGAGACCGGTAGGACCATTAAGTTTTTTAACTACATCATCTAGCCGTTGCCATGCTTTACAAGTTAACGATGCGTTCCCAAAATCATGTCTTCCCATGGTTTCAGATGAACAATTTACAGATACAACAATGTCTATAACAATGGATTGATAGATGCTATTTACGCCACACGACAAGATAATTTCTTGATTGACGAAAGTGTATAGATCGATTTCTATGTGGTCTCTCTGACTACGTTCACCGTAATGAGTAGAGAGTGCATCACTAATCAGGGGGTTCGAAGATAACCACGTGATGTTAGGTTCTGGTTGTGACACGACCGGACAGGTGACAGACACAATTAAACTGTCATTGATAAAGCCACACATCGGCGAAGCCGTAACAAATAAAGGACAAGGGAAAGATTCTTGAATAAGGTCTGTGACGAGACGCCCTGCGTTTATCGGTGGAGCTGTGCAGATGCCATTTTGAAAAGTCAAATGATCATCAAGGCCGAGAAGCCATCGTTGGGTACAATCACAGATGAGTGGGTTATCTTCTACATTCAGTGTAAGATAAAACAATGGCATATTCGAAAGACTTGTAGGGATGATATTCTCACTCAGATAAAGTAAATTGTTACTTGAAATGTCCAAAAAGGTAAGGTGCGAGAGTACGCTGAGGTGTGTATTTCCATTAACTCCTAACAAACCGATTTCATTCCCTTTTAGTACTAGGTTTTCAAGTGGATGTCTGAAGTCTATCCTAGAACATTTTGACAGAAAAGTAATGCGATTGTAGGATAAGTCAAGGAGAGTAAGCTGAGGGTATAAGTACAAGATGTGCTCGCAGTCAAGGACCTTCACCAAATTTCCCCCAAGTTCAAGAGAATAAGCAATTGGCGCAAAGATTGATGGGATATCCTCTAATTTACTTGATGAGAACTTCAGTTTTCTGAGGTTCGGTGAGTGTAAATAATCTTGGTTTATTTCTGGAAATGAACGTTTTGATTTCGGCGCAAGTTTGTCAAAGGTGACGAATTTCACAAATCTACTGGTTAGCAGTTTGATCAAAAAGCTGTCGGCGACGGTAACTTCCCTTAAGAAAATATAGTTTACCAGAGGTATAACACAGTGAGTATCGTTGAATTCTCCTACAGTCCCTCTAGTAATGCTGAGGGACCACCTTGAAGCTATGACAGCGAAATCTCTGCAGGTGAGTTCCGCTGATGACTTTAGAAATATATCTACACATTCTACCTGTTCAAGAAAATGAAAGCTTTTCGGCGAGATTTCTATCCCCTCCCTGCTCCCAACACAGACGTAACCAAGTGGCAGTGCCTCTACAGCAGCTAAATCAACACGTAAATTCGTCATACCACACAAATCAAAATGAAGAAGTTTTGGAGAAAGTTGGGCAAGATTACTCGGTATCTCTGGAAGCCTGGTCCCACTCAGATCAAGTATCATCAAGACAGGAAGGTTGAATTCAAATACTGAAATACTTGTGTTCTTAAGATTCAGTTCAGTTATTTGTGGGGTAGTCAAAAACGCTGACGGATCGATAAAGAAAAGTGGGTTGTTGCTCAGATTAATAAGTGTTAGTCGAGGTAAGATGGGAAATCCGTATACTGCTTCAATATGGTTGTACGCCAGAAACAGTTCTTTAAGACTGTACATTGCACCAAAGGTGTTCCGATCGACAAATGTTAGTTTATTTTCAGAAACATATAGTCCCCGAAGGTGTAGATTATATGTAAAAGGAAACCAACGCAATAGATGATTTCGGGAAAGATGAAGGAACTGTACTTTAAGAGGAAAAGCTATATCTACGTCAGTGGACGATATCATGTTGTGATGTAAGTTGATGATTTGCACATTTGGAGTCTGAAACTGCCCACTGATAGATGATATTCTGTTTTCCGCAAGGCTTATAAGTTCCAGACTGGGGAGGTTGTCAAAACTCGTGGCTTGAATTGATGTGATTTCGTTGCCTACCAGATCGATGACTCTGAGCATTTTCAGTCCGGCAACGACAGGCACAATGGTAAGTTTGCCATCCGATACTCTTAGGAGTGACAATGATGATAGGCTTGTTACATTGTGCACCCTTTCTACCAGCGATGAGTGCATAGAGAACGAACTTAGAAAGGAATGGTTGGTAAACGAAATGCTTTTTTCAGCACTACCTACCACATCAAATGTGTTCAGAGTGTTGGCGTTTTCCAGAATCGACACAATTTTGAAATCTTTGTTTGTCCCTCCAACAGAAAGATGATCGAGCCATTCGAGGCCGGAAGAGATGAAGCCAATGTTTGGTAGATACAATGTTTGCAAGTTAGGGAATCCATTGACGGAGGAGAGTTCAGTTAATACATTTCCTCTAAGAGATAAATGTGTCATGCTGCTCGAGAAGGCATCAGAGGAAACCCAGGAGATACGATTATAATGCAAACCCACTATACGTAGGGATGGTAGTAAAAACGTTCCAGAAACTATTCCTCTAAGTCTGTTCCTAGCAAGTCCGATCGATGTTTGGTAGATACAATGTTTGCAAGTTAGGGAATCCATTGACGGAGGAGAGTTCAGTTAATACATTTCCTCTAAGAGATAACCCAGGAGATACGATTATAATGCAAACCCACTATACGTAGGGATGGTAGTAAAAACGTTCCAGAAACTATTCCTCTAAGTCTGTTCCTAGCAAGTCCGATCGATGTTTGGTAGATACAATGTTTGCAAGTTAGGGAATCCATTGACGGAGGAGAGTTCAGTTAATACATTTCCTCTAAGAGATAAATGTGTCATGCTGCTCGAGAAGGCATCAGAGGAAACCCAGGAGATACGATTATAATGCAAACCCACTATACGTAGGGATGGTAGTAAAAACGTTCCAGAAACTATTCCTCTAAGTCTGTTCCTAGCAAGTCCGATCGATTGCAATTGGAGGAGATCATTGAAAGATGATTTGTCAATGTTTTCAATCGAATTCGAACTTAATTCTATGTAACGGAGACCGATTGGAAACTGATCTACTGTGAAGTGCTCGATGCGATTAAAAGAAAGGTAAAGATACTCAAGCTTTGGAACATCTTCTCTCAGGTGTTTTCCAAAATCCGAAATAGCGTTGTTTGACAATTGGACCGATCTTAGGGAGGTATTGTTGCTGAAAAAAGGAACGACTGTCAACAGGTTGCCTGCAAGCGACACAGTCTGGAGCTCTCTCAGGTTAATGAACATATCTGTCGGAACATTTCCGAGAGAATTTCTGTTGAGCACGAGCAGATTTGTGGTTGTTAACTCTTCAATAAGGTCAAAAGGAGGTTTTTCCTGTATTTCCACAAATGCGTTCGAAGTGTTACCTCCAAGACAAGAGGAACGTTTTGGAACATTGAATACACTTACACAAGACACACTTTGCAAACCGGAATAACATGTACATTTGTCACAGATGCTCCGCTGCGCAGGTACCGATATCAAAAGACAGGAGAGCAGTAACAAAGTCAGAAAAAATCTGTTACCATACTGCCCGGTTTCCATTTTCTCCTCACAGTATATCAGCAGTTCCGTTTCTTGAAAAGCTAATGAAAGACTCAAGTTTTGTTTTTGTTTTTTTGTCAGTGAAGAACAAATGAAAGCATGTGGGAATAATGAACGCAAATAGACGAAATATTACAAATGCCAAGTTCCACGTATTTTTGTTTGTAGTAAACCAAAACACTCGTGAAAGAATTATCAAATGTTCCCCATAAATATTGCGTGTAGACGCCACTTGTCAGTTGCTCGTTGAAGAAAGTCCATGTCCAATCGCTGCGGAAGCAATTACAAACTTCCGCGACTCAACACATTTTGGGCACATGTGCACGATGAGCATGCTGAGAGAAAGAGAACCACTATAACACGCTTAATTCCGCCCATACCTATACCCCCCAAAATATATATATATATATATATATATATATATAGAACAAATGAATAAAATCCTCCACAAGATTTGCAATTAGAAAAAAAAAAGATTAAAGGATGTCGTACTTACATCTATTCATTGAAACAGTATTTCGAAGCATTTACCTTCAAAACGTTCATTTCGGAGGGAAATGCATAAATGCACAAACCTGAACAAAAAAGACGCGAGTTGAAACAAATAACTGACCACTTGCCCAGTTAGAGGTCCCCGTTTCCACTGCAAGACGCCGGGGAGTCCACAGTGGATATCCCAGAAATTATACATTTGACCAGCTGAGAAATATATTTCAATACACTTCTCAAATCGAAGCCTTTTTGTTTGTTTGTTTGTTTGTTGTTGTTGTTTTAGGTAGTCCAACGTAATGACCATGTTTTGTTGGTACGAGTAATTTCAAAGGAACCCGCCCCGTCATCATAGTGCGACTAATGTAATCCTGACTGATCTGCAATTGAGCAGGTTTGGCAATGGTGAAATCCCGTCAATCGGAATTCCCACAAATTTTCAAAGATGCTTCTTACATTATTCGAAGATAATCATCGATCTCTGTTATCCTTTTACACTTTTCAGTTTGTCTGTGATCTAAGTGAGGCAAATTTTCTATCTTCCTTCGGTACAAAGCAAAGGAGGCCTGTACAGGTATTCCTTGTACTTAAGAGATTATCAAGAAGGTTTCATTGGATGTAAAAACTTCATGATAATCCCACTTAATATTCAATTCAATGCAGAGACAGAAACGAACCTCTGTCATTTTCGTGAGTGATTGGGATAATGATTGGACGAATTAAATGGAAGATAAAACAATAGTCCTTCACAGGAAATACATGTACGAGCAGGTGATGAGACAAAAAAATTCAAAAAAGAAATATGTAGAATACTACTAGTAGATATGAATAAAAAGGGAAATATAAAGAAATATAGAAATGAACAAAGACTGTGTAAAGCATAGATTCGTAAGCAAGGAATCTAATCAGGTGAAAGGTGCAAGATCGTGTTAAACGCGATTGCAAGTAAGTGTATAGGCGGAAAGTACAGAAGTACACAGAAGACAAATTCATCAGTTACTTCTTACTGAATTAAGACGTACACACACATACACACACAAACAAAGCACAATGAATAGATATCAATAGATAATAATGGTGATAATAAGAATAATAACAATGATTATAATAATGAATACTATAGCGTATTTGTCCACCTTTCGATGCTCATGGCGCTTCAAAAAAATGAATAAATGTACATGTATATTACGTACAAAGAGAATGAAAACAACGAACAACAGACGAACGCACATATCAGATAAATGATACATTATTGTTCTAATCATTATGAATTGCAGTTATAATATGATTCTCAGTGTGACAGGAACAGATACATTATATGTTTGAATTTACACGTTTCTGTAGATTACGATTGGCATAACTGAATATGTACGTATATCTGATTCCACAGTTTTGATCCCATGATGGGTAAAACACGATTCCCCGGTGGATAGATATATAATATACATAATGATGGTAATGATAATAATAGTTAGTAGTAGTAGTAGTTCTTGTATTGGTAGTAGTAGTAGTAGTTGTAGTAGTAGTAGTAGTAGTAGTAACAGTAGTAGTGATAATAATAACAATAATGATACTACTACTACACTGTATTTGAAAAACGTAATTTAATCTGGGAACACTTTCACTTTCTATAGCTGATAGCAGAAATTGATCATTCTACCAGAGACGAACCAAAATGATTTTTTATCAACACCTTTTACGGCTCAATGCTGCATAATTGGTTAACAAAGTTTAAATACGAATATATACAACTCGTGTTAAAAGTAAACGCCGTGGGGATTACATTTTGTATTCCAGTTCCAAAAGTATACTAACGTGTCTTGGTGTGTGTTTCTACCTTCATTTATTTCGTAATACATTTATTTGTAAAACGGACATTATTTTGTATTGTGAGACCGTTGTCCTGTCTGCGAAGGATATTGTCCATATAAGGGCATACGGAAACCATGTAACAAGACAAAAGCAGCTTTTGTAATACCACATATGGCCATGTAACATGTAAACATGTAACACGTTACAGCAGCTTTCATAAAATCAATAATTATAGTCAACCACATCACTCTTTAGAATTGAAAAAAGAAAAACAACAGCAACAACAGTATAAGATGTATACAGAAAAAGATCTTTCTTTAGACACGAGGTCTCTTCTGAGATGATTGATGCGTGTACACGAATTTTCAAAGGACAACGTTAGATCTCAAAGGATAAAGACTTCGCGAGGAATTACTATTATACACTTTGATATACAGTATGTATAACTGTTACGTGATACTTTTGCGAATAAGGAATACTGGTTTAAGACCTTAAGCCTTGTCAACTTTTCTCTTACTACCAAAAATAATGTGAACGTCGTATATACAGCTGTAGGTGTGATGATACGGAAATTTGTAATGCAAAATCTAAATATCAAGGGATCCAGTTAGTCATAGAACCGGGAGGTACCGAGGTTACAGTGATCTGCTTGGATACTCGTCAAGGTATAGTGGATTACCTCTCTTATCTTTTCACGCATAATCCACGCCTTTTAATGTGGTGACGCGGTCTAATCATTTGTTTGTTTCAATCTGTAAAATAAATGTAAATTATTCATACTTCCTTGTTTAAGCACAAGGGCTTGTAACATAAAAGATATTGAGTCCTTCTTCCACTCTCCGTCTGTCCATTGTTTTCATAGAGTGAGAAAACATGTACTGTATTATGCATTGTAATATTAGATAACGCTGAGAAAAAGTGTTCCATGCAGCGAAATGATATTTTGTTTGTGGTGACCGATCAGACATTTGTACATTGATATGAATGCTCAAACGTGGTTTTGAAAGATTGAGTTATCTCGGAGCACGCGCTAAGACTTTCCCTTGTGTTATTACCAAGGCCCCGTCCAGCTAAGTAACGACACTTCAAAGTAAAACATTAAATCCGGAATTGCACAGAACCATCAGGAATATACATAGTAGGGAAATGGGTAATACGTTATACTTTGTTAATACTGGTTTAAGACCTTGAACTTTTCCATACTTTCTCTCACTTTCCAACATGTCAACAAAAACAACAAATAAGATTGTTTTTGATAATTTATGGAAGTTGTAAAGTATGAACTTAATGTAAAATGATCTGATCTGTTATGGACTTATAGCTGGAGTTGCTAGTATACCTTGTAATGAAAGCTGTAAATGTAAGGCGAATTTTCGCAGGTAACATTTGAAATTGAATTTCATAAGGTGGTATTAAAGGAAACCAAACCCAGAGAGAAATGTAGATTGAGTGAAAGCAGCAACATCAGTACAACACATCAGTGAAAGTTTGAGGAAAATCGGACAACCGATGCAAAAGTTATGAATCTTTAAAGTGTTGGTGTTGGAACCGCTGGATGAGGAGACTTCTAGAGTTTTATGTCGTCGTGTGTGGACAACAATATAAAGAAAAAAATACTGAAAATTAAACATAATTTCACTTTTCTAGCATAATGAAAGAGCACTTGACTTACCGCTTTCAGAAAGCGGGGGATGATTACTACCCATAACACAATAAATGTAAGAATCAAGTTGATGGAGTGTGTAATTTTCATGATTTTTTTTTTTTTTTTTGTGGAAGTCCCTTTACTTTAGAGTTGTCCTTGAATTAAGAGGGCGCTGAAATGAATGCCGTAATCATCGCCACCATATTTTATGTCTTTGCCATCAAGATCGACGATATGAGGGTAGGTTATTGTTAGTCAATAAAGACGTGGAGTAAACGTGTTGCGCGCGATCTTTTTTTTTTTTTTTTTTTTTTTTTTTTTACAGGTTCAACAGTCGTTAACAATTTGCTATCTGTATTTTTTTTCTATGTGCCTGTTTGACTGAACCGATCATATCGATCTAACGTAGATTAAAATAATAATAGTCTTACACTTACATATTTTTTTTTTCTCGGCTAGATAGAAAGCAACAATTACAAAGTAAACATTCCGTAGTTTTTTGTGTTGTTGTTGTTTTTTGTTTGCTATAGGCCTACGCGTTACATTTCAAACATCGTAGAAATTTGCATTTTCGTTACAAAATAAATTATGGGACTGCCATTGTGTCAAATTTCTAACCATTATAACATTACACAAATATAAATACGATACACATGAATTGCATTCAAATACGCATCACAGCCATGATTACATAATTGGAATCCATTATTGATTAGGGGTCAAACAAAAACTAAAAACATATATATTACATACACATACTACATGTGTACATATACATATGATTACAAGTGTGTATTTCTTTTATTATGTATATATCAAACAATTCTTGTTTAACACGAGACTGACACACAAGAAAATGAAAATTGATATCGATTTATTAAAAAAAAACAAATCTGGTATTGTCTGGTCATGATTACAGCGCAAGGTACGAGCGAGACGCTCTTTGAGAGCAACATGGTGTTTGCTGTAGGTCTACTTCCACTGAACTCAGATTTACAATAATAAAAAGTAGTATAAAACAATCATAACACATCCCAGTACATCGTGCAACTATTTTGTTCAGGTAGGGTTTTCACTTGCCAAAAGACGAAGCTGACTAATCAATAGACGACGCTCAACAGCTAAATAATCACATAAATGGACAAAAAACAAACAAACAATGTAGGCTATATAGAAATGTGACAATACAAACTTTCGACGTACAGTATGCGAATAGTCCAGTGGCAATCAAAGAAGCATATTTACATGCTTGTTTAATCTGCAAATCCTTGCATTATGTCATCAAAATTTAGATAGTGTTACATGAAAGCTTTAGTACCCATACCGCCAGTAAATGCTTCACATTATTTTGGCAAATCCTTTGGTGTTAATTTCACAAGACTACCACCGACACAGGCTTCTGTTCTATCAAACAACTTCATCCGCAGGAATCGTCATTATGTTATGGTTCATGCATCCTGTCAGCGTTAAAAAGTGCGAGTAATGTGTGCCAAAACAAACTAACTAAAAGACATCACACACACAAAACCAAGGGCAACAATAAAATCAACCACAGTAATCGGACATGTTGTGGGCTTTAAGATGCGATGCTTATCTCACTGTCTATCTAGTGCATATCTGCCTCGTAAGGAGTGAGCAACTCGCCTGTGATCAGGCAAAAACTACATATCCATAGTTACGTGGTTTTGCCTGATCATTTATGCTGGCGAGTAACCGGCATTGGTCCGGCAAAACTACGTGTCTTTTAAAAATGATATTTTTCCGAAATACTTGACAATTAATTAATACT